>OU974079.1:5899447-6499447 GCA_918843875.1 Diadumene lineata
CAGTGTTATCAAGTATAAATACTCGAGCTCATAGCTATCAATGGTTTTCATGTTTGATCAATTTGAAGCCTAAGTGAATCAGTGTCAAAAGTGCCGGAAAGTTCTTTACTCACTTCACCTCAATACTTGACGTCGTTCAATTGGGGTTTTCAGTGAGACTAATCTGGACAGTCCTTAGGTGATTGCTCCTCTTGTGTAGTAAAACTTTTAGCGAAAGGTCACGATATATAATGTTGACAGGTCCGTAAGGACGGGGATTGTATACCATTTCGATTAGAATAGAACTGTAATAGACTCCCTCGTAGTCCGATTTAGGGTTTGTCACGCAGGAAATGATTCAAGCACTGCGTGAAAAAAAAACCCAAAACGACAGTTAGAAAGTCTAAACTTGCGAAGACATGTAAGGAAACCTATTGATTATTGTACTAGTGATACCCAACCGTACAAAAACACGACTGATTAAAATGTAAGGTTGTGCTGATGACATAATCCGAGGGGGGGGGGGGGGGGGCAGTACGTCGAATATTTTCAAAAATACCCCTAAAAGACCACGTAAGGCAAACCTTTTTGATACCAGATCCCTGTTTTTGACCCCTACAAGTTACGGAGTATGATCCCGTCTAAATTGGTCCCGTGACTGATTCGTGAAACACCGATAAAAGCAGACAAATGTCACACATAAAATATCATACGTGAAAAGATTTTTTGTTACATTTTGAATTATATGAACTTATAAAGTGGTTCGTTATAGGTGTCCGAGCCTGCCACTGAGAACGATTGATCAGTATTTTTCTATTATTCTTTACTTCATTTGATACACCGCACGCATTAATGAATTACCTCTTTTCAATAGCAATGTTTTTGTTTCCCGGCTGGCAAAGTCTCTCACGTTTATGAATCCTGTGTGAGATACTCTGCTAGCCGGGAATGTTTTTGTCAAAACCGCTCAAAATGCTTAATCCTGAAACTCGGTCAGAGACTAGGCAACATCACATGACAACTATTCGTGTAAAGAAAAGTCTTTAATGTGAATTTAGAAAGGAAAAGTATTTCAATTCGTGAATTCATACATTTCCTGCAAATATATGCTTACATCACAAGTGGCCAAACGTGGGCTCCCTGTGTTTTTGACGCCAATTAAGACCCAAGAAATTAATCGCCCGCACTGATGCCGGCTTCCCTCTATTTAAATGTGTTTTTATAAATAGACAAAGGTCTATTACTACCTTGTAACTTGAAACAATAACATTGTTATCTGATAAGAACTTGCCTCGAGCGGAAAATACACGATGCCTTCATAGGACTATTCGCCAGTAACGTAATACGGCAATTTAATTTGTGTCATCGCTTTTCGTTTCCTGATGTACAACTATTTGACATCTATCGAAACAATTGAAAGTGAATAGGGGCTTGTAACAGTTCAAGATTTTGGATTAATATGATAAAGATATATGACCTTGCATGACCGATAAGTCGGTTGTAGAAGGGTTTTCACTACACTGTGGAATGTACTTCTTCGATTCTTCAGTTACAAGCAATAATATTATTTAACATTGCTTTCATTATCGTGTTGGTCATTAAAATTTACAGTAAACTGACCGTGCGTGATTCAAAATGTAATTACAAACTTGCAATAAAGTGTAGTCATATCAGGCAGTGCATTGCACACATTGAAAAAAAAAATGAATGAAAAAGCACGTAAATGAACAAAGCAACTCCAGAAAAACTGAGCGCCAGGGTGGGAATCGAACGGGACCGTAAACAAAAAATAAAATAAAATAAAATAAAATGAAATAAAATGAAATGAAATGAAATGAAATGAAATGAAATGAAATGAAATGAAATGAAATGAAATGAAATGAAATGAAATGAAATGAAATGAAATGAAATGAAATGAAATGAAATGAAATGAAATGAAATGAAATGAAATGAAATGAAATGAAATAAAATAAAAAGAAGAAGTGGAGAGTAATCCTTAAAAAAGAAGCCAAATTAAGTATATTGCGTGTTAATTTTTGTTTAATGTTCCAGGCTTCCTTTTTCCATCACAGTTTCTTGTCCTTTCTCTTTTGTCTGTTGTGACGCAGCCGAAGGCAAAATGCAACAGACACCTGGCTTTTTCACTTATTTTCAAAAAAGATCAGTACATATGCTTTTTGATTTCGAGGATGTTTCCGATATTCCTTCCGATTTTTCATTGTACTTCGACACTGGTATAAAGACTATATTATATATTATACTCTCCTGTTTTTCATAAGTTACACTGAGTTAGATAAATTCGCAGATCTGCGGCTTCTCGCACAGTCTAAAATCATTCAAATATACGTCTACAATACATACACAATTAACCGCAAAAATCAAAACAGTTCGGGAACTTTTATGAGGTAGGCACGTGGGTTTTGTGTATAAAGAAACTATGCCTACCTTCATGAGAGGGATCTGGTTTTTAAAAACCCGTAAAATACACTTTAGTGTTTAATACATTAAATTTTATTGCAATTAATGGCTTTTTTTTATTACGATTTATGTTTTCTCACAAATCTGTATGTACGTTCCCTTCGTTTGAGGTTTGTCCCCAGAAATGCGCCCATCAAACGGCAAAAATCTTCATCTTTGTCGTCCAAAGTATTTTTGGACGAATGCTGACGAATCATTGACGAATGATCACATCCTTGGGAAGGAGGGCAATCTCTGCAAAGCAAGGTAGACAGCAATTGAAAACACTAAACGACTCCAACAGAATCAAAGCAACTACAAAGATACGTAAGTACAAACAGCTGTTAGGATACACATATAGCAACTACAGTGTCTCAGGGTCCCTCTGGATTTCTGCTTTGTGGCAAGTTAGAGTTTTCCGATTTAGCGGAATTTTTGGATATATTTCAATCAACTATTCAAAAGCATGTAATTTTTTGCTAAAATTTAACTAAATCTAAAATTATTGTTTAAATGTCTTTTCTGTATTGTTTATTTTTCCAAAGTGCATGAGGTTCAATTATAGGGCGTGGATAAACACGGGTGTTATTTTCACCCTCTGAATGAGGTCCAATTAGATATTTGAGGGTGGTAGGATAAATAATAATAATAAAATATATGTATATATCGAGAAAAGCTCTAAACAGAGAAAAAAAAATCGTGCACGGCAGATGTGACAATAAAAAAATATCGTGCACCACCATCATATGGGAAAAAAAACATCATGCAAAAAAAATGTCCACCCCCCTCAAATATCTAATGGTCCATCCCTTAGGCGACTAATGCGTATAAGCTATTGACCTAATATCGTTTACATCAATTTCCTCTTAGTTTGTATTGCTTGAAGCACTTTCACCAAAAAGCTACAATCAGCTACTATTCATAAAGGCCATAAGTCAGAAAACTGTAAAGTTACTGATTATATTTTACCCTTATAAATAAAGACATTGTATTGTATTGTATGATATATATTGCTTATATTGCTGGTAACTTCACGTATATGGAAATATCAATTGACATATCTTGTATTGAAAATAAACAAAACTTTATGTTTTAGCTCAGGAGATACGAATATCCTCTTCTCATGTTAAAAAATACTGCTCCAGATTTCACTTGAATTCGTATACCTCGACGGGCCTTTTTCTGGTACAAAAAATTTGAGACTCTCGATCTCGTGCCATTGAGTGATTGAAGATTCTCGACTGTCCCCGTACCTTATGAAACCATTCTTTCTCTTGTTTTGATTTAATTATGGTCGCACCTTTTAGGGTCTGAAATCAACATCATGCTCCCATACTGTTTATGCATATACCCTTTAGATCATTTTCAATTCTACCCATTTTTGTTGGAATAACTTCCAACGAAAAATTGGTATGCTTTCGTACGTCGGTGCGGCCATTCTATGCCATATTACAAACACGGGTACAGCGACGTGCATCAAGCCTACCATAACAATCATCATCGATCACTTGATGTGCTTTTATAGGATACTGTGACAATGTAACCAAAACACGTCAATTATAGTAAAACAATATTAACGACAATGAAAACAACATTAACACTTAGTATGAGCATAATAAAATAAACATGATCAACATCAAAACGTGGTAAACATCTGTATAGTTGTAAGTCTCAGTGAAATCAAGATCTTACTGAAAATAAAAAAATCCGGCACTCGTACGTGTATATCGGCCTAAGAGTATCCATGCATCTCGCACGTCTGTGGTTCCCATGGAACGCTTTGAACCGTTAATTTGCGTGATGTCGGATATATCGACATTAATGTCCCAATAGTCCTTTACCTATGACTGAGAAACAGTACCGTATACCGTATCGTATAGCCGTAGTATCGTATTTTCTGGCGTATCATAACGGTATCGTAACCGTACCGTTTTCCACTCGTGCGAAAATGACTCTAACTAGCCAAGCATTAAGTACAGGATCCAAGCATGAATTAACTTTCAACACAGCGTGCAGTGTCAGCCTAAGAAGACCAGCATGTGCTACAGACTTCAATCTTAGTAGCCTGTGTACATCCGTTCTCACCCTTCCTCCCCCTACGGGGTCTTAGGCTACGTTGACCACACTAACCCGGATAAATATAAAAACGCAACATTATTAATAATTTATAATAATAATTTAATACTTATACGGCGCATATTCCATGTATATATGCTCATATTATTTATCCGGTTAGGCCTTGAACCGTCCACACTAAAACGCATCAATCCGAAACTGAGCAATATTTGTCACGTTTTCGGAACAAAAGTTACCTTTTTCAAATTTATCCGGCATAGTGTAGCCATGGTCTTAGACAAAACTACTTGGTCACAAGAATTGCCCTATTTCACTTTGACATCATAAAAAGAACAGACCCAATTCGAGTCAAATAGTTTTCCTCTGGTACATTTTGTATTATACTTGAACATGGAATTTGTTCTTTTTTTATTTCCGGTCTTTTAGCCTATTTTTCAATAGTTTATACCTGATGATTCTTAGCGTTTGAACAATAGATTTGTTTTGATGTGACGTCATAATGAAATAGGGCAATTCGTCGAAATTCCCTCCCCTGTTTCGATGTTGGCGTAAGAAGTTGTCATAGTTGCAGCTAGTGTGTAAAACCTGTTTTCCGTGCTTTCCATGAAAAAGCTGTGTTTAGTTGTACTCGATCGCTGTGATAGATTTTGAGCGGTACCAGCGATTTAGATGAATTTTTGCGATTGTAGCGATCAAAGTGATCGTAGCGATTATACGGAAATTAACCAGGCTTTAATGAAAAACGATGTCGAATCAAATTTTCAATGCATATTAACCCAACCTACAGATCATGAAAGCCTTAAACGAGGTATATATACCCTAAGTTGGTTGTATACAGTAGGAGAGATTGTTAGAAAATCGAAATGAAAACAGGCTGTATTTTAATCAGCGAAGATTTCACAGACGCGAGCAAGAGCCTCGCAACCATGCAGTCAACTCGCGAAAAATAGCTCCAAATCTCTCGTCTTTTAGATCGGATGAGAACTTCAAAACGGAGGTCAAACTTATAAAGACTTATGAAATAAGGATGTTTAAAAAACATTTTCCAAAATTTTATGTTTGTTCATGGTATAAACTGCACTTAATTTCCTTTCAAAATGCCCGGAAAGCGTATTATCTAGCTGGCAAATTTAAGCAGATTTTAGGATTAACTGTCAGAAAAACAGTTCTCTATTAAGCTTTTTGAGAGACGTGACAATTTTGTGCGATTAAGTATAAACTTGGCTCAATTTCCTCACAAAGATCTTTTAAACAGTAACCGCTTGTGACGTGATTGTCGAGCCATTTATATTTAGGTATTATTTGTAGAGTAAGAAGATTACTTTTCGATACTTATAACTCAGAAAAAAACCTTTTGGAATAGCATCCCATTAGCACTAAAAAATATGAAAAAAACTCAATTCAAAACTAACATCAGAAACCATCTTCTTCAGCTCCTTGAAAAATCAGACAATTATTTAGATCTTGAACAAATCTTGATCTCCTTCAAAAAATTGGAATTTCATTAATCTTCTATTGACTCGATTCAATGAACACCTCTGGTTTTTTTTGTTTTTGTTATAAACGTTTTTGCTATTAATTTGCTACCTTATTTATATAGCTTATAATAAGTGAAAATTTAATAATTATTATATATAGTGTTGTTAGTAATGTTATGTAACTGTATCATAATTAAGTTTTGCTACCGCCTCGATTAGTTTTGAGAACTAGCTGCGGATAGCAAAAGTTCGAGATTTGTAAATATTGTTTATTTAAATAAAATTTGTTGTTGTTGTTGTTTTGTTTTCACTCTTTGTCTATATAGAATTCGCGGCTTTACAGTTTTGAATAGTTGAATTAAGAGTACAAGGATATTTGTTTTCAATAACTGGAAATTGTGGTATTATTTTAATGTTTTTCATTAGATCAGCGTCTCTTAATGAAAGTAGAAATGAACTTTGCTATAACTCATTGAACACTGGGAAATATCGGCAACAAATTTGGTATGTCGCATCGCTAGTAAAAATTCTCAGAAAATGCCAAAAACTTCACAAATTATACGTGCATTTCTAACGTGAAATCTTGTTATCATCAAATTAACACCAACGGACCAAATAAAACATTTTTTTTTTCTTGTGATGAACTGGTATTTTCTTGTGTTTTATTTGGTATAGAGTGCTTACACCATGTCCATGAAATAAAAACTAATTAGTTACTAACTAATAGTCACTATTTAGGTGCTATCATACAACCCTTACAGTCAAACAAAAGGTAAACACAAAGGAAACAATAGCTTGTTGCAACTTACTTGTCTAAAATGCTCACTAAATATGAACTAGGTAGTGACCATTTAGATTTTATTTCATGGACATATTGCAAACACTCTACTAAAAGGTATATAATAATACATACAATAATACATGTACCAATGCGATAACCCCAATTTGTTTTTATAAATACATTTGTCATTTGGGAAGCTATAGGCATTGTCTTTGTGAGCTCCTTTTTATAAAAGAAATATCAAATTTGAGATTTGGGGATTTGTTTCCTGTGGTACACTGCGGCGTGGTCCGTTTGATGTAAAGGTAATAAAAAACAGTTTCACCAGTTATATTTTAAAGCAGAATTTGCATGCGCAGTTGACGTTGATTAACAGATTAAGCTCCGGCAGCAAACCTTGGTGAGACCAAAATCCGATTAAACTGCGTCACGCCGATCATCTCGGTTAAAATGTAAACAATAAATGGTTAAAACAAAACGTGGTATAAACTGCTTAGAGTCCTGATAAAACATACTTCTTAAAATCTGCAAAACAATGGTGATGTATTAAAGTCACGTGTTTTTATCGTGAGCTTCACTAGATCTTCTGTAAGTTTCCACTGACAAGTCGATTTTAATACCAAAATGCAATCAGAGTTTATGCTCATTGTCGTGCTCATTTAACGATATGGACGATCCAGACGACAATGATCACTAACACTCTCGACAGACATGCCTCTGGGCAGTTAGACTACATGCGGTCTATATCAGTTTTGTGATAAAATTCAGTAGTGATATCATTGTAATAGGATTTTTTATAACACTGAAAGATATAAATCATAGTAAAACATAATAAGTGCTCTTGAAACTCTATGATAAAGCTTTAATTAATATATAGAAAAACCATAACAGAAACATTCAAAGTTACAAAAATCAATGACGTACTTGTATGGTGCGATGTACGTATATATATTAGCCAATCAGTATTACCTTCACATCTCACTAAAATATGCGAGGATTAGATTTTGCAATTTTGAAAAAATTATCTTGCAATATTTCTTTCTTTTCTCTTGGTCGTTCGGGATTTTTTTCGTAGTAGAATTACCGCTTTTCCAGTTTCATTTCTCAGCTTTCAGTCGCACCATACACGAATTTGTTTTCAATCTTCTTCCATTGCACGAATAATTTTGGTCGTCTAGGCTTGATAACTGCCGTCTCCATCAAGCTGTTACGAAGATCACGTGCACACATAAATACACATTTCTAAAATATATCGAAAACATGCGTATAAATCATAACACAAGACTGTCAAGACTGCCGAAAACGAGAAGCACTGAAGTCGCTATGATTACTATCGTCAAAGCATATCACTTCTTGTTAATTAGAAAATCAATTTATTTATTTTTTCACTTTGTATTTTTGCTATCGCAAAATCTATATTTGAAATCTCGATGTCTTTGCTGCGTCAGCTCTTTGTGGTATTTTCCTGCAGTCGCGCATGCGTATTTGTGGGCATGCTGCGAAGGTTAGCTGACGTCATCGCCACAGTAATCCCGAAAAAGCTTCCGCTGTATGTTATGCCCAGTTGCATATATATATCCAATTTCTATTTTTCTTCGGTATTTTTCTTCTGTTCCACTTCTTTCTGTGTAATCGTCCGTCAATTTTCGGATTTCTTTATTTGAATAAAAGTTGTTTGAATGAATAAATGACTATAAATTAAATACGAAAACACTTCGCAAATTCGTCGTTACGTCGTTACATTTTACAACCTTCTGAACATGCGTACAAATTCATATTTACTTGCTGTAGGAAAAATCGTGTGCATTCTCCCATAAGGGAGAACGAAAAAATACTTAGAGGTATAAAAGCCACAATTCGGTAGACCATTTCGAGGTCCGGATTGGAGAGGGTTCTCGTTGCCTGCCAATGAATTACATGTTCCTCTCCTGGCCATTTGACTTCATTTTTTAACCAGCATTTTCAGTCTTTTTCGTGTTTAAGGTGAGAAAAAAATATTTTATTTGGAAAATATATATATAATCAGAATAGTTCGAAATCTTAACGAACTAGTCTTGTCACATGAATTAATTTAGTGTTGTATTACCCTTAAATGTAATACCCACCGTAAATGTAATAAAAACAAGACGCTCTTAGAGCGCGAGCTCGGGCTTTAGAAGAAAAGCAGCTAGATGCGACGTTAGCCACGAAAACGAGGTACCTCATACAGTATAACCTCTAATTCTCGTGATGAGCCTAGCTAAGAACGCCTGTGTTAGAGGCTAATACATATACTGGCAGGTAATATAGGGGGACAAGGATCAGTTTTTCATGTCTATTATGACTATGCTGTAAGGTTGTAGTTAAAACAATTCACAGTCTTATCCATTTTTCTTATAAAAATCCCATGTTAATGTTAACCTACTTTGAATATTTGCTATCACATAATCTGTATTTGAAATCCCGATGTCTCGATGTCGATGCTACGTCAGCTCTTTGTGGTATTTTCTTGCAGTCGCGCATGCTTATTTGCGGGCATGCTGTGAAGCATCATCGCCACAGTAATCCCGAAAAACCTTCCGCTGTATGTTATGCCCAGTTGCATATATATCTAAACATTTTTATTTTTCTTCTGTATTTTTCTTCTGTTCCTCGATCTCCTTTCTCTGTAATCATCAGTGGATTTTCGGATTCCTGTGATTTAAATAAAGGTTGTTTGAATGAATAAGTATGACTATCAATACGAAAACACTTCGCAAATTCGCAAACGTAACGTCATCATATTTTACTACCCTCTGAACATGCGTACAAATTCGTATTTACTTGTTGTAGGGAAACCTTCAGTCTCTCCCATAAGGGAGAGCGAAAAAATACTTAGAGGTATAAAAGCGGAATTCGATAGAGTAAATCGAGGTCCGGATTGGAGAGGGTTATCTTCGATTGCGTCTATAGATGTAAATGAACCCACTTCCCTCTCCAACCAACTTGACTTCATTTTTTATACAGGATTTTTCAGTCTTGAATTTTGTTGTTTAAGATGAGAGAAATTATTTTTTTGAAGAAAAAATTGATAATGACAATAGTTGGAGAACCTATAACGAAAGTCTTGTCGCATGAATTTAGTTTTGAGTTATTTACGTAGCACGCACCAATAAGCTCTATTGGTGCGAAAGTTTTTACTTTGTTTTGAATGAATTAGTCGTTGAACCGACATAAATTCAGTTGCTCAATCAAATAAAATTGAACTTGATAGACTACAAAAAATGATTAACAATTGATGAATTTTATGAGAATTTATATTGTTAAATTTATCACTTCATTTACCAGTTTAGTCAGATGAATGCGTTTCAAGGATTTTTTGCTTGGCCTACTCCATTGAAATCTGATGATGCAGAAATAACACCTGGAGGATCCGAGAGAAAAACGTACGTTGGAGTTTGTTTTTATTAAAAGTCGATCATCAGCGATATTTATGGAAATACAAATTTCTAAAATATATTGACAATATATAAAATCGTCACGCAAGCCTACTAAGAACGAGAAGGACTGAAGTCGCTATACTAAATGATTATTATCGGCAGTGCACATCAATTTTTTAATTTTTATTTTTTGATAAATATAAAGCTAATTAACAATAATTTCTAGACACTCCATCTGCAAATAGCATGAGTACTAATCTAGGCAGATGGAGTGTCCCTGTTGTAAAATGTTTATATATATAATTACACTTCTTTCTATGTTTTAAGGAATCTGATTATTTACAAAATTGTTGTTCGAGCGTCACTATAGTGAGAAAATAATAATAAATATAATAGACTAAGTAATCATCATAATACATATACTTAGATAAAGCAAAAGGGAAAAAAGGGGAAAAAAAGAAAAAAAATTCATGTTTACCAGCAAATAAATGTATGTTTTTCTATGAACATTTGTTATTGCATACTCTGTATTTGAAATCTCGATATTTTTGCTACGTCAGCTCTTTGTGGCAAGTTCAGCTGTCGTCATCTCCACAGTTATATTATCTCGAAAAAGCTTCCGTTGTATGTTAATATGCCCAGTTACATATATATGCAAACATTTTTATTTTTCTTCGGTATTTTTCTTCTGTTCCATTTTTTTCTGTGTAATCATCAGTCGATTTTCGGATTCCTGTGATTTAATTATTTGAAAAATACGTTCACTTGTTTAAATGAATGGATGCATGACTATAAATGCGAAAACATTTCGAAAATTCGCAAACGTCACCCTATTTTACTACCTTCTGAACATGCGTACAAATTGGTATTTACTTGTTGTAGGGACATCGTGTTTGTTATCCCATAAGCGAGAGTGGAAAAATACTTAGAGGTATAAAAGCAGAGTTCGTTGTATTGCGTTGAGGTCCGGATCAGAGTGGGTACACGAAGTGAATCTGCTTACAATGCCTCTTATACTACAGTGACAACGCTGTGAATCTCAACATTGACCTCAAATTTTATCAATATCTGGTAGCTTTTTTTTGTGTTTTTTTTTTTTTTTTTTTTTAGATTTTTCTTAAAACACGAAATAACAATTCGTACATCGTTGCCATATCAGTTAATAAACGTTTTGCACTGGGTTTTTTCTGCAATAATAAAAAGATTATTAACATATAGTAAAATATTGTGTGTTTTCGTTTGGATAATTTGATATATTCAATTTGAAATGCAAATAAGAATACTGTGGTGGGTAGAGTGCAAACAATATATCCGTCAAAACACTAATTACTAAATAGTACAAAATAGTGCTAATTTAACAAAAGAAAACAATAGAATTGGCATAAAGTGGCACTATTTAGTATTACTAAAGTTTCATGGATTGTTTGCACTCTAGGCTGGGGAATCCCCTGATTACAACACAGTACTCATATATCAGTGACGTACCGTACAATACTAGAAACACATAGAAAACAAGATATTAATGTTTTTCAACGTGTTTTTGTTTTGTTTGAACTTTGCTTTTGCTTAGTGATCCTAAAGTTACTTTAATAGTTTAAATATTCAAAACAACGTAATTTAACTTTCGCACGAATTGAGCGATGATTTATAGTTTGAATAGTACATAACCCATCCTGCTTTGTTCATTAGCATTAATTAAGATATGGAGAGTCGCCCTGACGAGCTTAGTCGTCAGGATCAATACCATGAACAAACAGGGTGGGCAGGGAGGGGAGCTCTTCCACTTACACGGGTTCGCGGCAAATGAGACCGATGAATAATTGATTAGCTCTTAAATAATACTAATGACGTCATCAGGATGGCTCATGAATATTCAATGGCTTAGAATAGTACATAACCCATCCTGCTTTGTTCATTAGCATTAATTAAGATATGGAGAGTCGCCCTTCCTCGCACTTTATGCTAGTCCGTAATACCCTTCGAACCAGCTATAGCCTGTCTTTACTTTCTTAACTACTAACCTCCCAACCTTAATCATCACAGATCCCAACCTTATTTCTCATAATCCCAAAAATATTGTAATGTATCCCTATCTCGCCAACCATTCGCTCTAGTTTACCCCAACCCAATCTAATTAATACATCCTAGCTAGAGGGCTTGTACAAATCCGTGCATGCTGTTTAATTCATTGTAAGAGTCGGGCAGGTTATCCGGAAGTTGCGAAAGCATTTCCGCAGCTCCCTTGGTTGATTATACCCTTTGTAATTTGACATAGTGATTCGCCGTGGCCTCGGTTTTCCAACCAACATGACCCATAATTGTGTTCATATCCGCTCCTGATATAGCCAGTGATATAGCACAGCCGCTACGCAAACCGTGTAACGTAACTCGTCGACCCCTGAATATCTCCAACTCCTTGGTGTAGAAACTAAGTCTAGCCTGAGCAGCGGACGAATCCCAAGGCAACGATGAAACTTCACCAGAGCGGCTTGTAGGCCTGAATAGGTACCCTTGCCTTATCACATATCCTAGCATACACCTCCAGGGCCACTATAGGGCACAGACCGGGGTCCTTGTACCTCTTGAGTGCAAACATATTCGTGCTTCCCTCCCTCATTGATTTCGTAATTGTGTGATTAAAAATCATCACATCCTTATCCTGAGAGAAAAGCGGCTCCTTGGACTTCGTTCGGCCCAAATCTCCTCCACGGTCCCCCGCAAAAAATTGCACTTTGAAAAATGCTTGGTCTCGAGCATAAATATATGTTTGGCTTTTTGTGTTAGCGACTCTTTTTAAATTCCTCAAGACCTGATTTGATATCACCGCTAAGTCTCGAAGGAAAAGAGGTTGGGCCTGGGAGGGCAAAATTCTCGCTCGTAACTGTTCCTCTCGTATGGATGACAGGTATTTCTTTACTGAGATGTCCGCGGCTGGATTTCCATATCCAGGCAAAGTTGCTTCATCCTGTTGCCTACCCAAACGATTAAAAATCGATCTAAGCTTTCCAATCAAAGTATCGACTGTAGTGTAGGCCAGCCTCGTAGGACATGAACAAGACGTCTCCTTTTTATTACCAAAATTTGGACATTCGTCCATGTGAACCTTGGTTTTCCCAGACCCGTCTTTCCATATTAGAAAATTTATTATGTCATCAGGAGATGAGCCTACAATGTCTTTTGGAGGTTGATACCGAGCCAAGAAAAGAGATAACTCTTTTTCCAAAGACGATTTTTGTTTCGAGTAAGGAGTGCTAGATGACCTCTCTGCTGAAATTCCCTTTCTTTTCTGGATCTCACCCCAGTTTACCACCAACCTTGGGCCTTGCGCTGAATCCTCCGAAAGCGTCCGACGTTTGTAGCCACAACGCTGACAAAATCGGAAAACCTTGTCATTGGGGTAGCTACAACTAGGGCATGCCACCGCTGGTACATAAAGCCTGGGTACTAAAGGGAGGATCCGTAAAAGGATAATATGAAACAAAGACATCAATACTACATTTGCTTTATCTAATACAGCATTTATTGATATATCTTATAACATTAATCGTTTTAATAATACAGTTAGCATGGAGCCACACGAAACACCCACAGTTCATTCTGAAGAGCTTGATAATGATATCCTTTCTTCGAGGGAAATAACACACTGTCCGTGCTTCCTTTAAGCGCTAACAACTGCTTCTCGACCGCCATAGCGTTGATCATGGGCCACCAAACAGGTAGAGGCGAAAACTTCGGTGCTACTATGGTTACAACAGCTCTAGATGACCTTATCAAACGCAACAAAGGACCAATGAGTGAGAATGGAGGATACACATAAGCATTAGTAGCTACTCCATCACAGGCAGAAAGATCTTGAGCGAAAACATTCACACCGCCTGACAAGGGAGTTTGAAACGGGGTAAAATGACGCAACGGTGCTCCAGTGAAATCTCTTTGAACATTCGAGTCGAGGGACATCAAATCGAGGTTGTGACCCGCGTCTGCCCCGAACGCCGCCTGTACTTTACTCCCAGCTACCGGTGACAACATGGCGTCCGACCGCGAGAGTGTACGGGAAAAATAATCCGCCTGATTGGCATCTGAAGGAACGTAGGACATCTCCACTTGTAAATTCCTCTTAGTAACCTCTTGAAATAACAGGCGGGCCACATTGCTCTGCTTAAAGGATTTTGGTCCCCAACCATGCCACGCATTGAGGGTTACCTGGTTATCCACATTAATATCCACTCTACAGTCCTTAACGGACAGAGGAAGGGACCGTATAGTTAACAAAACTGCGTACATCTCTTTGACGTTGATGTGATCCTGGCGCAAATCCTCGGTCCAGTAGTCACCAATCTCCTTCTCCCCGGTCACGAAATGTATCTTTGCAGCCCATCGGAAAGCCGAAGCATCAGTTGAAATTCTGAGCGCAACATGACCCTCTTGTCTCCAAGGAATGGGTGTAGACCAAGTGTCTAGAAATCGCCAAAATTTCAACTCTTCTCTCAAGTTTTCTGAAAGGGTTATATCCATGCCCTTGCACGCCTTGCTCACAGCCGTCGCCATTTCCCTTATATAGAATTTTGCTCCGGGAAAAGCTAGCGAGAATGAGGAGCATTTTCCCATAATCCTCTGAATCGACTTTAGCGAAGTAGAAGATTTACACGCCAGGATGGCTTCCCTTAACTCTGCAAACTTTATCCTTTTATCCTGCGGGACAACAAAAGCTTGCGCATGTGTATCGACAATCATCCCAAGGAATTGCACTGTCGTAGTGGGCCGAAGAATGCACTTCCTTAGACCAAGAAAATACCCCAAGCTTGTTAACACAACGCACATGAGATATAAAGCTGCCTCTGCCGCTGCTTGACTAAATTCATTCCCGCGTAAATCCATTCCAAGCGACCAAAAACCTCTCTCTGTGAAAATCTCACCGATGAGGCGGTCGTCTATGTATAATGAACTAGCAACACCCCTTTGGCGAAGGAATGAGGTCACACAACTACCAATGGTTTGGTATACAAAAGGTGAATTCTTCCACCCAAACGGTAGGGTGGTGGCTACTAGCCACCAGCCTTTCCACTCTATCCCGAAATATTTTTGGGAGCGTTCAGTCAAACGGACATGGTCATAGCCAGATTTGTCGTCTAATTTTGAGAGATGTGAGCTACGGTAAACCAACTGAGGAACGGATACTAAAGTGTCTAATTTAAAAGGGGTTTCCTTCATCCATAAATTCAGGAATCTAGCATCAACGCACAGACGAGGTTTATTGGGCTCCACTGTCAATGGCAGTACCAGCCAGGGGGGGTCAACCTTTCCAACTTCACCCCAAACATGAACTGCTCCAATACGAATACGATCAATCAGCGTTTGCGAAATAAACTGCTCGAAACGCCCACAAACTTTATGATTCTTAAAAACGCATTTAGGGGGGTACTGTGAGTCGTAATAGATCCCTTTATAAGATCCTTTAAAGGGTTTCATGAATTCCATGACGTTTATACCATTATGGATCCAATTTGAAATCCTATCCCTTTCTGGGCATTCTTCTAGAATATGATCCCACATGACAGTGTGCTTGTGGATTTCGCCCGCTCTAAAGGTCTCTGGGTTCCGAAAACAAAGCCTTCGGATATCACCCTTTTCGCCCATTATCACTCTCTCCAAGTCTGCGAGCACTACTTCCGGCGTACTGGCCACATTTTCCGAGCTTGGGCTCTCATCCGATCGCATCCATACGATTTTTCTATCCATGTACTCTTTCGCTACCGACAGCGGGTAGAAATTTTTGGTCTGAAAACAACCGAAACGCGATTTTAACATTGATTAACCCAAGCCCGAGAAAAAGTGACCATCACGCAGCTCGCTAAGGCGGGCTCAAGGGCATGTCCTGATAGACAAAACGCTTGTGTGAGGTTCTTTTCTCGAAATAAGGTTAAAACAAAATAAAACAGCCAATAAAACCGTGAGATTTACGAACTAAAGACTGATAGTATAATAAAACAGTGGATCCAAATGAAAATAATTTATTTGACACATATCCTTATAACATTACAAAGCACTATTTCAATCTATTATCCAAGTCCAATCCGTGTCGTAATTGTTTACTCTGCCGGTCAGTAGATTGACCCAATTGCTGTTAACGACGCTTAACCCCCAACTGATTCTGCTGACAGAATCTTGCGATGTGTCCTTCTTGATTACAAATGAAGCATCTTCTGGGGCCCCTGTTGCGCCTCGAGTAGAGTGTCGGAGGCCTCCTCGTTCGCCCAGCAGAGGCTTGCCTCATAGTTTTGTCAATGGCCTTGGCAATGTCGGCCTCCTCTTTAGATGCCACCAATTTAATTAATATCTGTTGTAGGGCTGTTGCAGCAACCAACGGACGGCATTTCCTTAATATGATGTTGTACTTCGAGGCTCTCACGTCATTAGTCTCTTGGGCTCTTGAGACTACCTCTTCTAGGGCCGCCATGGCAGCATAAGCATCAAACAGTGGTGATGGTCTACCGACCAGGGCCTGAAGATTGGTGATAGCACCATCAACGGTCTGTTTACCAGCTTTTGTCCTCATCTCCTCTAATTCTTTTCTCAGTTTTCCCACCTATGGAAAATAACAGAGAAGAAATTAACTTTCCAGACTTCCCAAATTACAATTCCAGACTATCTGACCCGACCTATCGGGTTAAAATGCATCTACCCAATCCGACCTATCGGGTTAAATATTCTAAAACAGAAAAAATTCGACCAAGCCTATTGAGTCCAACATATCTATTAATTCGACCCAACCTATCGGGTTCTCATATTATATTATCTTGCCCGACCTATCGGGCGCACCTAATATTGTCATATACGACCCGACCTATCGGGTTCAGTAATGATTATACGTTATCCTGCCCGACCTATCGGGCGCACCTAATATTGTCATTTACGGCCCGACCTATCAGGTTTAATAGTTAAACTTTATCCTGCCCGACCTATCGGGCGCACCTAATATTGTCATATACGACCCAACCTATCGGGTCTAATATTTATACTTTAACCTGCCCAACCTATCGGGCGCCTAATACTGCCGTATACAACCCGACCTATCGGGTTTAATATTACCTTGTCTTACCGACCTATTGGGTAATCGACGTGACTTAGCGTCCATAACATTTGCTTGTATCTTAGTACGAATATGGAGGAATAAAAGTTCTAATTTACGCTACAAAAGACATAAATACAGCAAAACTATAAATTTAGAACACAAAGAAATAACTTTCCGCTAGGATACACACGAGAAAGGTCAATAATTAAGGCACAAAAGAAATTTTTTTTAAAATGTACACGAGCAAGTAAAACAAAACCTATACAGTAAATTTTTAGATTAAGAGCTATAAAACGAAGAGAATATACTGAATCGGCTAAACTTGAAAACTAAACAGGAAAATGTAACGTGAATGTACAAAAGACTGCTAACCTACATTTACAAACGTAAACTGTAAAGCACACGTGTGCAACGAAAACCTTATAAAATTGTAAAACAACTTAAAGCTTCAAACATACCTCTGAAACCTGAGTCACCGTACTTTTCCCAGGTTCAGAAACTGAAGGGCTTGACACAAGTCCTGGCACCACCGAAACCACGGAGGTCGTTGAAGCACTAGTAGTACTTGAAGCAGCTAATGTTGGATTCACCACGTTTGGCAACTCAACAGCCGACGCAACCGACGAAATAGATTCGCCTTCATCCTGAACTGGGTTCTCTAAAGGTGCAACAAGGTCGTTTAAAGACATATTCGAGTAGTACTGCTGGGCGAACGAAAACCAACCAAACGAGAGCTCTTCCACCTACACGGGTTCGCGGCAAATGAGACCGATGAATAATTGATTAGCTCTTAAATAATACTAATGACGTCATCAGGATGGCTCATGAATATTCAATGGCTTAGAATATTATCAAATCGTAATCGTTTTTTAGCCATATTATCCACTGACAGATAGCCTTAGGGAAACCCGAATTAATAATAATAATAATAATAATAATAATAATAATAATAATAATAATAATAATAATAATAATAATAATAATAATAATAATAATAATAATAATAATAATAATAATAATAATAATAATGTGTGTTTGATACAGCGTCAATTTCACAAGGTTCAACAACGCTTTACTTAAAGAGTAAACTTAACTTAGGCGAAAAAAAAAGATATCAATACGTTATCAATTTTAATAATATAAAAATCAGTATGCTAAAAATCTGTTTATGTGTTTTCTTAAACTATAAAAATTCAAAAGTACTCAAAATGTGCATGAAAAATTCAATTAAGAAATGTATATATTAATTAATCATGATTTTTTAAAAGTTTTGTTGAAAAGCCAGGTTTTCAGATTTTTTTTAAACTAGTTATTGATTTACTACTTCTAATATCAGTTGGAAGATAATTCCACAACTCTGGAGCAGCATAAGAGAAGGCTCTTTTACCATAATGGCTCAGTTTATAAGACTTTTTGGTGAGAAGGTTTTTATTGGAAGACCTCAAATTGCGAGAAGGTACATAGGACTGAATGAGTCCAGAAAGATATGGAGGAGCACAATCATTTAGAATTTTAAAAGTCACCAAAAGAATCTTAAAATTAATGCGTTGTTCAACAGGCAGCAAGTGAAGGTTAAAAAGTATTGGTGTAATATGATCACGTTTACGAGAAAAGCTCACTAACCTCGCTGCTGCATTCTGAACGTGTTGAAGTTTATCAAGTAGACTTTTAGGAAGACCATACAGTAATGAGTTACAAAAATCAAGTTTCGAAGAAATAAGTGCATGAACGAGGGTTTCACATGCTTTCTGACTAAGGCATTTCCAAATTTTCCAAATATTGTGGAGATGAAAAAAGCATGTTCTACAGTTAGCAGTAATGTGTGCATCAAGAGTCTTCATCAAACACAACACCAATGTTACGAACTGAATTAGAGAGATTAACTTGAAAACCAGAAATGTTAAAATTGTCAATAGCAGGTCGTGGACTGTGCGCAGCAGAGAGCAAAATAATTTCTGTTTTATCACCGTTAAGTTTAATTAAATTAAATTAAATTAAATTAAATTAAGAAAATAAATTATTGATGGCCACAAATCTATTAGTCACTATGCTATTCCATGAATGCCACTTATAAATAAACCTCTACTAATTTTATAACTCCTAACATCTACGCATTTTCAAGAAAGAAGAGAAAAAGCGAAGTCAAGTTAGCAGGATAGGGAAATTGGGAGAGTCATATGATAACCCTTTCCAATCCGGACCTCGTTAACATAGATCGGACTCCTATTATATACCTCTAAGAATTTTTTCGCTCCTCGATGTGGGTCAGCACACACGGTAAACTTTTGTCACAAACCAACTCACAAAATAGAGAAAATCACGCATGCTCAGTATTGCTTCAATGCTGCTAGCCTACATAAATATCTTTGCATTTGTGTATATGGAAATAGAGAAACTAGCGTAAAACCTGAAATTGTTCGAGGAAAAAAAAGGAAGAAAGAAAGTAAGAAAAAAAAAATAAAAAACCAAAGGAAACTGAAAAATACGAAAGCAAAGAATAGTGAAACAAGTTTTCATTTATATGGATCATTCACCGATATTTTAAGTCAAACTTGGTCTAACTACTACGTTGATTTGCAATGGACAATGATTATTATGGCAATCTCCGTTCTTTTGTTTTGTTTTCGTGTAATGATTTAGATAAAAGGACGGAAGTCGCTGTACTAAATGATTTGCTATCGTGATAATCTGCATTTGAACTCTCGACATTTTTGCTACGTCAGCTCTTTCTGGTATTTTCTTGTAGTCGCGCATGCGCATATGCTGTGAAGCTCAGCTGACATCATCGCCACAGTAATCCCGAAAAAGATTACGCTGTATGTTATGTCTATTTTTTGCATATATATCCAAACATTTCTATTTTTCTTCTGTATTTTTCTTCTGTTCCTCGATCTTCTTTCTCTGTAATCATCAGTCGATTTTCGGATTCCTGTGATTTAAATAAAGGTTGTTTGAATGAATCAGTATGACTATCAATACGAAAACACTTCGCAAATTCGCAAACGTCATCATATTTTACTACCCTCTGAACATGCGTACAAATTCGTATTTACTTGTTGTAGGGAAACGATCAACGTTCTCCCACAAGGGAGAGCGAAAAAATACTTAGAGGTATAAAAGCGGAATTCGATAGCGTAAAACGAGGTCCGGATTGGAGAGGGTTATCCTCGATTGCGTCTAGATGCGAATGAACCCATTTCCCTCTCCTGCTAGCTTGACTTCATTTTTTACCCAGGATTTTTCAGTCTTGGCTTGTGTTGTTCAAGATGAGAAAAACAACCTATAACGAAAGTCTTGTCACATGAATTTAGTTTTGAGTTATTTACGTAGCACGCACCAATAAGCTCTATATATTGGTGCGAAAGTTTTTACTTTGTTTTGAATGAATTAGTCGTTGAACCGACATAAATTCAGTTGCTCAATCAAATAAAATTTAACTTGATACGACTACAAACAATAATTTACAATTGTTGAATTTTATGAGAATTTATATTGTTAAATTTATCACTTCATTTACCAGTTTAGTCAGATGTATGCGTTTCAAGGATTTTTTGCTTGGCCTACTCCATTGAAATCTGATGATGCAGAAATAACACCTGGAGGATCCGAGAGAAAAACGTACGTTGGAGTTTGTTTTTATTAAAAGTCGATCATCAGCGATATTTATGGAAATACAAATTTCTAAAATATATTGACAATATATAAAATCGTCACGCAAGCCTACTAAGAACGAGAAGGACTGAAGTCGCTATACTAAATGATTATTATCGGCAGTGCACATCAATTTTTTAATTTTTATTTTTTGATAAATATAAAGCTAATTAACAATAATTTCTAGACACTCCATCTGCAAATAGCATGAGTACTAATCTAGGCAGATGGAGTGTCCCTGTTGTAAAATGTTTATATATATAATTACACTTCTTTCTATGTTTTAAGGAATCTGATTATTTACAAAATTGTTGTTCGAGCGTCACTATAGTGAGAAAATAATAATAAATATAATAGACTAAGTAATCATCATAATACATATACTTAGATAAAGCAAAAGGGAAAAAAGGGGAAAAAAAGAAAAAAAATTCATGTTTACCAGCAAATAAATGTATGTTTTTCTATGAACATTTGTTATTGCATACTCTGTATTTGAAATCTCGATATTTTTGCTACGTCAGCTCTTTGTGGCAAGTTCAGCTGTCGTCATCTCCACAGTTATATTATCTCGAAAAAGCTTCCGTTGTATGTTAATATGCCCAGTTACATATATATGCAAACATTTTTATTTTTCTTCGGTATTTTTCTTCTGTTCCATTTTTTTCTGTGTAATCATCAGTCGATTTTCGGATTCCTGTGATTTAATTATTTGAAAAATACGTTCACTTGTTTAAATGAATGGATGCATGACTATAAATGCGAAAACATTTCGAAAATTCGCAAACGTCACCCTATTTTACTACCTTCTGAACATGCGTACAAATTGGTATTTACTTGTTGTAGGGACATCGTGTTTGTTATCCCATAAGCGAGAGTGGAAAAATACTTAGAGGTATAAAAGCAGAGTTCGTTGTATTGCGTTGAGGTCCGGATCAGAGTGGGTACACGAAGTGAATCTGCTTACAATGCCTCTTATACTACAGTGACAACGCTGTGAATCTCAACATTGACCTCAAATTTTATCAATATCTGGTAGCTTTTTTTTGTGTTTTTTTTTTTGTTTAGATTTTTCTTAAAACACGAAATAATAATTCCTACATCGTTGCCATATCAGTTAATAAACGTTTTGCACTGGGTTTTTTCTGCAATAATAAAAAGATTATTAACATATAGTAAAATATTGTGTGTTTTCGTTTGGATAATTTGATATATTCAATTTGAAATGCAAATAAGAATACTGTGGTGGGTATAGTGCAAACAATATATCCGTGAAACACTAATTACTAAATAGTACAAAATAGTGCTAATTTAACAAAAGAAAACAATAGAATTGGCATAAAGTGGCACTATTTAGTATTACTAAAGTTTCATGGATTGTTTGCACTCTAGGCTGGGGAATCCCCTGATTACAACACAGTACTCATATATCAGTGACGTACCGTACAATACTAGAAACACATAGAAAACAAGATATTAATGTTTTTCAACGTGTTTTTGTTTTGTTTGAACTTTGCTTTTGCTTAGTGATCCTAAAGTTACTTTAATAGTTTAAATATTCAAAACAACGTAATTTAACTTTCGCACGAATTGAGCGATGATTTATAGTTTGAATATTATCAAATCGTAATCGTTTTTTAGCCATATTATCCACTGACAGATAGCCTTAGGGAAACCCGAATTAATAATAATAATAATAATAATAATAATAATAATAATAATAATAATAATAATAATAATAATAATAATAATAATAATAATGTGTGTTTGATACAGCGTCAATTTCACAAGGTTCAACAACGCTTTACTTAAAGAGTAAACTTAACTTAGGCGAAAAAAAAAGATATCAATACGTTATCAATTTTAATAGCGGAGCTCCGCGCGGGCCGAAGGCCCGCGCAAGCGGAGCACCATAATTTAGAAAATATGGTAAACCATCGAGCTCATTTGAAATCGACCACAGGAAGCCCGGATTTCGAAAATACGTACGCCGTACGTCCGTGTACTACAGGGCAAGGTCGCTGACCAGTTTTTTTTAGTGAACACAAAAACAAATTCACAATAAATTTTTTTCAGTTTATATTTACGGAAAAGTTTGTAGAAAAAGTATTTTTACAATGGGCAACGAGGAAGAAAATGGTTAAGCTAGGCTGCGGCTCAAAGAGTTTAGACTGAGAAAGAGAAACAAAGAGGTCGACTTGAAAAAGGGGGAAAAAAGCTATTTACCGAAGAAAAACTTCAAAATATTTTCACTGAGAAAGCGGGAAAAGTCTCGTGCCGATGTTTTTAACTATTCAAATGTGAAGTCATGATGAGCTGATAAAATTTTCTTTGGTACTTAAAAGTCATTCAAAGATGGAGATTTTACATTTTATATTTTCTGGAAGAGTTTATTTGACAAGTCAGTGCAAGATGGTAAAGAAGGGCTTCGAGTTCGTGGATTCTTCGTGGCCTTTTTCAATTATTACTTATCGACTAATCTACTCTTAAAAGTAAAATCAACGGTGACCAAAAATTCATAAAAACAAAAACAAAACAATTGTGCATTTGCAGCAATTCAAAAGAGGTGAAATGCAAGAAGAAAACGCGATCACGAAGATGCCAGTTCAATCTGTTCATTCATCAATTCTTACGGGTAATTCATAACACGGAGACCTTTAGGATCAATGCAGATTTATCAGCTATTCACAACAAAAAATAACTTTTCACACAAGATGTTTGTCAACTAAGTAGGACTGCCAGTTCAGGGAGTGGATCGAAATGCATGCAAATTTGGCACAATGGTGGGTGATCGAGCAACACAAGCTAGCCATACTACTCCTTTCTGTTTAACTGTGTGAACTTTTTAGAGGCGGTGAAAATGTTTTTTCACTTTTAAAATTCTAAAAACGTGAACAAGCCATTATGCAATCAGAACTGAGGAAGAAAATTTCAGACTGGAAAAGTGACAGTTCAGGACTAGAAACGTGACGCCGGTTGATTCTCGGATTTGAGGAAAAGTTTATTGAAAGTCACTTTTTTTATCCTCCTCAACATACGGCTAAGGTATGTTAACATTTTTTGCCGATCTTCCTTTATTTTTTTTTAATATCCATATGAAATCAAGCTATTTCTCCATCGGCATCGATGATTCTTGTAATTCTTTGATTTGTTATGTTTTTGTTTTGAAAAGTTAATCTTGAAATAAAAGTTCATAAGTAAGCAAATAGGATAAATATAGGATATAAGTTGTCTAGCTATTTTTAAAAAATGCACAGATAGATTACCAATAATTTGTTCATCATACCTTTCATGAGAAAATTCAAGTTTTTTCGATTTTTATTACATTTTGTTAACCTCAAAGAGAGCGTGATAAAGCGAACAGTATGCGGGAATTTGTTTACAACTCAAAAAGCCATGTTAATGCTCTTCTAACTTCTCATTGGATAATCAATTTTAATTGACAAGTGCTATTTTTACCATGGATAACAACAAAAAGCTAGGGAAGCCACTGTCAAAAATACGGTCGGATATTTTTCGAGTTTTTGTGCACATTTCTTGCGTAAAATGTTGTCGCGTGCATAAAGCTTTGAAGACTTCAATCGATCTTCTTAATCACTTACTCATTCATTTAACCATTTGAATTGCACATTTTTTATTATATTATTTTCTTTTGATGGTTGTTTGAATAGATTAATCAATTAATTCATTTATTTGTTTGCTATTTCATCTATAGTCATGTTTGATTAATTCTGCATTGATCAACAATTTTAATAAAAGATAGTCAATGAATGAATGAATGAATGAATGAGCATTCCATTGTCTATAACAATCCTATTTATAAATCGGAGCTCCGCTGTTAGGTTTACCTAATTTTTATATTAATATAATATAAAAATTAGGTAAACCTAATAGCGGAGCTCCAATTTAATGAAATGAATTATTTATTCAATCATCCATTCTTTCATTTGTTCATTCACTACGAATTATCAAATTCTTGACCAATTTTTATTTTGATATGTTATTTTCTTTTCCTGATCAAATAATCATATAATCAATTGAAACACACAAAGCTTTATGCATGCGACAACATTTTATTATACGCAAAAATGCGAAAAATATGTTGTTATATACGGGGTAAAAATAGCACTTGTCAATTAAAATTGATTGTCCAATGAGAAGTTAGAAAAGCAGTAACATGGCTTCTTTGAGTCGTAAACAAATCCCCGCGCGCTTCTCGCTTTATGCTCTTTCACGTTTGAAAAAACGTTATAAAAATTGACAACAATTTCACTGTTCTGGTTAAATGTGTAATGAATTACTTATTGGTAATCTAGCTATCTAAAACGGTTGTGAATTTTTAATTATCAAACGTGAATACTGCGTAACTCATTAAAAAATAGCCAGTATGAGGTTTTGAAATTTTAACTTGCAGATGAGAACTCTGACGAATTCATACAAGCGTTTTATTTTCAATAACAAATCAAAGAATTACAAGAATCAAATTAAAAAAAAACACACACACATAAAGATGTCAACGACGGATAAATATCTTACAAAAACAAGTAAATATAATTATTGCAAACTGCTTTCATGTGGATGGTAAAAAAGAAATTCATTAAAGATCGGCAAAAAATGTAAACATACCGGCGCCACGTTTCTTGTCCTGTACTGTCACTTTTCCACTGAATCTTTTGTCCTCAGTTCTGATTACAATAAGCTTGTTCATGTTTTTAAAATTTTAAAAGTGGCAAAAAACATTTCCACCGCCTCTAAAAAGTTTATACAGTTCAACTGAACGGCGATGGCAAGCTCGTGTTGCTCGATCACACATTGTACTAAATTTGCATTTCCATTCACTCCATGAATTGGCAGTCCTACTTTGTTGACGAACATCTTGTATGAAAAGTTATTTTTCGTTGTGAATAGTTGATAAATCTGCATTGATCCTATTGATCTCCGTGTTCTGAATTGCGCGTAAAAATTGATGATCATCTTCGTGACTCATGTTCGTGCTTCGTCTTGCTTTCACCTCTTTTGAAATGCTGCAAATGCACGGTTTTTTTTTCTGTTTTTATGAACTTTTGGTCACCGTCGACTTTTTGTACTTTTAAAGGTAGATTAGTCGATAAGTAATTACTGAAAAATGCCATGAAGAATCCACGAAGAATACGGATTTTTTTACCAACTGACAAACTTGTCAAAATCCAGAAAATGCATCTTGTAAAATCTCCCAACTTTGAATGACTTTTAAGTATCAAATAAAATTTTAACAGGTCTGCATGACTCCACATTTGGATAGTTAAAGGCATCCAGTTTGTCAGTGACAAAATATTTTGAAGCTTTTCCAGCTTTGTCCATTGAATCATAGTTCGATCTTTTTCATTTTCACGCGGCGGTCTTTGTTTCTCTTTCTCGGTCAGACCTCTTTTAGCCGGCAACTTAGGCTTACCACTTTCTTGTTCTTTGTCCATTGTAGAAATATATTTTGTTGAAAGTTTTCAGTAAACTGTAAAAAAATTGATTGTGAATTTTGTTGTGCTCCTGGTTGTGCGAGATTAACAATTTTTGTCAAAGTTTTGGCGCCCACCTAAAATGGTCAGCGACTTTGCGTGCGATGGGCACGGACGGACGACGGACGGACAAAAAAACCGCACGTCGGTCTTCCTGTGTCGGTCGACGAAAAATCAGCTCCATGGTTTACCATATTTTCTTAATTATGGTGCTCCGCTTGCGCGGGCCTTCGGCCCGCGCGGAGCTCCGCTAAAAATCAGTATGCTAAAAATCTGTTTATGTGTTTTCTTAAACTATAAAAATTCAAAAGTACTCAAAATGTGCATGAAAACTTCAATTAAGAAATGTATATATTAATTAATCATGATTTTTTAAAAGTTTTGTTGAAAAGCCAGGTTTTCAGATTTTTTTTAAACTAGTTATTGATTTACTACTTCTAATATCAGTTGGAAGATAATTCCACAACTCTGGAGCAGCATAAGAGAAGGCTCTTTTACCATAATGGCTCAGTTTATAAGACTTTTTGGTGAGAAGGTTTTTATTGGAAGACCTCAAATTGCGAGAAGGTACATAGGACTGAATGAGTTCAGAAAGATATGGAGGAGCACAATCATTTAGAATTTTAAAAGTCACCAAAAGAATCTTAAAATTAATGCGTTGTTCAACAGGCAGCAAGTGAAGGTTAAAAAGTATTGGTGTAATATGATCACGTTTACGAGAAAAGCTCACTAACCTCGCTGCTGCATTCTGAACGTGTTGAAGTTTATCAAGTAGACTTTTAGGAAGACCATACAGTAATGAGTTACAAAAATCAAGTTTCGAAGAAATAAGTGCATGAACGAGGGTTTCACATGCTTTCTGACTAAGGCATTTCCAAATTTTCCAAATATTGTGGAGATGAAAAAAGCATGTTCTACAGTTAGCAGTAATGTGTGCATCAAGAGTCTTCATCAAACACAACACCAATGTTACGAACTGAATTAGAGAGATTAACTTGAAAACCAGAAATGTTAAAATTGTCAATAGCAGGTCGTGGACTGTGCGCAGCAGAGAGCAAAATAATTTCTGTTTTATCACCGTTAAGTTTAATTAAATTAAATTAAATTAAATTAAGAAAATAAATTATTGATGGCCACAAATCTATTAGTCACTATGCTATTCCATGAATGCCACTTATAAATAAACCTCTACTAATGCTATTTTATAACTCCTAACATCTACGCATTTTCAAGAAAGAAGAGAAAAAGCGAAGTCAAGTTAGCAGGATAGGGAAATTGGGAGAGTCATATGATAACCCTTTCCAATCCGGACCTCGTTAACATAGATCGGACTCCTATTATATACCTCTAAGAATTTTTTCGCTCCTCGATGTGGGTCAGCACACACGGTAAACTTCTGTCACAAACCAACTCACAAAATAGAGAAAATCACGCATGCTCAGTATTGCTTCAATGCTGCTAGCCTACATAAATATCTTTGCATTTGTGTATATGGAAATAGAGAAACTAGCGTAAAACCTGAAATTGTTCGAGGAAAAAAAGGAAAAAAGAAAGAAAGAAAGAAAGTAAGTAAGAAAGAAAGAAAAAAAATAAGCCAAAGAAAAAAAAATACGAAAGCAAAGAATAATAAAACAAGTTTTCATTTATTTGGATCATTCACCGATATTTTAAGGCAAACTTGGTCTAACTACTGCGTTGATTTGCAATGGACAATGATTATGTCAATCTCCGTTCTTTTGTTTTGTTTCCGTGTAATAATTTAGATAAAAGGACGGAAGTCGCTGTACTAAATGATTTGCTATCGTTATAATCTGCATTTGAACTCTCGACATTTTTGCTATGTCAGCTCTTTCTGGTATTTTCTTGTAGTCGCGCATGCGTATATGCTGTGAAGCTCAGCTGACATCATCGCCACAGTAATCCCGAAAAAGATTACGCTGTATGTTATGTCTATTTTTTGCATATATATCCAAACATTTCTATTTTTCTTCTGTATTTTTCTTCTGTTCCTCGATCTTCTTTCTCTGTAATCATCAGTCGATTCTCGGATTCCTGTGATTTAAATAAAGGTTGTTTGAATGAATCAGTATGCCTATCAATACGAAAACACTTCGCAAATTCGCAAACGTTATCATATTTTACTACTCTCTGAACATGCGCACAAATTCGTATTTACTTCTTGTAGGGAAACCTTCAGCGTTCTCCCATAAGCGAGAGCGAAAAAATACTTAGAGGTATAAAAGCGGAATTCGATAGCGTAAATCGAGGTCCGGATTGGAGAGGGTTATCCTCGATTGCGTCTAGATGCGAATGAACCTATTCCCTCTCCTGCCAGCTTGACTTCATTTTTGACCCAAGATTTTTCAGTCTTGTCTTGTGTTGTTTAAGATGAGAGAAATTATTATTTTTTTAGGAAAAAATTGATAATGACAATAGTTGGAGAACCTATAACGAAAGTCTTGTCACATGAATTTAGTTTTGAGTTATTTACGTAGCACGCACCAATAAGCTCTATTGGTGCGAAAGTTTTTACTTTGTTTTGAATGAATTAGTCGTTGAACCGACATAAATTCAGTTGCTCAATCAAATAAAATTTAACTTGATAGACTACAAACAATAATTTACAATTGTTGAATTTTATGAGAATTTATATTGTTAAATTTATCACTTCATTTACCAGTTTAGTCAAATGTATGCATTTCAAGGATTTTTTGTTTGGCCTACTCTATTGAAATCTGATGATGTAGAAATAACACCTGGAGGATCGGAGAGAAAAACGTACGTTGGAGTTTGTTTTTATTACAAATATCATGGGAAAGTCGATCATTCAGCGATATTTATGGAAATACAAATTTCTAAAATATATTGACAATATATCAAATCGTTACGCAAGCCTGCTAAAAACAAGAAGGACTGAAGTCGCTATACTAAATGATTATTATCGGTAGTCCACATCAATTCATGTTTACCAGCAAATAAATGTATGTTTTTCTATGCATACTCTGTATTTGAAATCTTGATATTTTTGCTACGTCAGCTCTTTGTGGCAAGTTCAGCTGACGTCATCTCCACAGTTATATTATCTCGAAAAAGCTTCCGTTGTATGTTAATATGCCCAGTTACATATATATCCAAACATTTTTATTTTTCTTCGGTATTTTTCTTCTGTTCCACTTTTTTCATCAGTCGATTTTCGGATTCCTTTGATTTATTTGAAAAATACGTTCACTTGTCTAAATGAATGGTGCATGACTATAAATGCGAAAACATTTCGAAAATTCGCAAACGTCACCCTATTTTACTACCTTCTGAACATGCGTACAAATTGGTATTTACTTGTTGTAGGGACAACGTGTTTGTTATCCCATAAGCGAGAGTGGAAAAATACTTAGAGGTATAAAAGCAGAGTTCGTTGTATTGCGTTGAGGTCCGGATCATTGTGGGTACACGAAGTGAATCTGCTTACAATGCCTCTTATACTACAGTGACAACGCTGTGAATTTCAAATTTGACCTCAAATTTTATCAATATCTGGTAGCTTATTTTTTGTGTTTTTTTTTTGTTTAGATTTTTCTTAAAACACGAAATAATAATTCCTACATCGTTGCCATATCAGTTAATAAACATTTTGCACTGGGTTTTTTCTGCAATAATAAAAAGATTATTAACATATAGTAAAATATTGTGTGTTTTCGTTTGGATAATTTGATATATTCAATTTGAAATGCAAATAAGAATACTGTGGTGGGTAGAGTGCAAACAATATATCCGTGAAACACTAATTACAAAATAGTACAAAATAGTGCTAATTTAACAAAAGAAAACAATAGAATTGGCATAAAGTGGCACCATTTAGTATTACTAAAGTTTCATGGATTAATTGTTTGCACTCTAGGCTGGGGAATGCTATTTTGTAACTCCTAACATCTACGCATTTTCAAGAAAGAAGAAAAAAAGTGAAGTCAAGTTAGCAGGATAGGGAAATTGGTTCAAATGGATAACCCTTTCCAATACGGACCTCGTTATCGTAGATCGGACTCCTATTATATACCTCTAAGAATTTTTTCGCTCCTCGATGTGGCTCAGCACACACGGTAAACTTCAGTCACAAAACAACTCACAAAATATCTATTCCCTCTCCTGCCAGTTTGACTTTATTTTTGACCCAAGATTCAGTTTTCAGTCTTGTCTTGTGTTGTTTAAGATGAGAGAAATTATTATTTTTTTTGAGGAAAAAATTGATAATGACAATAGTTGGAGAACCTATAACGAAAGTCTTGTCACATGAATTTAGTTTTGAGTTATTTACGTAGCACGCACCAATAAGCTCTATATATTGGTGCGAAAGTTTTTACTTTGTTTTGAATGAATTAGTCGTTGAACCGACATAAATTCAGTTGCTCAATCAAATAAAATTTAACTTGATACGACTACAAACAATAATTTACAATTGTTGAATTTTATGAGAATTTATATTGTTAAATTTATCACTTCATTTATCAGTTTAGTCAAATGTATGCATTTCAAGGATTTTTTGCTTGATGATGTAGAAATAACACCTGGGGGATCCGAGAGAAAAACGTACGTTGGAGTTTGTTTTTATTAAAAGTCGATCATTCAGCGATATTTATGGAAATACACATTTCTAAAATATATTGACAATATATCAAATCGTTACGCAAGCCTACTAAGAACGAGAAGGACTGAAGTCGCTATACTAGATGATTATTATCGGTAGTGCACATCAATTCATGTTTACCAGCAAATAAATGTATGTTTTTCTATGAACATTTGTTACTCCATAATCTGTATTTGAAATCTTGATATTTTTGCTACGTCAGCTCTTTGTGGCAAGTTCAGCTGACGTCATCTCCACAGTTATATCATCTCGAAAAAGCTTCCGTTGTATGTTATGCCCAGTTACATATATATCCAAACATTTTTTATTTTTCTTCGGTATTTTTCTTCTGTTCCACTTTTTTCATCAGTCGATTTTCGGATTCCTTTGATTTATTTGAAAAATACGTTGTTTAAATGAATGGTGCATGACTATAAATGCGAAAACATTTCGAAAATTCGCAAACGTCACCCTATTTTACTACCTTCTGAACATGCGTACAAATTGGTATTTACTTGTTGTAGGGACAACGTGTTTGTTATCCCATAAGCGAGAGTGGAAAAATACTTAGAGGTATAAAAGCAGAGTTCGTTGTATTGCGTTGAGGTCCGGATCAGAGTGGGTACACGAAGTGAATCTGCTTACAATGCCTCTTATACTACAGTGACAACGCTGTGAATCTCAACTTTGACCTCAAATTTTATCAATAACTGGTAGCTTTTTTTTTTTTTTTTTTTTTTTTTTTTTTTTTGTTTAGATTTTTCTTAAAACACGAAATAATAATTCCTACGTCGTTGCCATATCAGTTAATAAACGTTTTGCACTGGGTTTTTTCTGCATTAATCAAAAGATTATTGACATATAGTAAAATATTGTGTGTTTTCGTTAGGATAATTTGATATATTCAATTTGAAATGCAAATAAGAATACTGTGGTGGGTAGAGTGCAAACAATATATCCGTGAAACACTAATTACTAAATAGTACAAAATAGTGCTAATTTAACAAAAGAAAACAATAGAATTGGCATAAAGTTGCACTATTTAGTATTACTAAAGTTTCATGGATTAATTGTTTGCACTCTAGACTGGGGAATCCCCTGATTACAACACAGTACTCATATATCAGTGACGTACCGTACAATACTAGCTACCCGTGCGTTAAACCATATTTATGGAAACACACAGAAAACAAGATATTAATGTTTTTCAACTTGTTTTTGTTTTGTTTTAACTATGGTTCTGCTTTTATGCTCAAGGTGCTTTAATCAGTTTTAAATATTCAAAACAACGTAAAACGTTTCGCTTGAATAGAGCGATGATTTATAGTTTGAATATTATCAAATCGTTATCTTTTGTTTTTTTTATTTTTTCAGACATATCATCCGCTGCCAGATAACCTTAGGGAAAAATGTTTGCTTTAAGTTGAACTAGGAAAACCCAAATTATATAAGGGAAAAAAACTGATGGTCACAAATCTACTAGTCATTAGGCTTCTCCATAAATGCCACCTTCTATAAATAACTACTCTACTAATGCTGTTTTAAAATTTTCTAACGACATCTGCGCATTTTCAAGAACGAAAAAAAGTGAAGTCAAGTTAGCAGGAGAGGGAAATTGATTCAAATGGGTAACCCTTTCCAATCCGGACCTCGTTATCATAGATCGGACTCCTGTTATATACCTCTAAGAACTTTTTCGTTCCTCGATGTGGGTCAGCACACACGGTAAACTTCTGTCACAAAGAAACTCACAAAATAGATAAAATCACGCATGCTCAGTATTGCTTCAATGCTGCTATCGTGCATAAATATCTTTGCATTTGTGTGTGTATGGAAGTAGAGAAACTAGCGTAAAACGGCTGAAATTCTTCAAGTACAAAAAGGAAAAAAATTAACATAAAAAAAAGAGAAAAAAAAGGAACAGAAAGAAAAAAAAATACGAAGGAAAAAATAATAAAACAAGTTTTTATTTATTTGGATCATTTACCGATATTTTAAGGCAAACTCGGTCTAACTACTGCGTTGATTTGCAATTCAAATTCACTACCAAAGACACACTGAAAATATTTAAATTTTAATGAATTCATGGTTTCTAAAATAGTAGAATTGTTTCTATACAATTTCACCATGATTTGTTATTGCATAAATAAATCTACTTTCCATATCAGTTTCTAGTATTTAACTGTACATTTCACATTTGACCTCAAATTTTATCAATATTCGGTAGTTTTTCTTGTTTTTTTTAGATTTTTCTTAAAACACGAAATAACAATTCGTCTATTGTTGTCTTATCTTTGATAAAAGTTTTGCACTCGCTTTTTTCTGCAAAACTCAAAAAAATATTAACATATAATTATCAGAAATAATAAAATATTGTGTATTTTCGTTTGGATAATTTGATATATTGATTCAATTTGAATTGCAAATAAGAATACTGTGGTGGGTAGGGTGGGGAATCCCCTGATTACAACACAGTTTGAATATTATCAAATCATTATCTTTTGGTTTTTTAGCCATATTATTCACTGACAGATAACCTTAGGGAAAAATCTTTGCTTTAATTTTTGCTAGGAAAACCCGAATTATATGGGGAAACAAAACTGATGGCCACAAATCTGCTAGACATTAGGCTACTCCATAAATGCCACCTTCTATAAATAAATACTCGACTAATTCTGTTTTAGAATTTTTTAACAAAATCCGCGCATTTTCAAGAAAGAAAGAAAAGTGAAGTCAAGTTGGCAGGAAAGGGGAATTGGACTCATGTAGGATAACTCTTTCCAATCCGGACCTCGTTAATGATAGATCGGACTCCTGTTATATACCTCTAAGAATTTTTTCGCTCCACCATGTGGTTCAGCACACTCGGTCTCAGCCAAACTCACAAAATAGAGAAAATCACGCATGCTCAGTATTACTTCAATGCTGCTATCCGACATAAATATCCTGAAATTCTTCAAGTACAAAAAGGGAAAAAAAAGAAAAAAGAAACGGAAAGAAAAGAAAAAAATACGAAAGAGAAAGATATTATAAAACAATGTTAAGGCAAACTCGGTCTAACTACTGCGTTGATTTGCAATTCAAATCAATACCAAACACACACTGTAAACATTTAAATTTTAATGAATTCATGGTTTCTAAAATAATAGAATTGTTTCTATACAATTTTGCCATGATTTGTTATTGCATAATATGTATTTGAACTCTCGATATTTTTGCTATGTCAGCTCTTCCTGGTATTTTGTTGGAGTCCGCATGCGTATTTTCGTCATGATGTGAATGTTAGCTGACGTCATCGCCAAAGTAATCCCGAAAAAGCTTCCGCTGTATGTTATGCCTATTTTTTGCATATATATCCAAACATTTCTATTTTTCTTCGGCATTTTCCTTCTGTTCCTCGATCTTCTTTATCTGTAATCATCAGTCGATTTTCGGATTCCTCTGATTTAAATAAAGGTTGTTTGAATGAATCAGGATGACTATCAATACGAAAAGACTTCGCAAATTCGCAAACGTAACGTCATCATATTTTACTACCCTCTGAACATGCGTACCAATTCATATTTACTTGTTGTAGGGAAATTGTGTGCATTCTCCCACAAGGGAGAACGAAAAAATACTTAGAGGTATAAAAGCACCAATTCGGTAGACCATTTCGAGGTCCGGATTGGAGAGGGTTCTCGTTGCCTGACAATGAATTACATGTTCCTCTCCTGGCCATTTGACTTCATTTTTTGCCCAGCATGTTTCAGTCTTGGCTTTTTTTTGGTTTAAGATGAGAAAAATTATTTTATCGGGGAAAACTATATCAAAGATATAATAATTATATATAAAATTCTAATGTTAATAGTTGGAGAACCTAACGATCACATTAATTTATTCTGTTTTGCATTATTGAAGTAGCATACATATCAAAAATCAACATCAAAAGGGTAATAGTGAAATTGTATAGAAACAATAATTCTATTATTGTAGAAACTAAAATTCATTAACATTTAAACACACAATCTTCTCTGAATTTATGTAGTAGGCTTATGAGCTCATAACAACCCTTTTACACTTCTCTCCTCACATCCACTCCTTCCACTGTGACGACAGAGTCCGATTACTCAATTTTATCAAACAAATTTTAAATATTTTCAGTGTGTGCTTTTGGTATTGAATTTGAATTGCAAATCAATTGGGTCAGTGGACGGGGAATCCCCCGATCTCTGCCTTAAAATATGGAAATATCGGTGAATAATTCAAATAGATGAAAATGACTTGTTTTAGCTTTTTTCTTTCGTATTTCTTTTTACTTTCCTTTTTTTTGTATTTGTACTTAAACTGAATATCGGTTTTACGGCAGTTTCTCTATTTTTCATATACACAAATGCAAACATATTTATGTAGGATAGCAGCATTGAAGGAGTACTGAGCATGCGTGATTTTCTCTATTTTGTGAGTTACGTTGTGACAGAAGTTTAACCGTGTGTGCTGACCCACAAGGAACAGCGAAAAAATTCTTAGAGGTATATAAGAGGAGTCCGAGCTATGATAACGAGGTCCGGATTGGAAAGGGTTATCATTCGAAGCTCCCAATTTCCCTCTCCTGCTAACTTGACTTCACTTTTTCTCTCTTGAATATGCGCATATGTTAGAAAATTATAAGTAGCATAAGCAGAGTATTTATTTATAGAGGGTAGCATGAAATAGACTAATTAATGTATAATAAATTTGCGGCCCTCAATTTTCTTTCATTTTTTATTTTAGAGGGGAAGGATGTCCTCGTGCAAAAATAATGATTTTTCCCTAAGCCTCTATTTGTCAGTGGATATTAAGGCTCAAAATTAAAAACAGATAACGATTTGATAATATTCATAATTGAAATGGACAACGACAACATTTACAGAATTTACCCACTGTATAGAAATTAGACTGTCGGTCGTATTCGATACCATACATTTTTAAAATTTGATTATTTTAAAAGGTTTTGAAATAACGGCCAATAACTGTCTGGTTGGCACATGAATAACAAAGGCTTACGACTGATGAAGTATCGCTATAAAAACTAGAAACTGAAAACATCGTAGGTGTTTTTATTATATTGAGCATTGAATTTGAATTGCAAATCCTGAAGATCTGTGGGGGAATCCCCGACTTAACGCTCCATGCACCGATTACGTCATATGCTGTATTTTAAAGGTCATATAAGATACACAAGTATTTCTTCAAAATTAAATGGGAAGAAATTTACTTTTTGTTTTTCTGTTTGCTCGCTTCTTTACGTTTTAGTAGTTAATATTTAGTTCGAGAACGATTTTTTTTAATGCACAAACGCACGTGAATTGGAAATAATCCCTTTATATTTATCATGGAAACATTACTGAGCATGCTTGGTTTCAACTATAACATATCAGTAATATTTACTAATATGTTGATCCCACATTTGAGACAGGAAATAAACTTAGAGGGATAAAACATGTGTCGAAACCTACAATATTAGTCTTAAGGACGTTCCTGGGTAAATGAAGTTCTAATGTCATTTTTATGAAACTTTGTACAAAGCTATTTCATTATATGAGGATTTCAGAAATGCAATAAAAATCGGGGGTCACCGAGTTTGTTTTTGAGGTACAAGGCGTAGAAAATGGGGTATTTTGATAAAAAAACGCGCGTATTTAAACACTACCATTTTCAAAGAATAAAGTCATAAAAATGTTTCAAAAAACAGAAATCAACGCTCTTTAAAATTTGGAAAGAAAATTAATAAACTGTTGTCTTCCATTTCCAAGAAATAATAGGATTGTTTATGCCTTTCTTTACAAATAAAGATGCTTTTAAGTTAAGCGATGTCGCTGGATTCGTTCCAAGGTAGGGGTCGATTTATTTTACAAAAGTGTACTGTTCTTCGTTTCATGTAATGTCATTTTTTTGAGTTACACATATGTTGTAGTCTTGATAAAAAGCTTCATTTCACGAAAGAAAAAAATAGGGGTCACCGGCTTTGTTTTCGAGATATCTTGCGGTAAAGTTGAAAAAAAATCTGGCCATCTTGAATACCGCGCGGAGACTGGGTTCTAATAATTTACCGTTTACCGCATAAAACGTTTAATATTTGCTCTTTTTGTAGCAAATCGACTTTAAACTACAAAAAAATAAACTCAATTGCTTTTCAATCGAAGACAATTGAGACTTAGATGAAAAAAATGAAGGAAAAATTATCATTAATTTGACCAACGGTAATGAGCGCGCGCGCTCAATCTTGCGCAGTAACGATGCGCGCGACCAATACCAAGGAACGTCCTTAACTAGTCCTGAGTTGTGAGATTGAGTTCATCGTGCGTACGAGGAAGCCTCTTCTGCCGTGTTTGTTCAGGTCACAATTCTGGCTGGCATCCCTTTTCATTGTGATTCTATTTTTTATGCTTTCTTATGTATCTTTTGGCGTTGATTTTCATAAAGTTCGCAATATTAAACGTGAAAGATAGTCTAGCCTGATTATAAGTTTCTGATAGATTTACGTTGAATGGTGTCTTGAGTTTTCCAATATCGGCAAATCTCCGTTGAGGATCTGAGTTTATGTATTTTCCATTTTGTTATTTATATAGTTTTGATACACTTTCAATAGAAAAGAACTTAAAATATACTTTACAAAAGATGAGAGAAAATAAACTGTTGCAAATTATTAATTTAAGGCTGGATTACTTGATGTTCTTATCAATGATGCATAACTATAACACTTTTCTAGATAAATTACCATTCTTTTCAATGCTTGTTAAATATATAAAAAAATATATTTATATGGAAACATAGAAAACAAGATATTAATGTTTTTCAACTTGTTTTAACTTTGCTTTTGTTGTTCAAGTATGTTAAAGGAACTTTAATAGTGACAATATCTAATTTAATCGTTACGCAAGCCTGCATAAAACTGACAAGAACTGAAGTAGCTATACTAGATGATTATTATCGAAAATGTTGATCACTTCTTATTGAACAGCACGTCAATGTTTGTTGTCCCCCTTTAAACATTTGTTATTGCATAATCTGTATTTGAACTCTCGAAATTTTTGCTACGTCAGCTTTTTGTGGCCTGTTCTTACAGTCGCGCATGCGTTTTTGTTGCATGCTGTGAAGGTCGGCTGACGTCATTGCCACAGTCATCCCGACAAAGCTTACGCTATATGTTATAGTCAAATATTTGTCTTTTTCTTCGGCATTTTTCTTCTGTTCCTTATCTTTCTGTATAATCACCAGTCAATTTTCGGATTCCTTTATTTGAAAAAAAGGTGTTTGAATGAATGGATGACTATAAATACGAAAACATTCCGCAAATTCGCAAACGTCATCATAATTATTTTGCTACCTTCTGAACATGCGCTCAAATTCGTATTTACTTGTTGAAGGGAAATCGTGAGCGTTCTCCCATGAGGGAGAGTGAAAAAATACTTAGAGGTATAAAGTCGGAATTCGATAGACTATTCTCGAGGTCCGGATTGGAGAGGGTTATCCTTGCCTATCAGCGAACTACATGTCCCTCTCCTGCCAGCTAGACTTCAATTTTTACCAAGCACTTTTCAGTTTTGGCTTTTGCTGTTTAAGATGAGAGAAATTATTTTATTTTGAAAAAAATTACAATGAGATTAGCTCGAGATCCTAACGAACTAGTCTTGTCACATGAATTAATTTAGTTTTTCTTTTATATTAAGTAGCATACATATCAAAGGAGAAGGGCAATATGTCTGGTTCCAGTTCGAGTGATTATGGCATTAACACCAGAAGGGTAATGGTGATATTGTATAGAAACAATAATTCTATTATTGGGTCAGTGGACGGGGAATCCCCCGATCTCTGCCTTAAAATATGGAAACATCGGTGAATAATTCAAATAGATGAAAATCACTTGTTTCATCTTTTTTCTTTCGTATTTGTTTTTCTTTTTACTTTTATTATTATTATTATTATTTTGTATTTGTACTTAAACTGAATGTCGATTTTACGGCAGTTTCTCTATTTTTCATATATACAAATGCAAACATATCATGTAGGATAGCAGCATTGAAGCAGTACTGAGCATGCGTGATTTTCTCTATTTTGTCAGTTGGGTTGTGACTGAAGTGTGACCGTGTGTGTTGACCCACAAGGAGGAGCGAAAACATTCTTAGAGGTATATAAGAGGAGTCCGAGCTATGATAACGAGGTCCGGATTGGAAAGGGTTATCATACGAAATCCCCAATTTCCCTCTCCTGCTAACTTGACTTCATTTTTTTTCTTTCTTGAATATGCGCATATGTTAGAAAATTCGAAGTAGCATAAGCAGAGTATTTATTTATAGATGGTAGCATGAAATAGACTAATTAATGTATAATAAATTTGAGGCCCTACATTTTCTTCCTTTTTTTATTTTAGAGGGGAAGGGTGTCCTCCTGCAAAAATAAGGATTTTTCCCTAAGCCTCTATTATATTTGTCAGTGGATATTAAGGTTCAAAATTAAAAACAGATAACGATTTGATAATATTCATAATTGAAATGTTATAAATCACAAAATGGATAATATGGCTCAAATATAGGAAATATAGCTTGAATTAATATATTATGAACAACATTTCCAATGGTTAAACGTTATGGACAACGACAGCATTTACAGAATTTACCCACTGTATAGGGATTAGACTGTCGGTCGTATTCGATACCATACATTTTTAAAATTTGATTATTTTAAAAGGTTTTGAAATAACGGCTAATCACTGTCTGGTTGGCACATGAATAACAAAGGCTTACGACGGCTGAAGTATGGCTATAAAAACTAGAAACTGAAAACATATTAGGTGTTTTTATTATATCGAACTTTGAATTTGAATTGCAAATCCTGAAGGTCTATGGGGGAATCCCCGACTTAACGCTCCATGCACCGATTACGTCATATGCTGTATTTTAAAAGGTCATATAAGATACACACGTATTTCGTCAAAATTAAATGGGAAGAAATTTACTTTTTGATTTTCTGTTTGTTCGCTTGTTTAATTTTTAGTAGTTAATATTTAGTTCGAGAACGAATTATATTATGCACACAAACGCACGTGAATTGGAAAAAAATCCCTTTATATTTATCATGGAAACATTACTGAGCATGCTTGGTTTCAACTATAACATGTCAGCAATGTTTACTGTGTTGATCCCACATTTTAGACAGGAAATAAACTTAGAGGGATAAAAGATGTGTTGAAACCTACATTATTAGTCTGAACTAGTCATGATTTGTGAGATTGAGATCATCGCGCGTACGAGGAAGACTCTTCTGCCGTGTATACTCAGATCACAATTCTGGCTGCCATCCCTTTTCATTGTGATTCTATTTTTTATGTTTTCTTATGTAACCTTTAGCGTTGATTTCCATAAAGTTCGCAATATTAAACGTGAAAGATAGTCTAGCCGGATTATAAGTTTCTGGTAGATTTACGTTGCATGGCGTCTTGAGTTTTCCACCAGTTGGCATATCTCCGTTGCGGATCTGATTTTATCTGTTATCACATTTTGTTTTATATATAGCAAATATAGTCTTGAAACACTCTCAGTTGAAAAAAGCTCAAAATATACTTTACAAAAGATTAGATAAAATAAACTGTTGGAAAGTATTATTTTAAGGCTGGATTACTTGATGTTCTTATCAATGACGCATAATTATAGCACTTTTCTAGACTGAACTACCGTTCTTTTCAATTTTCGACGATTTTTTCTTTAGTTTTCTTTCTGCATTTTTTTTTCTTTTCTGCTTACGTCAGAATATTGTAATATGAAAATTGCCATGAAACAAAATGCAATAGCCAATTCAAAACATATAACAATGAAAATTATTATGAACTATAGATGCAATGATTAAAGCCCTACCGACCAAAACCACAAAATAATGTAAAGTATACATTTTCTTGAAGCTGATTAACTGAAGATTACAATGGTAAAAACATTAATTTGATGAAATTAATTCCTATTTGATAAGTGTTTTGAGGTTTTTGACCGTCTCTTTTCTCGAAGTTTGAGTGAACACATTAAAGACTTTTGAGACATTTGTAGTTAGTAAATAAAGCGACATAAAATATAAAAATAAGGGTGTTACATACACTTGATTGCAACTTATTACAATTTAGTTATTACACTTTGATTTATACGAAGTTTTTTTTAAACAAAATGAAATTAACACTTTACTTCAAGCGTTACAAGAATTGATAATGAATTCAATGCAAGAACTTGTTTTCGATCCGGTGAGTCGTAGTAATTTTCATAGCTCAAATAGAGAGAAAATTCCATACGATTTTCACACTCAAATTGCATTTGAAGGTAAATTTCACAAAAAGAGCGTAAATAATTCCCCTTTGTTCAGTAGTTTTCGATGTACGAAAGTAGGTCAGTACACCTGAAGCGGTTTGTAATGTTGATATTGTCGTTAATTGAATACTAAGAAGACAGCGGGTGGCTGATGGTTCTTTATGTTGTTGTAAAAAAACATTTCATGCTTCCCCATTCACCCTGCCACCAACAGAGATGATGCTACCTCCCCACTCCACCACCCATAGAGATGATGCCCGCTCTGTCACGTTCCAGTTCTCATGCGGTTTTGAAGATGCGCAAGCGCAGATTTTTGTCACAATATTTCCCTAACTATCACACATCACTTGACCATGTTTTTGGTTATAGCTTCCATCGCCCCATAAATTTAGCATTAAGTTGCATTCCCTCATCAAACGTCTTTGATAAGGATTAGCCTGCTGCTTGTTTAGACCCCAAAACCTAGCCTGGGTTGCCTGTGGTTAGAATTGAGCATCTTGTTGGAATTTTACTATTTGTTTTGTTAAACGCCAAAGACAAACAACGCTCACCATGCACATATCACGTCTTTCGATATAGTTTGCGCATGGGCATTGGAGGTATTTCAACCCCTGGTGGGTTGGTTCTGCATGTGGGAGAGACGACGCAATAACAAATTAAACAAAAACATTTTCAGTACATATGCTTCGGTTGACCTTGGCCGCAAATGAATCGACGAAAATCATTTTTGCCTTTTTTGCAAGTTCACTTTAGTAAATAAATAAAACGATACCTTTCCGCTTTGTACATTCCTGTCCATTGTCAATGCAAGCGCATCGCAAGTTGGCATGATTGAGCGCGCTCGCTCGTTAATACAAACTAACTTTTTTTAAATGCTTTCCTTTTTTATATTTTATCATAATCTATCCTGCTCTTTAAAAGAATGTAATTCTGTCAGTTACGCGGTGTTTAAAAGTTAGTTTCAATATCATAAACGCAAAAAGGATAACAAAACCTTACCTGCAAGTAGAGTCTCTCGCGTGCAGAGACATTTTTCACAAACTGTTGCGGTGATCAATATCACATTGAATTTTATTATCTTCAACAAGTAAAAAAAAATGTAGTTCGCAAGCGGCCTTTTATAGTGCAAGAGAACCCACAAGATCATTTTATTTCACATCAAGTCGTTTGGATTTGTTTCTTTTGAGGATACGGATACTCTTCTTATGTCTATATCGTCGCCCTTTTGTTTATCTATTTGTATTTCTCTCTGTATATGGCCTGCTTTAAAATACCCGTGATCAGCAGTTGAGATAGCGGCAATCTTTTGCACTGTTGACTTATTGAAACGCGCGGGTCCTCTTTCTTGCACTGGGAGGTCTTGTATCTTTTTGTAGATATAATTTCGCAACGTTGTATTATTTGAATTGATAATTTTCAATTTGTGTGAAGTGATATTCTACAGGTGACGTTTAATTTTCTGTTACAGAAAGTATTGACTGTACATTATTAATAAAATAATACAATTTGTAAGTCTGATCTCGCGATAGCATTTATCTTTTTTTTTACTCGTGTATGTTATTTCATTCATTTTTTTAATTTATTCAATCGCTCATTTTTTAGTCTGGTGTCCTTATTAATCATCACGGATCCGTCACCCAGGCATCCATCCCATCTATTAAGTTCCACCATCAACCTGGGTTTCTGGTTCTTCAAACTTGTGTAGCAGGGGCGACGGAACAGTAACAACCGTGGGGGGAGGGGTAGCTCACCCAAAATATTTTGCGGTTCCCCCCGGTTCTGCCGTTCCTGTGCAGAATGCAAATAATATACCAATGAAATATCCGCTGACAATTAGTGCTAATAAACGCCTAAATAGGAATGCAGCGAACTATCAAAGCTTGAACGTGCTCGTTATGAATAACAGCACAACACGCAAATGTAAAACAATGAAATGCAAGAGAATGTATTTGATAGACTAAAAAAAAACTATTCAATATATATTTCTAAAGATTATTTTAAAATACAACCAAACTAGAGTATGAGAAATAAGAGATTACCAATTTGAAGTTGCTCTACGTTGAATTCTTAATGCTTCGCTGACTTTCAAAGTTAGCTACAGTGCACGTGCAAGCACTAAAAGTGCTAGTTAGTTACAGTGCAAGCACTAAAAGTGCGCAACATAAATACCAATGCTAATTCTATTGTTTTCTTTTGTTTAATTAGTGCTATTTACTACTAAATAGTGACAACTGTTGCACACATTTAGAGTTTGCACTCACTATTTCACGGGTTTAATATTTGCACCATGTTATCTTTATTTTACTGTATCAAGTGAGAATTGTGAAATGGCTCAATAAACTAGGTATCGACAGGCGAAATAAGCGATTTCATAAAGGTTTAACCACTTCCGGGTTGGGTTTCAGACCAATGAGCTGTATTGATAGAAAGTTCAGTATGCTGTCAAGAACATCTTCGTACCCAATTAATCATTTTCAATGGCCGGAAAAGGGTGTTCTACACGTGCCATGATAATTAGCTGTGTTGACGCGGAATTCAAGTATAAAATTGCCAAGCTATGAAGCGTTTGAATATTGGATCTTCGCTATTCGTCTTTCTGGGGTTCAAACGGGTATTGGGGAAAATATAATAAATTGTTTACTTAATCAGATATCAGAAACTTTAAACACTGAATAATGATTGATTTGTAAATCTTTAAAATTGAGAGGATGTATGTTTTGGGGAAAATTCTTCGAATCTCATACATATTATTTTTTTGCGGCTTCTTAAAAATTTTAGTGAGTTATCCACACACGCTAAATTCTGGTCTGTAACTAAACGTGGTGCGACCTTTGTTGTTTTGGAGTAATTGAGTAACATTTCAACTCGTCCGCAGTCCCTTTTTGAATTCCGGGGTATGTGTGTACGTAGGTAATGGGGTGGGAAGGGATGGATGGGGTGTTGAAGTAGCTGTAGCCTGGCAGTGACCCTCTTAGGGCACAGGCGCAGTTGTTAATTTTGATTTCTATAGTCAATTCAACAATTAAGGATGGTGCCCCCTAATTGCAACCCATTTTTATATTTTCTAAACCCTGTCAGTCATTTAAATTACCTAATGGGCTATTGAAAACCGGAAAAAACGTTTTGGGACCCCATGCATATAAGCGAGATAATTAAGGCTAAACGCATGATGACGTAAGCGTCAAATTCAGCGATGAAAATACGTATTACTTCTCATTGTTTTGGAATATTGGACAAAAACTGGCTAGGAATATTCTACTACACGTATATTTTCTATAAAATATTAAAAATTGCAATTGATACTTAGATGAATTAGCGTTTTCAATAATTTTATGCGTCAAAAAGTAAAATACTATTGTGAAAGGATTTCAAAAGATTTACAAAAAGAATAACCCAAACCATTTTTATTTTAAAATATTCAATTTAAAAATTAAATTCGGTATTTTCTTTACGTTTTCGATCAAAAAACGTTATAGGTTCCCATGCGTTTTCAAAAGTTAGCGAGGTTCAAATCTGGAATTTAGTGTCAAATCTTGCGATTTGGTGCGAAATACTTTCACCCTCCCCCCCTTGGTAAGACAAATTGCACCCCGTGCATGCCAGCACATCATTTTTCGTTTTTCTTGGACTTTTCGTCTTCTGGATAGTATATTGAACATTATCATCGTTTGTACATTGAATCTACATTTAGTTTAATATTCATTATGACTTCTGTGTACTTGAGATGCTCGAACTTCAAGGAAAAAGTAACAAATAAGAAGCTGAAAAGGTCAGTTCGTAATTTCAAAACTGAAGCTAAAAAATGCCGGTTAGTAAAGCAAATTTCATGTCGTGTACAATGTTTTGGCTTGGTTTACCAGAAAATAAAGCAATTTCAGAATTTACTGAGGATTGTAGTGTTGTTATTTGTATTATTATTGTTTGTTTTTCGAGGGAAATTGACTCAGTTTGAGTGAGTTTCATACTTTGATCAATCGGTGCACAAGTAGACAATCAACTTTCGCCGTTTTTCAAACAAATATCACCATTCCTCTTTCATCCTTTTGCAATAACTGTACTATATTTTTATCACATGAATTATTTTTTGGTTGTTGAAGGTTATTTTTATTTTTGAAACTACGGCAATTTCACGACCGAGCAACTTTGAGTGGATCGAGTTCAACAGATCTAGTTCAAAAATTAATATATCGGAAAAAACTAACTCGTTTTCTTTTCTATTTTATTCCTGGACTGTCCTTGCAATTGTTAAGATATTTAGTTATTCAAATTATTAAAAAAACGCTTATTTTAAACTCAGAATTAAAAGAAAAATACAAGGATTTGTCAGAAAAATATTTTGAGATGATGCGCAGTAGAGATGCGCGTGGGAAATAGGGGGCACCATCCTTAAATATACCACTTCTCAGCTAATAGTCGCATTTGGTTATTGCAACCATTTTCATGTTTATTTTTAGAAGAATATTAAAATCTATTTACATATAGTTGTGTAAAAATCTGATTATGAACTTTAGTGGTCATCAAATGTTTTGTTAATACGAGCTCCATGTGAGGTTTTCAGAATGTTAGAGATAACGTGAGACCAGTTTTAAGATCTTAACTCAGGGCTTGTTTATATGAGGCGAGCCAGCCCGGTTTAGCGCGTTGGCTCGCCTCATATAAACTGGCCCTCAGATGAACAAAACGACCTCCGTGTTTCCCTAGTTTATTTACATCGCTACAAAGATCAAATTTCAATTTCAGCTATTTAAGAACAGTTATAAAACACAGGCAAACTTCAAGCTTTTCACTTCGTTAGCTGCAAAGAGTAAGCCTTACCAATTTCGCTGTGGGTTTCCTGTGTCGCGTAAGCGTAAAGTAATGGGTGTTTTTTCGTCTCCACAGGAGCTCCACATTTTAAGTCGAGTTTTGTTTCTTTAACTTTGGTGCCGTAAAACTCTTGAGGAAAGCACTGAGTGATGCGGGCATTGTTCCATTGGCTTTCTTACCACGAGACGACGTGGTAGAATTCATGAACGATTCCTATGAGAGTAGAATAAATGAGAATCAGTAAAAGAAGGATATCAAACTGAAGTGTTGATTGTTTCGGAAGCAAATTGATGATGCTGTTGAGATGACAACGAAACGTCAGCTGCTACAATAAGTTTTGTTGAAAAGTAATTTTAACAAAATTGATTTTAGTCATGTTTAAACTTTATTACACTATTCCTGTAAGCCGATTTAGAAAACGTTTGGTTTGGTTCCCGAAAAGAAAATAGATTGTCTGTATTTTATACACTGCAGCCTCGGTGTGAATCTATTGTTTTATGGCCCGTCAAGCGAATGCGGGGAAGGTCTATTGTTGGTATTTTTGGGGAAAGGTCGTCGCCTGAAATCTAGTGACATGTTACTCTCCCCCCTCCCCCCTCCACCCCCCCCCCCCTCCCCCTCCCCGGCGCTATTCCCCGAGGTTCAAGTGGCAGAGTAGTGTATTTTCACCATAGCCTTTGTAGAAGGAAGAAATAGAAAATATGATTTCCATTCTATGAGTTCACATACCTGCAGTGGTAGCATAGAAACCATCAGCGAATTATCCGCTTTAGAATTGTACAAAGTTCTTCTTTTAGTTCCATTCAACACACTCGACATATCCGAGACACTAGATTGCCGGATGCTCATCGATGGTCGGTATACCGAGGGTTTGGTTCCATTTAACACAGACATATCCGATGCGGTCGATTGTCGGACGTTCGTAGATGGTCGGTATAACGAAGGTTTGGTTTTGTGCAGCACGGTCGACGTATCAAATGCGGTCGGTTGTTGGGTACTTGTGGACGGTACCTTTGATTTTGTTCGATTCAGTATGGTCGATATATCGTAGGTGTTGGTTTGTCGGATGCTCGTAGACGGTCGTTGTATTGGGTGCTTGGAAGGAATGCTTTAAAAAAGATAAAATATTTAAATGTTAAACGTCCGAAACACAGTTTCTTAACGTAAACTAGAATGTACCAAATTACAAATCTAAATTCACTTGTTTCATCAGAAACATCGACGCACAGTCCACGCTTGTATTTTACTACAGTTATCGTTTACTCCAATCAAAAAGTTAAATTAGACTTTAACAAAAAACATTTAATTTATATTTCACATTTATTTTATTTCATGCATTTGTTTATTTATCTATTTATTCGTTCAATTGATTGATCTGACCAAATTGTCCAACATTGTCCACTGATTACAAGTAGAGCAACATTTCAACAAACCTGTTCATTTACAACAAAATTCCATTTCGAGTTCCAAAGCCTTTTTATTGATATTTAGTAAACAAATCTTAGTTAAAAATACCTAAGGTGATGTTTGTATGTTCATACTGATGCAGTTATTATCTAGTCAAATGAACAAAGCTGGAAATCAGTCAATCTGGCGCCACAACGTACTGTGCACTGTAAGATACAGACAACACTAATATGTAGCATGCTGGCAAAACTTTTGAAACGTAAAATAACTACATTTATGCACGAATTGCTCAATGTTTGAGTATCTCAAAAACTATAAATTACTAGCACCAGCAGCAAATATATTTTTGATGGTAAAGACTGTAGGTTTATTTTTATTTATTTATCTATTTTTTTATTATTTTTTTATCGACAATGGAATGAAATTTCTTCACAGCTCATAGTGAGACACACGGATTTTTTTCATTCGTGTTATTATTGTATTTATTTTCTTATTTTATGTATTTATTCAATCATTTATTTATTCGTTTAATTCATTTGTACACAAATATGCACATTTTTTGCACAGTAGCGTGTAAAACAGTCCTAAGTCCTGGCTTTGGGCAACGATGAACTCAAAAAGATTGTTGGTTTCTATCAACATTAGATTTGTTGAATGGTTGGGGATGTGGAGTGACCATCTGCTCAATCTGCGTATTCTGCTAGCGTCTGAGTTCAGAAAACGGAAAACTACAGAAAACGGAAAACTGCAGTAACGTCCACTTTCAAACTCATGTCGACGTCCAATAGATTGTTGGACCTTCTGAATGTTGAAAAGTGGTGACAAATGTTTAGATGTTGCATTGTATAAAATCAAAATACATATCAAAGTAGAAATTTAAATCTTTTGCTTAGTGGGCTTTAGAATGTATCGACCTACCTTTTATTTTGGTGAACATGTTTATTCTTGGACATGACATCACCAACTTTTTCTGCATTTTCCTTCTCTTGCTCTACAACATTTATGATCTCTTCGCTGTTAGCACTTCCTGTGCTTGCGGTCTTCGTTAGCGCCTCTGAATCACTTGCAGCGTTATCTGCTGCATTGCTATCTGGAATCTGCGAATTTTCTTCTCCTTCAAAGACGTCGTCGTCCCTTTCACTCTCTGAAGCGGTAGATCGAAGTTTCTTCGCTTTAGAAGCAGAAACGTTGCAAGAGGGCTCAACTAATGGCGGTTCTTTTCTTTTGCGAACAGTTTTCGTTGGATTTCCTTCTGTGTTAGAAGCGACTGGGACCGCCGAGTTTTTATTTTCGTCGTTCGTTTCAGCGGTCTTAGTGCCCGTTTTGTTCTGTGTTTCTCCGTTTTCTTTTCTTCCTCTTTCTGGTCTGTTGTCTTTGACAGAATCGTCCTCTTCTTCATGTTCATCGTTTATTTTTTCGTTCGCTGTTTCTGCTACAGTTGAATCGCATTCTTGTTCTTCCATAACCACATCTTCATCGTCAACTTCGTAAGGTAATTTTTTATTTTTGTTTCCCTTTTTTCTTTGCTCTTGCTTTTTTTCTTTGATGCTAGTTGCTTTCTCGATCTTTTCGTCGTCCTTTTGCTCGTGCGAGTTGGTAGACTTCTTCTCGCTGATCTGCAGATCTTCGTCTGTTTTTTCTTTCTCGACTTTTCCGTCCCTCTTTTTTCTTCGTTTCTGGGTTTTAGATTTTTCGTTCGGTTTTTCAACAGCTTTTGTTTTATGTTCAAAAACCAAGTCATCAGTAGGAACATCGTGATTTTGTTCTTCGACGCTTCGTTGTTCTTCACTGGTTTTGCCTTTCTTTGAAGTCACATTATTGTTGCCCTTCTGCTTTTTGCTTGTCTTATCCAAATGCATTTCTGCAGTTTTCTGGTCGTCGTTTCTTTCATGATTTTCGTTTTCCTCTGTGTTAGGATTTAGATTTTCTTCGGGCAAGTCTTGGGGGAGCAGTTCATCAACTTGCGTTTCTTTTTCGCAACATCCTGTATTAACTGTGATTCCTTTGCTATGGGTTTTGGTGGCAGTAGTCTGTGTAGACCTAGCCTGTTGAAGAAAAAAGAGAAAAAAAGAAGTTAGAAAGGTATTGTTTTAATGCAGTTCCTTCGTCTTGTAGCCTGAAAGCCGACAATTGTCGTCCACCCCTCCCCCTCAATTTTTTCCATCGATGCTTCTATATTTTATAATATAACATTAGTATTGAAATCATGTCTTAAATGTCATCATCGCATCATTCTTAATACCTTTGTAACTACATTCTTTGCTGATAATTCTTTTTTCAAGTTTTCTATTTCTTGGAGTGCCTTTTCATGTTTCTCCTGCAATTCATAGCAATTAAAAGGTTATTTTTTAGCTTCAAAGATAATAGTTTTCCCATTTCGAGCCATTTCAAGAAATTGAAATATTTCAAAAAGTCGTTCATTCTATAGGATTTTTTTGTAAGGTAGAATATTTGGGATCCCTGTGTAAAAGCTTACCACAGGAATTCCAACAACTATTCCTCTCAAGATTGGTTGTGATCCCTGTGTAAAACGTAGGTACAGGGATTCCAACAAACTAAAGCAGAAGATTAACCAATGTTTTTCTTGGTGATTTTGATGACTTGTTTTCTTTACCTTCCCTTCCTGAATTTCATGAGTCAACTGACATTTCTCTTGTGTAGATTTCTCAACTTGTTGGATTAGTTTTTCATCTGTCTCTGTCTTAAGAGTTCTTCTGATAACCTTGATTTCTTCCTCTATGTTTTCCTTCATAATAAAAAGAAAATGCATTTCACATTTCTGTATATTAATGATAGGGTTTTTTTCTGCATGAGTGGGAAGCAGTACTGGAGTGTATTTTAACTGTATTTTGAAGAAAACATTTGAATATGATGGGCACTGCGCGTGATTTCAATCGATTGTATCATCATGTATAAAAGAAAATCACAATTCAAATTTCTGCATGATAATGTTATGTCATTACTTCAGTGAACGCTTACTTTGGCAAGGATGTTCTTTGCATTTTCTTGTTTTAGTTGCTCTATTTCCTGCTCTGCTTTGGTATGATTTTCCTAAATACAGGAATAAAAAAAACAATAATAAAAACTGTCAATTTGTGAGTTATAGAAAAATTTTAGCATACTAGATATTGACTGGGTGACTATATGTATTCATGTGACCAAGACTATTATATGATCCTGTGTATTTCAACCTTAAAACAAAATGGTTGATTTTCAGTTAGTAAAAATTTAATTACCTTCAATGTCTCAATTTCTTTTTCTAGTTGTTCTTTCACTTTTACATGTTTTTCTTCTTGTTTCTTCATCTTCTGATCAGTCTCAGATATCAAGCTCTTTTCCATCTCCTTCATTTCTGCTTCTAGATTAGACTTCATATCCTACCAGGCAATAATATGAAATAAACAATCAAAGGAAAATATCATATATGTTCTTCGCAGGATTCAAACCCACGTCTTCTACATAGTCTGATAGGGCAACCTTGAGAATCCCAGATCGATATTTTACTAATATTCAATAATTGATTGATTGAGACTTGTATCATTCTTTGAATGCAGCTAATTTACAATTATAAATACATTTATTATTGTTGCTTTAAGCAATACACACAGTCAAGTATTACAAAACAAAAGACAACTTAAACATTACAACGATGCAGAAAACCAGTCGACTCTAGCCTTGCAGACTACCCAATACTGGAGTGCAACTCTAGCTTTTTTGAGTGCTTGAGCAGCCTTCCAACTTCATCCATAACTCAATGGATGCACAGCTACTTATGATCCATTGATTTTATGACATAGATAATTTTTTTTAAATAATACCTAGCATTTTTTTTTTTGCTTTTGTTCTGGCGCACGTACAAAAGAAAAAAAAATGTGTTGTCAGCACATACTTTTTTATATCATCCAATCAGGGCATGCATAAGATCAAAACTTTTTATTTGAAAATAAAATTGACAACAGCGGGCGTGAGCGTACACCATTGTGAAATGGTTCATAAAAAGATCAAATCATAGAGCACATAAGAACTTATCTATGTTATAACTGATATTACACTGAATCTACCTTTAAGAATTTGATTTCTTTTTCCAGTTTGTCTTTTTCTTTCTTGTGTTTTTCTTGTTGGACTGTGAGCTTTGTTTCTGATTCATTTCTAAGATGGTTTTCAAGTATTTTCATGTCATCTTTACTTGTTTGTTTTGTTACCTACACATTGAATTGAGTGGGATCTACATCAGCCAATGTATCATAGTACTGATGAGAAGGGACGGACCATTATAAAAGTGAAGGGGGGTGGTGTGGTATGTTTTTTTTTGGGGGGGGGGGTGCAAGTTTTTGTTGTTGCTGTTGTTAATTTCTTGGGTCAAATCCTTTTTTTTTTGTTAGGATGTTTGGGCTTGTATGTTTTTTTTTTTTTTTTTTAATTTTCCAACCATGTTTGGGGTTGTTTTTTGTTGCCCCCCTCCACCCCCTTCACTTTTCTAATGGTCTGTCACTAAACATGTTGTTATCATCCGTTTTCAGCACGCATTTCAATTAATAAACATTATAAAAAAGATTAATATTTCTGTTTGATTGTGTCATTTGTTATCATTGGGGTCTACATCATTTCTATACATGAAGATGATGACAAACCACATCAGAAACACGTTTCAAATTTGCATTCATTATCATTGAAATATTCAAAATGTGCTAGAACTCATAGGATATTTTCAAAGAGATTTTATATACATTTGGTATAGCTACTTATAGCATTAAACTGAGGAAGAATTATAGTTTTCTGTTTGTTTGTTTTCATCGGACTCTAAATGTGCTTCTAGAAAAAGCTTGTAATTTGGACAACCATCATAATAATGGAACTTTGTCCATGTATAACACCATGCAATACAGTATTGCCTAAATTATTCATTAATTACTACAGTTTACAGACTTGAACACGAATCTGGCTAGAAACTACTTCAACTTACTACAATTTCGTCGTCTTTTTGCTTGACCGTTCGGCAGAGTTTTCTAACATTCAACGACTTTCGATGCAACTTTTCTTCTTTTACCAAGAGATCTATCTCTTGTCTCCATCTCTGACACTTCAATGTTTCTTGATTAACCAATAATTTAGTATTTTCATACTCAGCTTCGAGTAATTTGAGTTTAGATGGCCATAAATTGCGAGAGACATTTTCAGCAACAATCCCCGCCATTTTGAAAAGAATATTTGAAATCGGCGCTTCAGTTGCAAAAATAATCTAAGCTCAACGTTGATTGGTCAACAGCGTCAAAAACTCTTCGGTGATTGGTTATTCAAAAGAACAAAGCTGCTGATATAAGAAACGCTCTGATTGGTTAAATTCACACTTCAATTCATTCCGACTTTCAAGTGGAAATGGAGTTTGCAAAAAGGGATTCTGTGCTCTCAACTTTTGCGCTAGTTTTGTGCATATTTTTGCACAGTGCTATCTTTGTAAACTGCCTAGATAATGGACTAGCTTTAACACCTCCAAGTAAGCATGTTTGTTGTGAATTTTAACTTTGTGCGAAGTCCACAAATCAATAAATATCACATGACAGTCACGATTCCTAATCAGGATCTAGTTGACAGCTATCATACATACTTCTCTGCATTCGATATTTTGTGCTTGAAATTACGTGTAATTGCACTTTAAACTTGTAGCAGTACATCGATGTTGTTCTTTGGAGAAAAGAAGGCAGTCAACTAGATGACATCAGAGATTGAGCTGCATAGTAGAATATTCGCAATTTAGTTATTCAGACATTCATTCTTTCGCTCACTCACTCTCTCATTAATTAATTAATTAATTCAATCATTTATTTATTTATTCATTCATTTATTTATTTATTGATTAATTTATTTATTTATTAATTTATTAATTAATTTATTAATTAATTTATTTATTTATTCATTTATTCATTTATTTATTTATTTATTTATTTATTTATTTATTTATTTATTTATTTATTTATTAACTTATTAATTAATTAATTTATTCATTCATTGATTTATTAATTTTCTTAGTGGGATGGATGCAATGGGAACGCTTCAGATGCAATATTGATTGTACAAATGATCCTGAAAATTGTATCAGGTACCTTACTGATAATAGCTTAATATTGTCAATGATAATTTTGTACTTCTCATCTATTTCACATTGTCATTATTTATTATCAGATGCAATATCACCATTGCATTTCATCATCAACTTGACAGTGTCATATTCAACTTAACATTATCATAAGCAGCCCATCTGCTAGAAGAGAAAAGAAGAGAAACAAAGGCATTCAAGTAGTTTGAAGAGTTTGGGTTCTGGCTCATGAACATCTCTTTTCTTCAGAGGGGAGCAATCAATCAGCACTGAAAAGAACACCACTCAAACTTACCAAACTAGCCCAAATAGCCCAATTAGTCACAAATATTGATAAAATATCACTGTTTATTGTTGAGCAACATATCAAAAGTAGGGTTTTCAAGTGTATTTTTTTAACAATATTTGAGACCAACTCTAAATCTCAAGATTTCAAACTGAATGGTCAACACAGGAAACCCAACTAGCAGATGGGCCAACTATGACATCATCATGATTCTAATGGTAATTACCACTATCTGATTATTGCTGTTAATTACAATCTTTATCATAATCATTAAAAATGTGGTCTTGAAATAATTTTCACATTACTTGTATTATTATTTTCATGTTATTTTTACTCTCTCCATCAAGTGAGAAGTTGTTTATGGACATGGCAGATAGAATGGCCGCCGAGGGTTATAGAGATGTTGGCTATGAGTATGTCTCTATTGACGTAAGTACTGTACAAATATTCTCAGATGAAAGCCAGTATATAATATTTACTGTGATTGAGTGACAAATGTAATGTATAATAGACGTACATGACTATCATCTATAACCATTCACATCTTTTCTATTGTCATAATTCACTATGACGTCATATCAAAACAATCTTCAAAACTCTATTGTTTAAACACAAAAAAATCATGCCCGTTTGAGGGGGTCGAATAAACACAAATTCACCCTGAATATTATTTGGGGCAAATATAAACATCTTTGTTATATTTTATAACCAGGCTATTTTTTAACTAGCTGTTTTGATGGGTTCAGTTTTGTTCCAAATTTTCTATTGAGCGTAACCTTCATGTAAACAAGAGATGACGTCATAGTGAATAAGGGTAATTAGGGGGTAGAATGTAGGGGGATTGGGTTGGTTGAAATATATACAGTATTGTAGCATTCTTTCTTTAGTACAGGAAAAAAATCGGATCCCCAACTCTCCAAAGATGGGAATGGCATGGAAAATTTTCCCATTTATCAAAATGGGAAATATGGGTAAATGATAATTCAAAATAAATATTGTGGGAATCAGAATTTTTTACCTGTGTAGGACTGCTGGGCTTCACACAATCGTACATCAAAAGGTGAAATTCAACCAGATCCCAAAAGGTTCCCCCATGGAATACCAGCACTGGCAAAATATGTAAGTACAATAAACATGAATTTGAAGAGTTGCTTGAAAATTGAAAAATGGTTAAAATCAATATGGTAAATTGTGCTTTATGCTAACAACTCTGTCGTTGGATGAACCCGTTTCTTATATTTATTACTGCACCAGAACTTCCATTTATTAAAAAGGAAAACAAATTTTAATTTAATTTTTTATAAATATAACTTTAATATCTTTTTTATTTTGTTGTATTTTAAAATTTAGATTCATGACAAAGGACTGAAGTTTGGAATTTATGGAGGTATAGCTATAACTTACTATACTTTTTATGTTTGGTGTGGCAATCTTCCAACCACAAAAAATAGCATTTGCTCTGATAAATAAAAAGTAAAAACCTATTTGTAATTAAGTACTTGATGACTGAAATAACTAAAAGAGTTAGTCAGCTTGGCTTTCAGAAGCTCTATTGAAAATGTTCATGGTCAATAATTAGTAGTACTGTCTGGTTGGCATATCAATTGCACACCAATTGTCTTATGTAATTTACATCAGCTAAAATTTGCCTATTTACCTATTATTGTGAGCTCAGAACACTGTCCAGAAAGTATATCAAAAGACATTAAATAATTTCAATTTCCAAATCTAAATCTGAGTTCAACATTTTTTTTGTAATTATAGATAATCTGACAAATAAAATGCTAAATGCTTTCTAATTTTGCTTTTATTATATTTTTCTTATTCACTTTAGATTATGGGACTAAGACCTGTGCTGGATATCCTGGATCTATTGACCATGTGCAGCAAGATATGCAAGTTAGTATAATTTCTATTTTTGCTTGATTAATCATTTAATTTTTTATGTTACAAAAAAAAACCTAAATTCTAAATTTGTTATTTGATTATATTAATATGTGATTATGAAATACATCTTTTTTCATTGCTTTTAGACTTTTGCCGACTGGGGTGTAGACTACCTCAAACTAGATGGATGTTATGCTGACCCCAAGTCCTTTGACACAGGATACCCATCGGTGACTAAAGCTCTCAATAATACCAAGAGACCTATTGTATTCTCTTGCAGCTGGCCAGCGTATCAAGTTGGACAAGGAATTGAGGTATAAAATTAATAAGGCTATTTCACATCAGGTTAACTCCAGACTTTTGTCATCAATACCTAGGATAGTCATCAACCATCATTATTTACATCATCACAATCTCATACCCAGAGCTCTGCGGCAAAGAACAAGGGCTCTGGCATAATACAATAATGGAAGCCATGTTATATGGTTTCTGGTTGTTGTTTCTTATGCGGATTTGTCCAGTAGCGTCTTCAAAATGACAACCAAAAAAATATTAAAGTTTCATCTTGTAATAGATCTGACATTGAAACTTTATGTTCATAAACAACCTGAAAGAACTATAATAAACATTGCTTGCAGTATTGGATCATGCCAGAGCCCTCGTTCTTTGCAACAGGCCACAAGAAAATGCGGGCTCTGCGTATGAGTTTTCAATTCATCCATATTATAATCAAGGTCATATTCAATCATCACCATCATTATCATCATCTTAATTTACATAATTGCACTACCAGCCAGGAACATCATCATCATCATCTTTATTTAAAATGTTTATGTGGATGTAACAAAATATTGTCATATATGTCTACCACATACAAAGCAACACTTCAACTAATCTCTTTTATTGTTGTTGTTTCTTAGTTTATGTTGTCTTGATTGATCATGTGGTCACTTTTACTGTCATTTCACTTTCCAGCCAGATTACCAGAAAATAGCCAAGTATTGCAACTTGTGGAGAAACTATGATGACATCCAGGTAAAGTGCTTATTGTGCAGTAAGTTCTTCATACAAAAACTAGCAAAGTTCTAATGTGGGCTGTGTCAGTGTTTTTATCGAAACAGTTGTAAAATATATGTTATTTTGACTGACCATAAAAGAATACTGACAATACTAAAGTCAGTATCATTTTACAGCACTCAAAATAACAAATATCTTTTACCCGGGGGGGTAAATGATCGGGGATGCTCGTCATATTTTTTAGGGGTAAAAATCGATGATTTGGTATCTTTTAGGGTTTAAAAATATGAAATTTGCCAAATTCTCACTTTTTGGTATCTTTTAGGGGTTGAAAGCCACTGAAACTCGTGATTTTGGTATCTTTTAGGGATGACAAACTTGTGAAGCCACGCCCTTTTGAAAAACGTTTGGTATCTTTTAGGGCTATTTTTAAAAAATTCAGACGAGCATCCCTGATACTTTTATACCTACTATTAATGATTAATTTAATATGGCATATTTCAACTTTGTTTCTAATAGACACTATGATGATTATGCAGTAATTGCTACTTAATTCCAGGATTCGTGGGATAGCGTTACTTCAATTATAGAATACTATGCCAAAAAACAAGATGTTCTTATTGCTGCGGCAGGGCCTGGACACTGGAACGACCCTGATGAGGTATGTTTAACTAACATGGTATATAATCCGTAAATGCAAATAATCATCATAGGAAAGAAAGTAATATGCTTGAAAGAAGACCCAAAAAAGAAGGGCTTCCAATCAATAAGGTATGACTTCTCGACCTTTGCACTCACAGATCTCATTAAATTAACCTGATTTTTCAGGTTTTGATGTCTATTTTGATTCAACCAATTGCTTTTATCCCAGCAGCTATCATTCACATTAACTGACATTCTACCATAGTTCAATGCTGTCAAATAATGTATATGATGTGGATTCTTTCTGGAGCCTGGGTTGGAATAAATAGTGAAAAGCCTAATTTAAGGACCATCAAACATGCTTTTGAAAATACATGGTTTTTTTTATTTCTTTCAGCTGATTATTGGAGACTTTGGTCTTAGTGAAGATCAATCCAAAGCACAGTTTGCCATATGGGCCATCATGGCTTCTGTAAGTTCTCCTTGTTTAAAATGTATTTATATTGTTTAACACCAACACATCCAATTGGACGAAATTTAAAAATCTACTTGACGTAGATGCTCAGCAACTGAGGCCAATTATGATGGTGAAATCAGACTTCCAGCAACTGTTGGACACTCTAACGGAAGCACCCTATAGAATTTTTTTACCTGAATGGGGAATACGATTTCTTGGCTCCTTCATCTTCTTGGAGAAAAAGAAGGCAGTTCTAACAACAGGCTTCCACAATAATCATTAATAGTAAATATGATTCCTGAGCCTGCAATAGAAAACTCTTCTGTTTCAATCATAATCCAAGTGAGGCAGAGAATGACAGGAGGCAGTAACTAAGGATCCTTTTCTTCTGGGAAATCTAATCTAATCTAATCTAATCTGATCTTTTTTTTCTTAGCCTCTGATTATATCTTCTGATTTGCGAAACATCAAACCATGGGACAAAGACATCCTTCTTAACAAGTAAGTCATTTTTTGATGGAAAATGATGACCGTTGGAATGGTAGTGATGATGATTATAATGATAATAATAATAATAATAATAATAATAATAATAATAATAATAATAATAATAATAATAATAATAATAATAATACTAATACTAATAATAATATAATAATAATAATGATGATGATGATGATGATAATGATGTTAGGTGCTTATATAGCGCATTACACATTATCCCAATGACAGTGCTTCACAATTCATACTTTTTATACGGACATGATTCGGGCATAATGACAAACATGTTGGTGATGATGATGGTAATCATGGTGACGTCACTTCAGGTTTCTGTTGGTTTCAATCATAATGATGATGATGGTGATGATGATTATCTCAGTTAAGTTTGTGTTGATTTTAATTTATCATAATGATAATTTATGATAATGTATGATAATTTATGATAATGTATGATAATGTATGATATTGTGTTAACATCAGAGAAGTGATAGCTGTCAATCAAGATAAACTTGGCAAGCAAGGAAGGCGCGTTTCCAATGTAAGTATTACTTGGAAGTTGAAAAGTTTACTAATTGACAAGAATATATTTTTGACGCTAAACAACAAATGTACAACAGGACAAGTGGAGTTAAAACTAACCATTTCATCGTTTTATATCGTTGTTTAGGAGCACAATGTTCAAGTGTGGTGTAGGCCATTATCTGATGGATCGGTTGCTGTTGTGTTGTTTAGTCGACGTGACGACCTTCCCGTTTCCATTGAAGCGACGTTCAAACAGGTATTCCAGTACGCGCGTTCTTTTCCACATGAAGCTACTGCGCGCCTAAATGTCTTGTGGAAACGCGAAGCCAGTACGTCAATCAGAATTTTAATTTAGTTATTTTGTCTAAAAACATGTTTCTCAATGTATAAGAGCAGACTTTCTCGTACTAACGAACTTCTGACACTTTCTTCTGTATAATATTGTCTTCTTACGTAATGTTACTAATCCTCCTGCGTAAATGTAAGGAATAACATTCGGTCTTTACGTTTTTGCAGGTTGGTCTTTCAGCATCCAAAGCGCACGCTCGAGACCTTTTCCTTCATGATGATCTTGGAGTGTTTGAAAATTCCTTTAGTGCAAAAGTAAACCCCAGTGGGGTGGTGATGGTCAAATTGACACCTGCCACTGAATAAGATGTACCGAAACATATTATTTTTTCAAAATTTGCTATTGTTAGAATAATTTAAAAATATCAATGAATGAGCATGATTCGATGATGTGGAATGTTTGTGCCAATAAGCAGCCTAATTATTGGAGAAGTATGACAAAATTGAAAAAGGATGATTGTTTTGGAATTTAATATATTTTTCTTTGATTCAATTAGTATAACGCCCAGTTTATAAGTCGAATCTCACATGCGTCGAACATCAATTCAACCAACAGATAATTAGGCGGTCGTCTTTGATGTAATTACATTTGACACATGTGAAATTCGACTAATCAACTAGACTTAATTAAGTCATTTGACGGGAAAAAAATTGATCTAATTAAGTCAAGCGAGAAAAAAATGTGTAAAAATTGTAACAATATAGTGTCGACAATCATAATCGATCAGAAAAAAATAACTATTAAAAAATACACTTTGTACATTGCAGTTTATTACTTAAGAAATAGATCGCATTCTTCCGTGCGTCTGTACTCTTATAGATGCACAGATGACGTCAAAATGTGGTGAGAACAAAAAAAGTACGCACGAGATTGTTGTTCTTACCACATTTTGACGTCTTCTGTTACGCTTTACATTTTGCATTTTCTTTAGTGTTTTCGGTGTAATAGAGTGCACGCACTAAAAGTGTGCAACATTAATACCACTAAATAGAGGTATTTTATGCTAATTCTATTGTGTTCTGTTTAATTAGTGCTATTTACTACTAAATAGTGAGAACTGTTGCACACATTTAGTGTTTGCACTCTACCCTTTATTACACCTTACCACCTTTCAATTGCAAATCGTCGGTATCAAACCACCTTGCTAACTACGAGATGGTTGCTTCTTCTATTAAGAGGAGGGCGGGAACTCGTATATCACAAAACTGCTTGGCATAATCAATACGATACTCGGAGAAAATGAATCGTGACATTTACGGGTTTTTCCGATATTTTTTTTTCCATATTCATCTCGCAGTATATTTTGTGCGGGCCAGTTACAAACCCTTGCTGGGCAAGATATATAGGTTTTAGAATTTGCTGGTCTGTATGCGTGATGAATGAATTTGTTATTAATTATAAAATCCCATATGATTTGTCAGTATTAACGATAAGATTTAACAGTCCGTTGCACACAAAACAAAAATGTTTTATTTGTTTCAATTACAACATTTTGCGAATGCGCTAACGCACCTAGCACAAAGACGACCTTTGTTCCAACTTTTCTAAATATGATAGTGATTTACTAAACTGCACTAACTAAAAACGAGGTGTATAATCCAAACAAGTTAATACGTTTTTGTCCAAATTGCGGGTTTCCCTTGACGTCTCATAACAACTGGTTACCATGTTAGCGGTTGCTAAGCAACTGAGACTGGTGTGCTCTTTGTCCATGGGTGAACCACGTTGCGACCTGCTTTGCTATTCGTCAACACAGAAACTCAAGACAATGTCTCGCTGAAAATTAAATCTGGTAGAGTTAATTTGATAGCCGCCGATCCACCTCAGTTGGGACGTACCACGAAAAGTCGGTAAGTGTGTAATTGAAAATATTTTATAATCATTTCATACTTCCGATCGCTCATTGCGTTCGGTACTATTTCGAGTCATTTAATTAGATACTGAAGACGTTGCACTTCTCCCGTGAGATAGTGAGTTTGTATTAACTATGGTAACACATGGATCTCATATTTAGAGAGACTGGTTTTCAATTTGACCGACGTACTTTAAAAGATTTGTTACGTTCCGCAATGTATAGTACGTACATATATAGTACGTACATAGTACTTGCTGTGTAAAATCTCATACTTAAAGTGAATATTTTTTAGTATTTCATGAGTTTAGTGTAAAGACTCTATTCTTTAGAACAGTGTTGCTAGCCGTTACTTATGGGATGTTTATTTTTTTCACAGTAACTTGATTAAAGAATGGTTGAATGAATGAATGAATGTGTGATTGATGAAATAAATATACAAATGAATGAAAGTGCGTCATTAAAAGAGGGTTAAACATTCTTGATAAATAGTGCACCGTCCATTTTACCTGGGCAGATCTTTCACTAATGTATAGAGCCTCTTTCACTCAAGTTTTCGATTCCGAAAGATTAGTTCAAAAATGTGTTAAAATGCTTTGATGAACTTTCTTTCTAATTGTTCTCCTGAAATGATGCAGTCCATAGTTGCAAAGATGCTCTGCTATGGTTGATTACTAGTACAGTAAAGCACTTTTATCTCATACATATGAAATATTGACAATTTCTGCTTTATTTGTTTCCTTAGAAACTAACGCAGACCAAGTTATTCTCTTCAATTTTACTACTGGTGTAAATACTTACAATACTAAATTAAACGATGATTGTATATGCATTGTACTGGTATTTGGTGTGTCAAGTAATCATGTTGGTCCATGGTCTTGACAATGGCTTGGCTCGTAAGCCACCAAGTGAGTTAGAATGTTCTCTTTATTGAAGTTTATATTCTTTTTTAATTTGCTTTCATTTTCTGAAGTATCTTCTATTCTACTTACAGTGGGTTGGATGGCGTGGGAAAGGTTCCGATGTAACACGGACTGCAAAAGCGACCCTAAAAACTGCGTCAGGTATGGTTGCAAGAGTGGTCCAAGGAAGCCAAATTATTCATCCATACATTTGCTCATTCATTCATTCATTCATTCATTCATTCATTCATTCATTCATTCATTCATTCATTCATTCATTCATTCATTCATTCATTCATTCATTCATTCATTCATTCATTCATTCATTCATTCATTCATTCATTCATTCATTCATTCATTCATTCATTCATTCATTCATTCATTCATTCATTCATTCATTCATTCATTCATTCATTCATTCATTCGTTCATTCGTTCCTTCATTCATTCATTCCTTCATTCATTCATTCATTCATTCATTGATACACTCATTCATTCATTCATTCATTCATTCGTTCATTCTTTAATTCCTTCATTCATTCCTTCATTCATTCCTTCATTCCTTCATTCATTCATTCATTGATACATTCATTCATTCATTCATTCGTTCGTTCGTTCGTTCATTCATTCATTCTTTTATTCATTCATTCATTCGTTCGTTCATTAATATTCACCAATTTACTCAGTCATCCATCCATTCGTTCGTTTGCTAGCTGTCATTTATCCTTTACTCCATTCATTCATTCATTTGCCTATTTTACCATTCATTTTTTCGTTCATTTATAAACTGCGGCATTCCTTGGTATTCTTCTATTCCTTGTCAGTGCGTTTGTTACTGCTCGTTCATGCAATTTGTCTCATTCATTTGTCAGCGAGCAACTGTTCAAGGAAATGGCTGATCGCATTGAAGCAGACGGGTTCAAAGAAGCTGGGTATGAGTACGTCTGCATTGATGTAAGTATGCAAAACTGACAGACAGACAAACAAGAGGAAGATACGTAATGTCTCAATGCGCTTTACAATCTTTAATATTTATAGTATGTAATCCTGTTTTACAGGCATGAGATTGATTAGTAGTTAGTATGTATTAGTGTAGGCCCATCACCGAAGATGGTCGTGACCTGCGTCCTCAGTCGTCCGTTTACATCCCCGTTACTGGTTATTGTGAAAGTGTGGCGAGACGGGACCTCCAGTTTATCGTGTTAATCAGAGAAGACGCGAAGCCTAAATAACTCAAAGAACATTCTCCTCGATTATTTAAAGACCCTGAGTGATTGTCCGGCTGAGGGATCCAACCCGCAATCTCCCGGTTGACAAACCAATGCTCTCCCAACTGAGCTAACCTGCCAGTGGGTTGTGTGTGAATAACATTGTATATTTGATAACAGGACTGCTGGTCAGAAATGAACAGAACACAAGACGGTAAATTGATAGCTGATTTGTCAAGATTCCCCAGCGGTATCAGAAAATTAGCAGATTATGTAAGTGAGATTTGTTTGCGTTATCATAATATGTATTCTCTCAAAGTCCTAAACAAGAGAGAGTTTTGATTGAGTGTTTGGTTCATTGATTGATTGATTGATTGATTGATTGATTGATTGATTGATTGATTGATTGATTGAATGATTGATTGATTGATTGATTGATTGATTGATTGATTGATTGATCGATTGATTGATTGATTGATTGATTGATTTTTTAATGTCTATACTTTTTTATGTCTATTTCTTTTTTAAGGTTCATTCCAAAGGTCTAAAATTTGGTCTGTATGCTGGTACGTATGGTTTACAAAGTATTTTGAATACTATATGAAAAAGGATAATTTGTCATAATAATGTAAAAAGCAAATATGCTAAGTTGTCAATCGCAGTCGAAGGCAACCTGGAAGCTTGTCTTTTACAGCTTTTTATAACTGCTACCATTAAGGTAGGGGGGTGCCACTCACATCCCAAACTTGACTCCATCATTGTGCCTGCATACCAATTCATAGTCCCGGTGGATGGAGAGAAGCAAATGCTTTCTCAACTCCTATCAATTTTGCCTGTATACCAAGTTATTCTCCTGGTTGATCATGAAGAGAGACTTGTAATGTGAAGTCATGCATGATGCAGATGGACATAACAGATCGGCCAGGGAAGGATTTGAAGATAGAAGATCTTAATCCTAACCCCGATCCATTGATCACTAGACCACCATGGTTTACGTATTATATTTGCACTCTTTTAATTCTGATTCATTACGGTGGCCTAGTACTGCTTATCAGTATGGTGGCCTTCACTTTACAGCAAGAATTCACCAAAATGTGTGTCAAAAGTCTCAAGATATAATAGTGAAATTGAAATTTATTTATGGTATTAGTTGCAGTGAGGACACTCGAACCGTGAACACTTTGTGCTTTTTTGACACTTTTTTTAACATGCATCCTTCGAGTGAATCTATTTAAAAACATTTGAATTTTGATAATTCAGTGCATTTGAGTTCAGTCCTACTTTTTCAGAGAATTTGAAGCAGTAGAAAACTCAGAAAATAAAAAGCTAGATAAAGGCAAGTGTTCACGGCTCGAGTGCCCTCGCTGTAATTAGTATAATTACTTTATTGTAAATGTTGATGTGTACCAATGTTGTTGATATAGACTATGGTACCAAGACCTGTGCTGGATATCCTGGCAGTATAACACACATATGGGAAGATGCACAGGTTTGTACTGTTAGATTGTTGCATCATCATCGTCATCATTACTGCTATCATCGTCATCACTACCAACCAAAGCCATCATTATCACCACCATTGTCATCGTTATTATCATCATCATATTCATCAATGCAGCTCTTTTTTACATCACCTCGGATCACACCACGCCGCATCTCATTACAACACACCACATCACATCTCATTACATGACATCACATCTCAGTACATCACGTCGCATCGCATCACACCACACCACATCTGATCGCATCACACCACATCACACCACATCTCAGTTACATCACACCACATCACATTACATCGCATCACATCACGTTACGTCACATATTACATTATGTTACGTTACAAACCTGTAATCGTAGTTACCCACTCCTTACCATCATCTACCAATATCACCACCTACAGCATCACCACAACCATCAATATCATCATTATCCCTATAATATCATGTGCAATATCTGACATGCTATCTCTCTCTATATTTTTTAGACAATGGCAGACTGGGGAGTAGACTACCTTAAACTAGATGGCTGTTATGCAACCCCGATCTCGATGGACAGAGGCTATCCACAGTTTTCCTGGGCATTAAACAGAACAAATCGACCGATAATGTTCTCATGTAGCTGGCCAGCTTACCAGGTCTACTCTAAAATTGAGGTACTTATACAAATTACCGTTGTGCTATTGGAAATGTTTCAAAACACATGCTAGGTTTTAACTACATTGATGTTACGGCTGTTTTTGTTGATAGACCTTTTCAAGGAAGGCCTAACCGGATAAATAAAGTTGCGTTTTCAAATTTATCCGGGTTGGTGTGGACGTAGCCATAAAGTCTGAAATGAAACGACTTGTCTTTTTCAGCCCGACTATGCAACTATCGGACGATTTTGTAACCTTTGGCGTAACTATGGAGATATCCAGGTTGGTTTTATTATGGTTTATTATTAACATATTATTAACAAATTCTTCTAGATCACATGGGCGTAGAAGTGCCATATCTAGGAGGGACTAAATTTCAGATTGTATTCATTCGAGGGCCTGGGGCCGGTTGCACAATAGCGCTATCCAGCGGATAAATCCCTATCCAGCGGATAAATCGCTATCCAGCGGATAAATTTTAAAGAAATTCTATGGAGTGGATAACTTTATCCATGCTTCGTAGGACCGACCATCACTGATTGCTCTCTTCAGCTTCAGAAATGTTTTGGCGACGCCCGTCAAATATTTAGGAAAATCGTAAAGCCTTAATTGTTTCCTTATGATCGCTTACGATCGCTGAAATTACTGATGCTTAGGATCGCTCACGATCGCTGTCAATGTGTTTCTATCTATAGAGAGATGTGGTGGCCTAGTGGTTCAGGTATCGGACTTCGGGTCCACTGGCCTGGGTTCGATACCTAGACCGTGTAACCACGTTGTTTCCTTGAGCAAGGCACTTTACTTTGTCAGTGCCTCTCTCCAATGCAAAATACGTTTTTACACAAGAAGCCAGCTGTGTTATATAAATTGTACGATGTGTTTTACAGGAAAAAACTATACTGGCGTGCATTGAATGAAGCAAACAACAAATAGAGCGAATAAGTGTAGACTACACCGTTTTTTCAAACAAGTGTATACAGATATTCTTGAAGTTGAAATACTGCGAATAACAAAGTCATTTGCATATCTCATGATTTATATATTTTTTAAATGAGTCAAATTGTACAAAATAACTTTATCATATAATCATGATAAACTGTATAAACTATAGAATATGTGCAACTTTGTATTTAAAACGTGAAAAGTGAAAACTTGATATATGCAAATGTATCAGTGTTATTCGCTGAATCAGTATTTCAACTGGACAACTTATTCAAGAATTGCAATATATATTTGTTAACTCTCGGTAATAATGATTCTTTTGCGACTCGGTTATTTCTATAACTTCTGAAATCTTTTAAAAACAGTCTGAATAACTTATGGCAATCGATGTTGTTTTACAGGATTCCTGGACAAGTCTTGTGGATATCATTGACTGGTATGGTGATAATCAAGATGATCTCATCAAACATGCAAAACCAGGGCAGTGGAATGATCCTGATCAGGTGTGTGTCTGTACGAATGTAAACTAAAGCCTGAATGATCCTCACTGGCGCATAAGCACCAAGTACGAAGTGAATCCTCACTGTGAAATCAGCTTGGTAGAACTCTCGCTTTTTTCTCTTTGCTTGTTTCAAGTTTTCTTTGTTGTTGGTTTTGTATAATAAAATTTGTTTGTTTTGTGTTATATCGTTTCTCTATTTTCTTTATTTCAGCTTATCATCGGTAATTTTGGTCTGAGTTTTGAGCAAGCACGAGCACAATTTGCGATCTGGGCGATACTAGCAGCGGTAGGAACATTATCATCGTTCACATATTGTCATACCATACTACATGTATCAACATCATTATCACCATCATCATCATTATCATTATATCATCAGAGTCATCATTACCATCCACACTGTTATCGCCAAAACGTTATCTTCATCATCGTTTAGTTATCATTGCATCACTTCGAACGTTTTTCATTATCACCACAATCGTTCTTACGTTCTTGATCGTTATCTTCACAATTCTAGATAAGATGTCACAACCGATTGATAATGAATCTAACCATCGGTAGTTTAGCTTGCATAGCCGGTCATCTTGAATCCCTGCGCAATTTATCTTAGAGGACCGGTTACGCTGGTTACCGATAGTCCCACGAAGCTGACAGTGCTTACTTGTCTTCTTTTTTACGGGTATTGAATAACTACAACAATCTATATGAATTAAAGAGAAGTCGAAACTATAAAGGAATACCCTTTCGCCCAGAAAGGCACACTACATCAAAAACTGTTCAGTGCATGCTCCTTTAAAATCACCATTTATCTTCATGTTTTCTAACATTCCTTATCGCATCTTCCAGCCTCTAATTATGTCCAACGACCTGCGAAATCTAGAACCAAAGTTTAAAGATATTCTACTAAATAAGTAAGTTCATCCATGCAAAAACATACCATTGCAATACAATACAGTAACATTTATTGCTTAAATGCTGAGGTCAATAAATGTAATACAATGTTTGTCAAGAGTGGTAGAACGACGCTAGTGCGGTTCCTATCGCCCGTGATTCCAGAGACTAGTTCCTCTCATGGACATGCTGAAAAGAAGTTACACCGCGCTGGGTTTTAAACTCTTAGTAAAGTATTCCTTTGAACGAAGATATGTTTGTTGTGTTGTTTATCAGAGAGATAATCGCTGTTAATCAGGATGCATTGGGAAGACAAGGAAGACGTGTTTTTCAGGTACGTAACGACAGGTACTGCGTTGCAGAGTCTTAATCTCTTCGTTCTGGTTTGAACCAATGACCGACACACTGCGCTCATGTGCATTAGTTTGCCGGTTTCCATCGCTACCGTGTCTTGGAACACAGGGAGCCCGAAACTTAAAACTGTTGTGCGAAATCGTGATTTCATTAACAGAGTGCAAACACTACATGTGTGCAACAGTTGTCACTATGTAGTGGTAAATAGTACTAACTAAACAAAAGAAAACAATAGAATTAGCATAAAATAGCACTATTTAGTGGTATTTATGTTGCACACTTTTAGTGCTTGCACTCTGCTACGACACAAATACATTACTCATTTAATTGTTTTATAAGGACTGCGCCATTCTAAAACCGCCAATCTAAGCGTGTAAAACATTGAGACTAAATTGACTTTGTTTGTTGTTAAGGACAAGAAAGCCAACATAGAGGTTTGGCGCCGTTACCTTAGTGATGGAAGTGTTGCTGTTGCGTTGCTAAGCAAGAGGGAAGATCAACCAGTTTACATAAAAGCGCCTTTTTGGAGAGTAAGTAAACAAAATTGGTTTTGATTTTTCAATGTTATACCGTATATGACATCCACAAATCAATCTGTACTGTAATCAATATTTGCAAACCTGCTGAGAAATTAAATCCTGAGGACCAGGCTAAGAGGAAAAAAACTCTCGTGGCATGAGAGAAAACAGCACTTCACCTGATATAATCAAGTGCAACTTGATATTGCTTTTACGTGCTATTGACTGGGTATTTATGTTGTAGATCGGAATAAGATCCATCCATGCGCATGTGCGAGATCTCTTCGCTAAACAGCACCTCGGTACCTACGAGCGTGAATTCACTGCAAAGGTCAACCCCAGTGGGGTGGTGATGGTCAAAATAACAGGCTGTTGCCAAGGACACACTGCGCACAGTCATGATGACATCTCAGGAACTGAACACACTGAAAAGATTAAGAATACGCATGTGGAGAAAACTGCGACCGCTGCTCACGATGAGCCTGTAAAGAAAACAAAAAGACGAAGCTATGTTGACTATCCGCGTAGAATTTTCAAAAGGCAATGAAGGGTTTGCAGCCTTTGATAGTTAACTTAGTATTTGAACATTTGGTGTCACGAGTTCACACTGTCGTTTTATACTACTTTTTCACAAACCTTTTGAACAAACACAGAAGCATTTTTTAATTCACAATTAGCTGTTTACAAACACCAGCGGTAATACAGCTTTTACTACAACACAATTTCTCTTGCAACTTTTCTCGCAACGGCATTATATTGCAAGACAAGTCGCTGAAGAATTGCACACGCTAGTCAGGGTCTTGGTCGAGGAAAATCGTAACTATGGTTAAGAGTGTCAATGTCGCTAACAATTAAACAAGTGAAATAAGTATTTTTGGCAAAAATAATCATTTTAATTTGAAGTGAAAGTTATTAGTTAATTGTAGTTCAAAGCAAAAATCAATGATTAACTACCATCATTAATCGTGCCTGAAATTAAGATTCGAGGGTTCTACCTTTTGTACCGTCACGGTTGAATTTTCGTGAAAAATTGTTGAGGAGTGGAGCTTTACGTGCAATACGTTGAGCAGCCGCAAAAGAATATTGCAAGACAGACCAGAACTTTTGCAGCGCTTTCAATCAATGTTTCTCGCTTAGCCGTTGCGAGAGAAGAAAAAATCGCGTAGCGCTAGCTACTAAAAGAACAAATCCTTCAGGAAAATTGTATTACGAAAACAACATTTTTCTGTGCATTTTTTGTATTGGTAAAAATCTTTTTATCAACTTTTATTTGTTGATAATTTCAAAGTTAGTTCGGCAGCTAACATTTTTCGTTGCAAGAGTTGCTTTGTTTCGTTTCACTCAGGCCCGGTTCAGACGTCGACGTATCTTTTGCCACATCGAATCTAATAGTCAAATTTTGTAAACGAATAGCATGCGTAGCGGCTCTCTTGGGGAGGTGGACCAAATCCCCTCTCCCCTCCACAAGAGAGCCGCTACGCAGGCTTTTCAATATATTTTATCAAGTAATAATCAAAAACATCTGTAGGATCACATTTTGTTGAGTTTAGTTTTTCAGGCACTGTATTTCTGATTTACAAAATTCAACCATTTAAATTCAGGGAGGGATCTAGAAATGTTGAGGGGGGGGGGGGGGGCAAACTTATCAAAAATTAATCAAAAAATTTTGAGGGGGCACTAATCTTATTATATATAAATTATATATAAAAATAAATAAAGTGGGGGTACTCCCCTCCCTATAAATCCGCCTCTGAGATTTGACACGGCAAAAGTTCGACGTCTGAAATAGTCCACTTTTGGAGGGTAATAACTTGAACGGAAGAGACTCTGCTATAGCAGAGAAGTTTATACTCGTTTTTTTTTTGTATTCACATTTCTCGTGATGCCAAATCACTATAAAATAATACATGTAATTTTTATCACGAAAAAACTATATAGCTCTAAGAATACAAATTGCTCTGTTAGAGTGCACGCACTAAATAGTACTCTGTCATGCTAATTCTACAGTTTTTTTGTTTAATTAATGACCTCGAGTTTATTATCTAAAGCGTGATGACGATTTTCATCCGTCTCTATACCAAGAAGGCCTTTTCACATGCTTTTTTTTATTACTGTTACTGCATGTTCGAAGGAATTAAAAAAAAAAATGAATTTTATAGTATAGAAACGGGGGTAAAACGTCACCATCTAGCTTCAGAGCTATAGAAGCTTTGCATTATCACGTGATGGCAGTCATACCATTTGGCAGGAACAATATATAAGCTGGACTAAAATCATTTACCAGGGACGCAGCGTCCTATACACATATACGCACGTTCGTACTTGAAGTTACCGAAAATTGTGAAATTTTTTTCCAATTGTTTCTATTTTTAAAATCTTATTTGTATGCAACCAAGACTTTTGTGATTAAAAAACCACTTTGATTAAATTGTAACTGAACTGAATCTAAAACAGAAGCTAACGATGTCCTTGTTTGTGCCACGTTTGCTTGAAATAAGGGCAAGACCTTTTGTTCTTTGCTTGTATTCACTCATCTGTTTCGAGCACGAAAACAAGAACGCAGTATTTTTTGTTCAGTTTACTTAAGTTTTTTTTAGATGATATGTACTTGTGCGTACCTGAAAAAAGCTGCGCGCCTGTTTACACGAGAAAGAGTTTCGTCTCCCAGACAAGTCAACTATCCTTTGTGCCTGCCTCCTGTCATGGCTGCAAATGATGGTGCAAAGCCTCTATGTTTGGATATTTATTTGAGAATTGTTTGTATTGCTTTGTAATATTTTTTTTTCCTTTTCGTTTTGAAGTTTTTATAGTTGTAACTGTTTGTGTATGTGTGATAATGTAGTTATATATATTAAGTATTTGATCTCTTTTGTTAACTCGTTATTTATTTTATTGTAACTAACTTAATGTGTCATTATTTGTAAACTAAGTTTGATTGAGAAAATAAACAAATATTGTATTGTACTGTATTGTATTGCATTGTATTGTAGAGTGCCAACAATATATCCCTGAAACACTAATTACTAAATAGTGTTAATTAAACAAAAGAAAACAATAGAACTTGCATAAAATAGCACTATTTAGTATTACTAAAGTTTTACGGATTAATTGTTTGCACTCTAATAAAGTAATACATTCTAATTACTTTGCCATGCATGATAAGATACTTTTGTGTGATTGTAGAGTGGTTTTAGTAATACACTCTAATTACTTTGACATGCATGATAAAATACTTTTGTGTGATTGTAGAGTGGTTTTAGTAAGACACTCTAATTACTTTGACATGCATGATAAAATACTTTTGTGTGATTGTAGAGTGGTTTTAGTAATGCACTCTAATTACTTTGACATTCATGATAAAATACTTTTGTGTGATTATAGAATGGTTTTCATAAACCCACAGTTTATTACAAAATTGATAACTTACAAATACTTATTGCTTTTTGCAGTTAGCTAAAAATCTATTCATGGTGGAAGCAATTGAGAGAGAAAAAATAGTATTAAATATACAATTGTCCAGAATTACATACAATATCAATCCAAAGTTATACTAAGAAAACTTTGATTTCTGTGTAAATGTGCAACTATATGTTATACATTAAATAGATTAAATATTTACAATATTTATAAATTGATTAAGTGCCAAGAGGGTTTTTCTCTGGGTGGGAAACTGGAGGGAGGGAAACTGTAAACTGGAGCACTAGAAAATACTTTAGAAGCTCATTACAGCAACAGGAGTTTGGCATTACATATTGTACATTATGAAATTGAAGAATTAATAAAACCAGAACAATAGAAAATGACTATCATGAAAGCATTTGTATATCTGATACAGAAATCGTCCTGACAGTCTCCATGATTGTTCATCTTTCAATGAATTTCACCCTTAATGGTCTGTCAGGAATAGTAACAGCTCTCATAATTGGCTCCACAGCTTCATTATCTGGGTACTCAAGCTTGTACTTCTGTACCAGCCTTGATGCTAGCAGATACATCTCCAGTTCTGCAATACGACGGCCTGCACACATCCTAGTTCCAAAACCAAATGGAATAGAAGCAAAGGCTTGGACTGTTTCCATTAACTCCTTCGGTTCATTTCTCATCCATCTTTCTGGGAGAAAGCGGTTTGCACCGTGAAAATATTCTTCGCATCTACCCATGTAAAAATTCAGGAATTGTAATTGAGTTCCTTTAGGTATCAGATAGCCCAGGATCTCCATATCAGATGGAATTACACGGCTTGTGATGCTCAGAACTGGAAACAATCTTAGTGTTTCTTTAAAGCAGGCCTTGAGGTAAGGCATATGGGCGAGGGTGGTTGTTGTGGGTAGTTCTTCCGGAGCAAGCACAGCTGATATTTCCTGGAAAAGTTTCTCCTGTTTATCAGGGTTTTTTGCCAGCATGTAGATAAACCATTGCATTGTGTTGGATGTTGTGTCAACACCAGCAAAAAATAAATCAATCATGCTTGCTAGTATATCTTGCTTTGGAAGTTGACTTTGATATAAAAGATATTCCACAAAACCAACTTTTTCTCTGATATTTCCGTTAACGTTCTCTTTGTCTTGATCATGTCGGTTTCTATTTTCTAACTCTTGTATCCTATCGTCAATCAACTGCTCAGCATGTTTGTACATATTATCAAAATGATGTACAAAATCTTTGAAAACTTTTGTCTCGTAGATTTTATGAATCCACACTGGAATTAATCCTACCATAACTGCTGAATATAAAAATTCTCCCACCGAGTTAATAAAATCTTGAATTTCAGGATTCACCTCATTTTTAAGAGCTCCAAATCGTCGATCGAATAACACATGAGCAACTGATTCAAAGGACCACTTGAACAGCTCATTGTCAATTTCATTGACCTCAAATGCATTTTGAGACCCTGATGGTGACCGAATGCAATGAAGTCGCGTCAAAAAATCACTGGCAATTTCGTTAAAAACCGGTTCATATTCAGCTACTTCTTTGGGCCTGAGAATGCGCTTACTTACTGACATTCGGTAGCGATACCAATCGTGGTCGTTAGCAAAGAAAACACCGGGAACAGAATTCCTAATTTCTCGATAATAGTCGAATACTGGTGCATCAAAACGCCGAGGATATTTCGGCTCATTTCGCATAATTTTAGCAACTTCGACTGGGTCGCTCAAGTTTACCATATCCATTCCTGGAATCTGTACTCTGTAAATTGGACCAAACTTTTTGATTTCTTCAAACTGTCCTTGGAGCATTAAAGCTCCAACGGGTTTTCTTGTTCGAAGTTTTGCCAATAGAAGACGAAACCCAGCTCCGAAACCGGATCGGCTGTTATAACCTGGAAGTTCATCGAATGTTTTCAAACGTTTTTCGTAGGCCAAAGTTGACAAACAGCGACGAAATGAAGCAAGTTTTGTACAGCGAAAAACTCGAGGGAAAATGGCCGCCATGTTTTGTTTTGTTCACACTGTTCACTCCTCTAGCTATGGTTCACTGGAGACAGACAGACAGACAGACAGAAAACACAGGAAACCCAAGGTAGTGTCCAAACAACCCGCGCACTATTTCACCGACAAAACACGGAAATCCATCCTTTATTGCTTAAATATAAGTAAAGAAGTTGGAATAAAGTTGGAATAAAATCGAATTCAAAAGTGCGCTCTAAATTGTCGGGGTTCCCTTGGTGCGCGCTATTTTGTGTTTGTATATGACGTCATAATCACAAGCTCTACGCGACACGCCATTTTTTCAGTAAACCTTATAATTTCATAAAAAGGAAAATTTAACAAATAGAAAGGTATGTCTAAAGTCTTCAAATTTATGCACAGAGTATGAGAATGGCTGAACTTTTGTTAGTTTATCCATATCAAAAAACACAGTTGATAATTTATTTTATTTTATTTTTTTTTAACTATTTTTATTTCTTTATTTTGGAAACACTTTTCATGTCAAAAAAAAAAAAAAAAAAAAAATCAAAGCACAAATGATTTTTATTAGCATGAGTGCAGCCTATTTTCTATTATAAATCAAACCCAATTCAATTTGCTCAGATCTCAATGAATTCGACGACGAATAAAGGTAGCGATGAGAGCAATTCGGAAGATATCCAAGATACGGAGTTGGTCAATCACGAAAAACAAGAGAGTAGTCAGAAGGAGGGAAATGGGAAAAGTGAAAATCAACGCCGATTTGAAGAAGAAATGGCAGCTTTCGATCTCATCAAACCATGGTAAGTTTTGCCTTAACATGGTTAATATACACTGATTCATATGGACGAAATCTCATCCGTACCACGTGCAATTGTATTTCAACTGAACTAGTCCAAGACGTATATTTGCACCAACACAAAGAGTCTTTTCAATTTGTCCACTTCACTTAACATAACACCATAGCACAGCTATCAATAGTCGTCTTTATACTCTTCCGGACTACAGCGAACACCCGCTTTACCGATTTACGCGATAAAAATGCAAGCGCAAGTACAAACGCAAATGCAAGACAATGAATTTTTTTCATTTCTTGCGTTTGTGTTTGCGTTTGCGTTCCTCGTGTGAACCAGGCTTTAATGTAAAAAGTCTATTACATTCCACATTTAATGTTTTTCATATTAAAACACCCCTCTAATATCAAAAACAGATCCGGGATTTTTTAAAGGGGGTGACCTAAATCAAATTTGTAGATTTTACTGGTAGTGCTTATAAAGCGCATTTTACTAATGTATCAATTCACTTCACAATCTTTGATAATTTTGTAGTATGTAATCCAGTTTTACAAACATGAGGTTTATTAGTAGTTAGTAATTAGTATGTATTAGTATAGACCTAGCTAACACCGAGGATGGTCGTGACTTGCGTCGATCCTCAGTCGATCTTTTACGTTCCCCCGTTAATGATTAATGTGAAGTTAAGTGTGTTATTATCAAATGGTTAGGCCTCCACTTCTTATGGATCGAGATGATAAACCACGTTCCTACAGTGATACTTCTCAGCTTCGTGTCATGGCCAAAGCTATCAAAGGAGATGTCCGTTCCTGCACCAGCTATATGCATCTTCCACACATAAGCGGCCAATTAAAGAGAATTCAAGAATTACAAGGCTCGTCATCATCGCCACATCTACACCAGTCCTTCAGCAGAATGCATCTACCACATATCAACGACCCATGGAACCCTGGGGAGGATTTTCCGACCGTGTCTGTGATTGCGTTGGCCGAGGAACGTGATCGTGCTAACACTGAGGACGCTATAACTGATAAAGAAGAAGGTTAGATTTCTCTTTCTTTTTATACGTACGTTATTCTTTGTGATCTTGGTTTGTTCTTTCTTCAAATCTTTCTGTCCTCTTCTTCCTTTATTTCTGTAACTTTTTCTTCTTTAGTTCTTATCTTTATTACACTTTCTTTTCTGTGCTTTTGATCATTACAAGGGCGGATCAAGGGGGGTGTCGCAGGGATCAGGACCCTCTGTATATTTATCAATGAATATGTGATGAATTTGCGATGTGCCGAAGATATATTTCAGCAAACAAGAGGAGCATGTTTTCCAGCCTTTATTATCAATTAGTGCAAGTAAGTAACTGCTAAAGGCAACTTTTTACAACGAATAGGACAAATAGGGCTTCCTGTGGTCAAAAACGCGCGGGATACCTATGTCAACCATTTTTTTTTCTGACCCACACCTTTGAAAAATCCTGGATCCGTCCTGGCGTCAGCTCTTTCATTGTACTTCTCTCTTTTTTGTTGCTATCAAAATGTTTTTGTTTTCATTAGCTGAGGTGAAAGAGGATTTTGGTCTGAGTGACGAATATGATAACGAGGACTGCACTGACAAGTGCGTCAAAGAACATGCAATTTACTCATGGAATCGAGAAATGGGACGAACAAGATCACTCTCTGATCCAGTAGAATCGTCAAACAAGCACAGCGATGGGCTTGAGCTACGACCTCGAGCTCTGAGTATGGAAAGTGCCGAAAAAGCCAAGAAACCACCGTCCAGAATTCAATTTCAGATGACTTTATCGGAGCTTGAGGAAGACCATGATGAGCATGCAGGAGAATCCGATGGCGGAGAACCCAGCTTAGAGGAAGATGTAGACGAACTAGATCCAAACGAACAAGAGGACACAAAATCAGTCCTTGTCTTGGCCGAGAGTAGCGAAACGGTTCCTGATGCAGAATCTTCAGAGCAAACTATTCCGGAAAATGATTCAAGTGATGAGATCTTGACCACGTGGACAAGGTACGACTCAAAAAAGAGATCAGCGACCTTCAGTTCCGAGTTGGCAACCATTGATGAGAATATCAACGATATTAACTATTCCTTATTACCGATGGGAAGCGGAGCAAACAGTTGCCCTTCAGTGCAGAATTTAGTTGACGAGGTTGCAAAGGATGTCTTGGACAGATCTTCCGAAAAGGTGCGCATTTGATATTAATCTTACCATGATCATTTTAGGTTATGAGCTAAGAAAACCTATCCCCGGAACACATCAGATCGGACCCTGCTACTGCTATTTTTAGAAAACAGGCTACGTTAAGTCTGTTACCAAAATTAAAACCTTATTCTTACGAGAAAGACGACTGGGAAGCATCTTAATATGTATAGCATTGTGAAGTTTTTCATTTGCGACAATACATGCATTAAATTTAACGGTGGCTTATATGATGTGTGCAAAGCCCAGTATGGGGATAGGTTTTCTTAGCTTATTTTCTCTAGGTTTTGTATAGATTTTACAATTTAGCGAATACCAGCGTTATTAATAGGACTAAATCATATATAAGTCATCAATTCAAGTCTACTTTCATCATTTTCGCCAACATGCACCCATCATTTACTGTACAAAATCACGTCAACATCCGTCAGTAGAAACAACATAACATCAAAATCAGTAATTTTCTAGTTATTTCAAGTTAGTACTTACTCCTTTTGTATTATTGTCAAATTTATACCATTTATAAACTTAAGTAAATGATCCTATTGTTTGCAAAAAAAGCTTGATTTCTTTCTCCACTACGTATACTGAGTATTAATAACAATTATCAATACGCTTTGCTTTGTCAATTTTTCAGGTCGCTAGTTTTGGAGAACAAAGAGAAAATGTCAGCGACAGCTCTAGTCCTGACTCCAATAAACAAAAACTGGCGCTCCCTCTTGCGTCTCCTTTACGTAAGACAGAAGCTGAATACGCAACCGCAATTGAACGTAAGGCGTTTGATAAGATTAGCAAATGGAAAACCAAGTTTGCTTCAAAACTTGAAGATGTCCTTCGGAAAAGCGTCGACTTTGGTGATCAACAGAAATCATCTAAAAATGTGATAGTGGATGTACCAATGAATTTGTCGGAGAAAGAGCTCCAAGACTTAAAGAAAAACATGATCATGGAATTAAAGAAAAAAGCGAATTCAATGGAAGCACACGACATCCTTTCTCCACAGCCTGTTTTTCGGCCAGCTACAAAATGCCATCATGAGACTGGCAAATTACACAAAGACCTTGATGCTGTGGATCTGTTTCAACGACTGCAGAACCTCCAAAGTAGTCATGAAAAGGACGCTGATGACCCGACATCGGAAGAGGTGAGCAATGCAAGTAAAAAAATTGCAGAGCTATTTCAGTGGCATGATCAAGAGAGAACACTTTTACGACAAGAAATGAAAAAACTACTAGCCACTGAGGAACCCAGTGAATCTTTGTCTGACGTGAACACCGACAAGGTGAACATGGAGAGGCTTTACAAATCTTTTCAAGTCATAACAGACACCATTTTCAACGAAACTATTTCAAGGCTTAATTCACGGGGAACCGAAATTAAAGCTATTCCAGATCCCGACCACTTTGGAGCACGATCTTCGGAAACTCTTCCTTCTCAACAGCTATTCGAGAAGAAAGCTGTCAAAAATGCCACTTGTCAAACTTCACCACCAGCAAGTCGAATTCCTGTGCCATCAAAGGGTAAAAAGTCTTCAAAAAAGACGCGATTGATCTCCGACGAAGACGATTACGCATATAAAAATGCCTCCAGTACAAGCAATGGAAGCATTTTCACCAACCATGTGCACACTATCAGTTTAGCAGAGCACATTTGTCATAGAGACACATGCGTCGGAGCTGAGGAAGAAACAGATCCATCTTATTACACTTCTGAATGTTCTGCTCATTCTTGCGAATGTGACTTTGGGAGTGATGAAAGAGAAACAACATCTGAGGAGCGAATAACAGGCGAGACTGAAAGCGATTACTATTTACGATGCGGTGATGAGCTCTCTCACACACCAAGTACCCAAACCACTGTGGACACCCATAGTCATAGCAGTACTCCAAAGAATGAGTCCGACGATGATGGAAAAGAAAGATTGAGAACAAGTCAGGACTTTGGTAGTGATTCTGAAGACGAGAGCTTATATGCACAGGAGAGCGATGCTTGTAGTGAAATAGCAGATTTACTCGGAGTCTATCAGGTCTACAATCTTGGAAACGACAGGGATAACGAACCATCTCGGCCACAAGCACCAGAGCCAATGACGTACGAAGAGAAAGATTTGCGAGAGAAGGTCAAATCACAGAAAGGACAGCTCAAAAGCTATAAACGAAAACTCCGCGAGTTTAAAATCAAGAACCGTCGTGTGAAAGAACAACTGAGGCAGCTGGAACTGCAGCGCAACGAGTGGCGAGAAGACTTCTTAGCCAAGGATAACAGGATTAACGATCTAAAGAGAGAGGTTGAGCACTTATCTCTTGTAATGCAAAAGTACAAGACAGCATTGGAGAAGAAATCTAACATTATCAAACAGAAAGAACAAGAAATAGTTACTTTACAGCATTCAGAGAAGCAATCTGACAACGTGTGGCAGTTTGACCACCTGCAAGATCTAGAAAAGCAATTGAAGGAAGCATTGAACGAAAACAAGCGCTTGCAGCTCAAGCTGGACAAAAAAAGTAAAGAAGATGAATCAAAATTCTTCCGAGAAGACACTCTTTTAGATCTGCAAGTACAGCTGAAAAGCGCACATCAAAGAATTACAGAACTAGAACAAGAACTACGAGAGTCTAAGAAAAGTTTACTTAAACTTCAAGCAGAAAAAGAAATCCAAGCTTCTGGATGTACAAACGTTGAAATTGAAAATAAGCAGAATTTTAAACAGGCTCTCAATGAAAAGGATCAAATAATCAAAGAGCTTGGAATCCAGCAAAACAATATAGTTGAAGAACTCACTGAAAAGATCTGCGAAATTATGACAGAAAAGAACTGTCTCATACAAAAAATATCAGACCTCACTCAACAGACGAGCACATCACATGACTTGGAAAGTGCAAACAGTTCTCTGAAAGAAGAAATTACACAATTGAAGAAAGCTCTTGAAGATGCGGAAGTCAAGCTGGCTCAGAGACCTTTCGAAGACGGCATGTCTTCAGAGGTTTTCATGAGTACAAGCGCGGAGGAATATGGGCAGACGTCCAGCAGCGACACAGGGACGGAAAGCGAGATAACGTTCTTGAAAACTGCCCTAGAAGGCTATCAAATGCTAACTCAAAGACTTATAGGTAATTCAAAACAGGTTGGCCAGAGTTTTGTATATGAAGAAAAACTGGATGCTATGGTGAGATCAGCTCATGCTCGTTGCGCTCAGTTGGAGACAAAGCTGAAAGATGTGGTTTCTGCTAAAGAAAAGGAGTCTCTTCGCTGTCAGAAAATGGCATGTCAATTGAAGAAAGCAAATCAAAAGATTCAAGACATGACACTTATAAATGGTAATACAAATAAATCGTTCACGGTTATGCAAAACAAATGCCAAGCATTGGAGAAAGAGAATATGGAACTAAAGAAAAAACAGGATTCAAATGCAAACGAGAAGAAAAGGCACTCCTCTGTGTTGATTGAAATAACTGAATTGCAGGCCAAACTTGCACAGCGTGATCTCGAAATCCAAGAACTGCAGCAAAGCCTGGACTATACACAATCAAAACTCAGAAAAAGTTACGAGACGCCTTCCATTAATTTCTCTGACCCGAGCACCTCAGGATTTGCAAACTTTTCTTTTGATAATAAGAAGTATGCCTCTTCTGACGAATACAGTGTCTGCTGGGATGAAGGATCAGAAATGCATCGACAGTACCTGATCGATGCTAGTAAGAAGGTACCAACGGGTTCTGATCAAGAAAATAATCCAAATGTTTTAAAAGTTATGCAAGATATGCAAAATATTCGGCAAATGCTTGATAACATTGTAAAAGGTCAAGAAAAGCGAGAGGACAGTTTTCAAAACGACCTAGAAAACATGCTGAAAGAAAAAACGGGAGAACTGGAAAGGCAAGAGGCACTTTACAAACAAATAATGAAAACAAAAGAGAAATTATTTAACGAAGTCATCAAAGAGAAGACACACCTTATTAACATGCTAACAGAGGCAAAAAACAGAAGGGAGCTGTCAGAAACGTCCGATGCCTGGGAGAAAAAGATGAAAGAAATCGTCGAGAAAGAGATGATCAAACGTTTCAATGAATTCAAGTCTCACATTGAAGGACTCCTACCTAAACTCTGCGAGACACTTCCTGCCGGTGTAGTTGCAGACGCTTTTAAGATGAACGAGTCAGCAATAAAACGCGTTGAGGAAACAACCGAGGAGAACTGGAGCAAAGTGAGTAAAGAACTTGCAGACCTCAAGGATTTCACCTTTGAAATGGCAGACGCTATCGAGAAAGACCTCTACTCTTCGCACGACCAAATTCTAGACTTTGCACAGTCGGCTTCAGATGACACCATGAAGTGCATACGTGATGAAGGTTACGTCACGAGAAAATCAGTTTTGGACCAATTGCAGGCAACGCGCAAGTCACGTGATACGCCACACTTTGATGCGTTCTATGCCACTTTGGATGAGTTTGGCAAGCGCAATACAAGAGAGCTGAGACAAGCTAGACGAGATGTTCTTCTTGCTGCTGAAGCGGTAACAAACACAGCAGACGAACTTCATCAGCTGAAAGCTTCTCTTGAAACAAAATTATCCGTGCACGACACCTTGAATAAAAATGACTTGTCTGATGAGTTGACTCGAAGAATGCAGCTTATCGAGGCACAAGAGGAAGTGGAGGAATTACGAAAAACTTTTTCAGATGCTCAAATAACTGGTCAACAGGAATTTACAGAAAGATCCGATCCTTTGGATTCAGTCCTGATGAAGGAACTACAAGAGCGGAATTTGGCTTGTACAGAAAGGGAGACACGAGAACAAGAACTCGACAAACTACGTCATAACTTTCTCCACAATTCGTTTTCATCGGGAGAGATTTCTGGTGTGAACAGACTTGAAGATGACCATAAAAGGAGTTTTGGCTCAGTTGGTAACACGACTCCGTCAAGAGATTACGTAACTTTGAGGGAAAGGTTGGACAGACGAGCAAAGGAACGACTATCCGATGGTAAGTTTAGCTTAATATTGATACGGCCTGAAAAGCCAAATAAAAGACCTGCCCCGGGATTAAGTCGCCGTTTAATTTTAAGGCAATAAAAGGCGATTTAAGACGATTTAAGACGACTTAAGGCAACTAAGGCGTTCTAAGGAGATAAAAGGAAATTTGCCAAATTTCGAACGAGATTTCAAGGCGAAAAAACGTGATTCAAGGCAACTTGAAGTGTCGGGGCAGGCCTGAAGAGAGGATAAGATTAGAGAAGGAATTACTGATGTTGGACTTATCATGTCCCATCGTTGTTCGATCTATGCTTTAATAGTTATTAGAACAAAGAACGATGAAGTAATCCTATTTTAGCAGGGGCGGATTAAGGGGTGGTGACAGAGGTGACTAGTCACCCCCTTTTTCACCAGTAAAATCTACTTTTTGTATACAGTTTGTTTATACTGTCAACTTTGATTATGCAAAAATTATTATGATATGTTGTTTGTTCTAAGAATAGAATTGAAAGGTGATATGATAAGACCGTTCCAAATGCTCTCTTGACGCTACTAGAATGGCAAAGTCATTTGCATCATAGTTAATAGAAAGAATGGTTCGAAAGTCTATTGTTTTTTCGGTTCATTCCAAATTGTGAAATAAGTAGACATAAACTTTGTCTATAATATTATGGAAAGGATTATTCAATTTGTTTATATCAATTATTAGGCATTTGGAGCGAGCAGTCAAAAGAACACGCTCACGCAACCAAAAGAACACGCTCACGCAACCATATCCAACAAGGATAAAACACTAGTGAAACAAAAGATTATGTGGGATAATGCTTGAAAAAAGTGTACAATAACATATAACAAAGGTTTTTCCAAACTATTTCACTCTATTAACTATGTTTGCATATATGATGTTTTTACGCATAGCTTTGAGAGTGCAAACACTAAATGTGTGGAACAGTTGTCACTATTTAGTAGTAATTAGTACTAATTAAACAAAAGAAAACATTAGAATTAGCATAAAATAACACTATTTAGTGGTATTTATGTTGCACACTTTTAGTGCGTGCACTCTAACTGAAATTACATTTATAACTAACATTGCAAGATATATAATTTGTTTAGCAGATTTTAATTCTGTGCTATATCGGCTTAAATTCTGAAGAAAAATTGAAAAATCGTCTTGCCAATGACATGCATGGAGCTGTCAGGACACAGTGTTTAATATCAACTAATTGTTCAAACCATTATAATGCATATTAGAGCGTTTTCACAGAACGAGCTATCTTATACAAATGAGGGCCTGTTTATATGAGGCCGGAGCCAGCTCGGTTAAACGGGATGGTTTCCAGTTTTGTTTTTACGCTCTGATAGCAAATGATGAACACAAAAGAAACCAGCCCGCTAAACCGGCTGGCTCACTCCATATAAACAGCCCCTGAGTTTAAAAAAGCTAATGAGCCAGGGGAGTTCTACAAATAAACAGTGCACCGGCATGCACTTTGATGCACAAAAGCTAGTCCCATCAGCTGATTAAAGTGAAAATTTTACGTTTTGTTGTAAAAGCCTAGCATGTTTTTTTAAACTTTTTTGGATGCTTCTTTCTCGTGTTATCCAGCTGTGCTTGGTGTGCACCATAGTGTACATTCCTGCGTGCAATACCACAGGTAGCCCAAGCTTATTAACAGTGTTGTTTACTTTTTTTTAGGTCATTTTTTTCTGCTTTAAATTCAATAAACGTCAATAAAACAATTATCTTGTGTCGCTGATATATTTAAGAGTGTCATGTATGAATTTGAGCTCATTTCGTTGGGTTGGTAGGCGAATACTATCCAAACCCAACGAAATGAGCTCAAATTCATACATGACACTCTTAAATATATCAGCGACACAAGATAATTGTTTTATTGACGTTTATGGAATTTAAAGTAGAAATAAGTTGACCTAAAAGTACCCATGCAATCCACATCAAATACCCATATATTTTTCGTCTGTCTGTCGAGCTACAACACTGCTGCTAAACAACACTTTTAATAAGCTTGGGCTACCTGTGGCAATACTATTAGCTCATATAAGCAGTGTTTTGAACTATTTGCATGAAATAGCTCGTTATGTGAAAACGTTCTATTAGTATATTTCCGACGTAAGTTTTTATTCTAATGGTAAATTCAATATCTGACTAGGTTTATATCAAGAGCCTTCCACTTCTTCGGCAAGTCCTTCATTAGCATGGGCACGTGATACTCCTCCAAGCATCAAAGACAGATATTACGAAAAGAAATAAACAACTTTCAATTAAGTAGAGATCTACACTCTTATGCATATGGCTTAAGTATGGTTTATATAATATGCCAGTATCTCTGGCATATCGTTAACCTTACAATTGTTGGAATAAAATGTTTTAAATTTCACTCAACATAACGTGGCTTAAAATGCTTTAACAGAAACAAAGGAGTTTTCTCTGGGAGACCAAACTCTTTCTTGTGTAAATGATTGTTTCTGCCAACTGTCATGACTACCATACCATGCTTGGCAGAGATTTCGCAAAATAAATCTCTGCAAGGACATGCTTATCTTTCTGTCGAGCATGCGCGAGCTGACGCCAGCGAGCATCACATCAATCTCATACTCAGAGCCCGCGTTTTTCCTCGCCAGCAGCGGATAACAAGGGCTCTGACATAATCCGATTTTTGCTCAAATTTGATTGGTCATTGAATTTTGACAACCACGCAAGCGCAAACAACCGTAAACACAAATAAACTCAAGCTAGATGTTTGTGACCGTTTTTAGCAGTAGAAAATATATAAAATATGATAAACAATTAAGGTAATTCCGTAGTTTTGCACTGCGCACAGTTCTGCGCATATTTCGAATTTTAAAGTTTTACATTTCTTATCATCAATAGATACAGATCTATGTCTGAGAAACACTTTAACGTTAAATTACGAACAGTTTTCACGTTTTCAAGTGAAAAATTACGAATTTCTTTAAACTCGCCCCATTCCTCTCTCGGAAAATTCTTGATATCATTGAAATTTGAGAATATTTCTCAAAATATCTCGCAAACCAATACGGGCACCTGTCTTTTTTATTTTATAATACATTTGAAATCATATTTTTTAAAACATATGTGATCGATGACAAAATTCTATGGCTAGATTTTTCGATATTTCGAAAAGTGTTTCGTTCAAAGCGTTAGTCAGGCCCGTAAAAATTCGAACATTTTGTTAATTTTTGCTTTATTTTTCTTCGCTGTTAAATTTTAGTGAAAATCTTTTGCTTTACATCGGTAGCCCAATGTATAAGGAGTACATTTAAGCACATTAAACATATTTGGTATTGACCAATCTCAGTCAAGAGATACTTTTATGTATGATGCCCATTTTTGAATGTTAGACGCTAAATTGACAAAAGTGGGTATACTTTAAAAATTTTGCTCGCGAAATCCAATACGGTGACCCCATTTTTTTATTTTATATTTTTGATGAAAAACTCAAAATGTTTTACCGTAGAAAGTTTTATCAAAATTCTATGGCTAGTTCTATTACTATATACGGAATTACCTTAAGTCTGTACTTGTGGATCGCTATTTTCTTTACCTTCCTAGAGAATTTCAGCCAATTTGAAGCAATAGTTAGGAAATTATTTAATGTTTCGCACTTCGTCACACACGGCTGCAAACGGCCGACAGAATTTCTCTTCTATCTCGTCGAAAATCACAAATTAACCTAAAATCCCTTCGGATTATCTTTACTCAATAAATAATTATTACAATCTATGAATTTTGTTCCAAAACTTCCACAATATCAATAGGAAAAATCCCATTTTCATTGACGATATCGCCGTATGTTGATCGATGCGCCGATCGATGCTGGATATCGATTCCATCAGAATTACAACGGATTTTACTTTTAAATATCAGCTCTGACATAATCTCGATTCCCCATTGGTCGGTTTGTACATTGGCCGTAAAGGCGCATGCGCAGCCGGAAGTCCAAGAAATCTTGGACTTTTCAGTGGATTATGCCAGAGTCCTTGTTTCGAGCCGCTGGCCGAAGTAACGAGGACTCAGGGTAACAACAACAACAACAACAACAACAATGTTTATTTGTACCTATGAATACTACATATTACATAATTTACATATTTTTATATTATATATTGTGTAAGGTACTGGCCCTAACTAATAACTTACAATAGTTAAAAGAACGTTAGAGCCTGTTGCAGGTTAAAAGAGTTTTAGTATGGATGCCGGTACAAATTAACATTTTACAATACGGTAATATAAATACACAAATCTACAATACAAAACTAAAAAAAAAGACAAGAAAAAGGAAAAGTTATAGAAAAAATAATATTAATAATAATAATAATAATAGTAAATTTAATAATTATTAATGAAGTTGTTCTTAATGTTAACCTTAAAACCTGAAAGATTATAATTTTTTATTTTCTCCTCGAGCGAGTTCCATATTTTTGTACCTTGGTATCGTATATTAAATATTCCAAAATTCGTTCTTGCTTTTGGTGGATAAAAAGTATTTTTAGAAGCAGACCTAGTATTGTATTTATGAATGTCGCTTAAAGGCTTGAAAAAATGATTGAAAACTGGCGGTAAAGTCTTATTATTAAATTTAAACATAAAAACTGCTACATTATACTGTACTAAATCATGAATCTTAAGTATTTTGAGATCTTTAAATATTTGACTTGAAGGCGCATCATAACTAGAAAAGGTGATTATACGGACAGCCTTTTTTTGTACCATGAAAATTGGATCCAATGTAGTAGGGTAAGTATTACCCCACGTCAAAATGCCATAAATTATAAACGGATATAATAAAGAGTAATATAAACTAATTAGAGTATCTAAACTGACATAGTAGCGTAGTTTAGACAGGACACCGACATTTCTTTTAATTTTTTTGGTTACATAATTGACATGACAATTCCAATTGAGATTAGCATCTATATGAACTCCAAGATATTTTATTGTTGTGGTCTGTTTTAACTGTTTATTATTTATTTCGAAGTTAATGTTAACTGCAATTTTTCTTTGACGAGGATGAAATATTACAAAATTAGATTTATCAATGTTTAGTGAAAGTTTATTTGTGGATAACCATGTATGAATCTTTATAAGTTCCGAATTTATTTTTTCCTTTAGATCATTAATATTGTTGTTCTTATAAAAGAGACTAGCATCATCAGCAAATAAATGGAAGTCGAATAATGAAGAGCATAAATGAAAGTCATTGATGTATAGCAGAAATAATTGAGATTGGCATCACATAACGTCATCAGTTCCGAAATGGCCTTTGCACTAAAATGTTTGGCGCGCGCGTACGTTGTCTCCAAGTTTATTTGCAAGAAGCCTTTCTAAATAAACTAACTTACAAGCCAGTTTGAAATCGGTGGATATCCGGTATGGGAGTTAATTTATTTGTCCAAACTTTTGGACGGCGCGAAACACGCCCTTGCAGAGCCGGTTTCTTTTGAAAAATGCCTGTCAAGCAGGGCATGACTATCACATGTGATGTTGCAAAGCCCCCCATAGCTAAATGTCACGTGACCGATCCCAGGCCCCTTCACCTCGACCCCAAAATTCGACCCCAAATCTTCCCAACAAAGAAAACAAACAACAGTATTTAATAGATAATCACTTCGTCACACAGCATTCGTGGGTATAATGCAGGCAGCTGAGGGCGCAGCCCGAAGCTGCCTGCATTATACCCACGAATGCTGTGTGACGAAGTGATTATCTAGTATAATTATTGTTCTTATCGTTGTCTTATTCGTTTTCGTTATATTGACTGCTAGGCGGAACTCGCTGCATTATTAAGAATAATGCTTTTAGCTAGAAGCATTATTTTTGATAATGCAGTTTGCTGCTTGTTGAAGTGTGACCTATGCATTCGTTGGGATAATACTGAGTAAAAACAATGGGTTGTGATGAGAACAGTGATTATATGTGAAATAAACATTCATACATTTAATCTAAAGTGTACATATTGCTACTATCTTGAATATTACGGTCATTAAAGAACTAATATTATCCACTAGACTATGATAATGTCTATTATTTAACTTACAATAACAGTTCAATATGAATGTTCTTACGGCTCTCAGCTTTGCTAGCTTTGGGACTTTTCAGATAAATGTCGTACACAGTCTTCAAGCCTCGGTTAAGACGGACCTTTGTACCTTTTAGTCTTTGAACTCTCAGAACAACTTTCAACGTCGGGTACGCTACGGGCCTCAGCTCTGTACTGTTTAGTCGTTGAACTCTCAGAACAACTTTCAACCTCGAGTAAGCTACGGGCCTCTGTACTGTTTGGGTCGCTGAACTCTAACAACTTCTGATATTAAGTAGAGGGACTCTGAATGAGCCTGCTCTTCTTAAATTAGGGACTCTTGAGTGAGCCTGCTCCTAATCACTTTGTCTTTCTTTTGGTTGTCGTTCGGCGAAGCGTCCTCTCTGATCTTACTACTAGTTCTTCTCTGAGCCGTCGAACCGCGTTGGGCGTATATATACCCAACAGATAAATGAATACATCTTATTTACATGATATAAAGACATTGTATAAGTACACTAGGGTTATATAACTAAATAAACTTGAAACTAATTAAATCCTAAAATTACTTCAAGGATCATTAATAGTATTGTTCCTAAAGAACATTACGTGAACGGACAAAAGAAAGCAAAATATAACAATACTTAGTTAAACAAAAATATGCAAATACGAAAAGCTTTGGAATAAATATTAATTTCGTCACACTAAACAGGGCCTCCTATGCCTTTTGCGTGAAATGCAATCATATTTTTGCTGGAAATCAGAAATTTGATTAACACAAACGTATTTCAGGATTTTGGGTTTAAGCTTTGTGCGTCAACAGACTGTCAACAGATTACCCGGCGAATTCACTGAGTTGGACTGCGGTTAGGTTGAGGTAGCGCTTTTTGCAAGGCGTGGCACAGGTGCACAGGTGCTTGAAGGATCCCTCTCTAAGAATGTGACGTCAAGAACGTCAAGAAAATTGGTTATTTGCAAATTGAACATTTTTGAAGATTTTGCGTTTTAGTGATCTTTTATTCATCATTATATTCGTCCATAAAGCTAAGCTATGTAAGGCTAAGGCTAAGATGACATCCTGAAAAATGCGTCAATAAAAGCCAACAAAATGCATTTTTGTCCCCAAAGGTTATGAAGGGAAAACCCAGGTGATAGCAGACATCTCTGGAGGCAGGAACAAATAATAATTATAATAGTAATTTATTTATTTCAAGCGCATTTCATTCACGTCTCAATACTCTTTATAATAAAAAAAGCAACAACAAAATAATCTACTTCATTTACGTAACTTAAAAATCAAAACACAGCAACAACCTATTTTGCGTTTTTTGTTTTGTTGTTTTGATATTTTATTGTTATTAGTTATCTTGCTAATGTAACCTGTAATAATATAAATGTAAAAAAAAGGGGAAGTTGTTTACATGTGACTAGTTCTCCTGGTTGAGCAAGACGAGTCAATTCTCCACAAATTGCTCTTTACCGTATCAAAGAGAGAGAGCTGATCTTGGGCTTCCTATGTCATTAATCATTTGACATTCACGCGACTTGTCACGCAACACTAATTCAAATCGAAACAAAATGGCTGTCGGTGATTTGTCCAAGTTTGCAAAAATCTCATGTTTTATTTGTTTCTCTATACTTTATCGCACAACTGTCGTAAGGTGTCTTGATAATGGACTAGCTCTTACGCCACCAAGTAAGTAGACTATTTTAATGTGAGTGATGTTATTAATTTTGGCCAAATTCATTGCAAACTGGTTTGATATATCGTACAAACGGTTTGATTTTTACGTCAAAAATCATTGAAGAACAGTGGGATAGGGTATACTGGGTAGTAGGGACGAGTATTTTGTCTTCTTTAAATCCCAACGGACACAATAACAAAAGACTTTAATAACGTTCCTATTTCTATGGAATCGAATTTTAAAATATCCTACATCATTTGAGCAGGCGCTTCTTAAGATTACTCAAGAATATAAAAGCCTTTGAGTTTTAAGTAACGTTCCGAGTAAGAACTAGTGTAGCAAACGGCAATGGAATGCATAAAGGTGTTAATTGTGTATTGTTTAAATGCTTGATCTGATTGGCTAAAACAAGAAAATTGGCCTTTTTTCAAACTTTTGGGATATTTTTCCTATATTTTTTTCAAAATCACATTTCAGTTTTATTAAAGCAATCTTATTTTTTTCTATGAGAAAATTTTACCGTGGGACTCACTATGAAAAGCAAGCGTCTCCTAGCCATTGTTTTGAGCAATTCTGATTGGACAAAACCATTAAACACAAAAGAAACACTGTCTTGTAAACAGCATTTTGTAGATTTTACTTAAGAAATGTGTAACCCTTAGCTAGATACATCAATATAGTGAAAATTAAAGAATTTTTGCCGCAGAACAATAGAAACCTCACTAGTTTTTACGCGTATTGTTACTTAAAAAGAACTTGCGGACAATGAAAGTGAGATTTTTTTAGTGGGTAAAATTGCATGCTTCCTCCTTTTTTGTTGTGTTTTTTTATTTTATTTTGTTTTATTTTTTATTTATTTTTAATGGATTTTGATTGTGAATCCAATCAACCAACAGATCAATCCATCAATCAATTCAAGTTCTGTAATGATTGATAGTGACTGATGATTACTTGGGAAGAACCATTAGATATTTGTGACGGTTGTGCAGGATATATTGGTCTTCCTCCCTGTACAATACTTTTTATTGGCACATCTGCTGTACACGATTTTTTTCTCTGTTTTAATCAGCCTTTTTTTTTTTGGTATTTGCCCCCCCCCCCCCCCCCCTCAAATATCTTATGGTCTGTCCCTTGATTAAAGTTAAAGATTGATTGATTCCCCCGAATGACAAATCCATTCTATTTCTTTAGGGTATAATAAATGATTGTTTATTATTTTGTTGTTGCTAGTGGGCTGGATGGACTGGGAAAGGTTCAGATGCAATATTGACTGTGAGCATGATCCTGCTAACTGCATCGGGCAAGTATTAGTTTGACAACAAATAAGGTGTTGGCAAGAAGGACAGCCTGCGTCACATCCGGAATTTCTCTCGTAAGAGAAATTCCGGATGTGACGCAGGCTACAAGAGTGCGGGCCTGCTAATTTTTATTTTTGGAGCCACAGTAGTGTGTGAATGAGTTTTATTATTACTTGACCAAACCACCATCCAAGTGAAAAATAACAATATACCAAATAATAGTTAAGTTATTACTGTTTTCTTAGTTTTATATGCATTATATTTCCAGAAACTAGAGAATAAATAGTCAGTGGTTGAGTCACATTGTGGGAAGCTTGTTGGACGCGTTAGCTCAAATATGATTATTATTAATTACACTCAATTGCATTGTTAGTATTGGCTCAAACACTGAATTAATTTAAATGATTTTTGGAACAAAAGAGTTTTCAAAGAGTTTTTGGTGAATCACATAGCAACAGAGTCTAGGGCTCAACAGCAATATCTGCCTTGTATATTAATATAAACACAATCCATTATTTGCAGTGAGAGACTGTTTCAAGAAACCGCTGACCGCATGTCACAAGATGGCTATAAGGATGCTGGTTATGAATTCATCAGTATTGATGTAAGATTACTCATTAATTTTATCTGATTATTTTCTAACATTTTTGTGAGAATTTCCTTTATACAGACAGAACAAGTTTCTCTACAGTGTGCCAGTTTTAGAGTAAAGTCTTTACGTTGCTCTGCTAGTTGAATCCCTGACGATACTACTTGTATGATTTGCCTCAGGGGGGTGTAGCATTTTTTTAAATTGATTGTGTGTGTGTGTGTGGGGGGGGGGGGGGGGCAGATGAGGTAATGCATTTAGATTTTGTTTTCAAATAATAAAACGCTTACTTTTAAATTAAAAAAACGCTAAATCTTCCGGATGCATGATTGGTGTAAGCGACTAAATGGACTCCCATCCCTCCCCACCCCCACCGATTTCGCATGAACACGCAAGACCATGTATTGCAGAACCTCATCGATTTTACAACAGATAAATTTAATTGTAATGTTTCTGACTTGACTATCTTTTGTTGTCAATTATCAAGGATTGTTACACAGAAAAAAAACGTGACTCCGATGGTAATTTACACGTGAACAGAACAAGATTCCCAAGTGGAATAAAAGCACTAGCTGACTACGTGAGTGCAGAGAAATATAATAATAGTACAAATTGATTATTAAGCGGATCCAGGATTGTTTTCAAGAAGGATGTGAAGAGTGCGCATGCACTCTCTGCACGCCTCACTTACTGATCTTTGACCATGGCTGGAATCACGATCCGTTTTTACAATATTTACGTTATGAGATAACACGACATTAGAAAACAATTGACATTTAATCAATCATACAGTAATACAGGTGGGCGTGACAACATACAATTTTAACCACTAAAAGCAGACTTTTAAGTCGAAACACCTTGTAGACGTATACGTACACCCTAAAAGATAACAAATCCCTGATTTTGACCGTGAAAGGTACGCCGATCATCCACGCCCGTCCCCCCGATCGCGCGGCTTGCTTTTTCTGTGCTTTTCAGGAATCATTGTAGCTAAATGAAACACTGATAGAAGGGGGAAGTGATTTGCGCATAGTATCGGCTGCTGTACCAGCTTCATGCTAAGGTTTTTTATTTTTTTGCAGATCCATAAGAGAGGACTCAAACTCGGGGTCTATGCAGGTAGAATGTGATATCGTTGTCAATGTATTCAATTATATTATTCACAAGCGCACACACCAAATTAATGTATCGACATCCCAAATTTGCTAGGGTATTGGTAAAATCGATCAGGTCCAAAGAAACCTTCCTTAATAGGTATATTTTTGAAATAAAATCTTGAGATGATGTTGTTATCATCTTGTGTTTTATTTGGTAAATTGATAATCTGATTGATAATCTGATCTGATGATAATATTATTGATATAATTCAAATACAATTTTGTTGCTTTGTATGGGATTCTTTTTTTTGTTATTTATTTATGAATTGGTCTACCTCCAATCGATTTTGATGCGCGCGACTAACGAACTATTTTCAATGCTTTTTCTCGTCACCTTTAGAGACATCTTCATTTTTAGTGATCCGGCGATCGTGAGCAATTATATTGAAATCAGACACTATCATAAAGACTACTTATGTATGTACGTTCGATAATAGTTTGTTTGAATTATGTTGCCAATGTACGAGTTCAAATTGAAATTGAAAACTATTGTTTCAAATGCTCCTTTAAGTCTGCCTAATATTTATATCTGCAGATTATGGTGTCTTTACATGTGCAAATTACCCTGGAAGCATCAATCATATGCAACAAGATGCAAAGGTTAGCTTTGAAGTCTTTGATTCAAACATCTCCCTAGCTCACATACATCACCTGCATTATCAGAGTCACAGATGGTTTGGAATATAGCGTTGTGTGACATTCCGTGACACGAGGAGACTCTAAAGTAACTGATGCAAAAACTCAGTGAAAAAGTCTTCCTTCCTTTCGTTTTCTTTTTGTTCGTTTCCCGCATTCACTGTTCTGTTTTAAGGGTCCTGATTACTTAAGCAAAAATTATTCAGGATTTGTTCTTAGAAAGATATTTTATAGAGAATTTAGTCGATTAATTAAATGGAAGGAAAACTATATAGCCCCGTGCCCGTTTTTTAGATAAAAATTTTTGAATAGAGCCATGCATGTTTTGTCATCGTTGAAGAACAAATGGGGAAAAATGCATTTTACACAAAAAATGTCATACGCATCGATTTGCAGAATATTCATTATATTGCACGTTTTTAAAGTCAGGTCAAAAACTTGCAACCATTGATAATATTATCCATGTTGCAACGTGTTGCAGAGCGAAATTGTTTTTGGCGAAAAATTGTCCTTGGCGCTATGTTACACGTTGCGCGAAAATTAAAGCGGCGTTGCAGGTTGGCCCATGTAACACCACCTTTATATATTTTAAGTGGAATCAGTTTGGCAGATTCATTTTTTGATAATTCAGACATTTGCAAGCTGGGGTGCCGACTATGTGAAGATTGATGGCTGTTACGCTGACCCTGATACCATGGCTCAAGGTTACCCTGAATTCTCAAAAGCACTGAACGCCACAGGAAGACCAATGGTGGTGTGTTGTGAATGGCCGTCTTACACGGAAAAATGGAATATCACCGTAAGTGATTTGATTTGCATGGTGTTCTTCATCTGGGTATTAAGTAGTCATTCAATGATTCATAACAGATTATTATTCATTCATTCATTCATTCATTCATTCATTCATTCATTCATTCATTAATTGATCAATTAATTAATTAATTAATTGATCAATTAATTAATTCATTAATTAATTCATTAATTCGTTCATTCATTCATTCATTAATTCATTCATTCATATGATCATTCGTTTGTTTATTTTTTGGTAACAGTTAACAATGATGGTTTGTGGATTTGTTTTCAGACTGATTTTTCCAAAGTTGCTGAATTCTGCAACACATACAGAAACTATGACGACGTACAGGTATAGATGAAAAGCTAAAACGAAATGAAATAAAAGAGTAAACAAAAAACTAGTTCACATGGGAAATTTTGCATCCGTTTGCGCTATGCTTTGGGTACCACAAAAGTTACCTAACCAGGAGCAAGGGTGGCGTGTTTGGTTAGTGCGCGGCCTTCTGTGCGAGAGGTCCCGAGTTCGATTCCTGGTGATCTCACACCCTTGTTTTGACTTCTTTCTGTTCTGTGTATCTTGTAGTACCTTTAAATACCAGGGGCGGAGGTACCGGGGGGCTGGGATGGCACGGGGCACCCACAAAATATTTGTTAAAAGATATTAATGGATGAGTTTACACAGTTAAAAAAATGTTAGTGTGATTTTTCGGTTTGTAATTATAGTGCCACCACCCCCACGGCTGTTATATGTTCCGCTGCCCCTGAAAACGGAGCATTGATGGAGAGAGTGGAGTAAAATGACCCTAAATATGGTTACTTTACTTTACTTTAACGATCGGAGCGATTGTATACATCACTACAAAAAAGAAGTACATAAAATATATGTTTCATAAATGACAAAACACCTGTCTTAATCTTATGCAATAATACGTACAGTACCAAACAGAGTCGTTTGAGTGGGAAACACAGTATCGTAGCCGTAGTCTTTTAAGAAAACATTCGAATTTTCTGTCGTATCGTAACATCACGTAACCGTACCGCTTGCCACTCATGCGAAAACGAGTTTAATTGTTATTTTAGGATTCGTGGAACAGTATTTTGCATATTTTAGACTACTTTGCTGCTAATCAAGACACATTTGTGCCTGCCGCTGGTCCTGGTCACTGGAATGACCCTGATATGGTATGACAGTGAATGTAATTAATGGATTGGTGGATGGATGAATGAATAAATGGATGGATGAATGAATAAATGGATGGATGGATGGATGGATGGATGGATGGATGGAGGAATTCGAGGAAAGGAATAAATAAACTACTATGCCTATTTCCTGTTAATTTTCCAGCTTGTTATTGGTAATTTTGCTTTAAGTGATGACCAGTCAGAAGCCCAGATGGCATTATGGGCTATCTTAGCCGCAGTAAGTAAATAAAATGACCGTCTCGACCATGATGCTTTGCGTGCCATTGTTATTTTTTTACATACGCTTCTCTTCAAAGCTAAATAAACAAACTAAGAAACGGATATTAAAATAACAATTGATGCAGGTTAAGGCACACGTAACCTCACACTTTTGGAAAGATCAGATTTATTTTTATTAATAGTGTTTTTAATTTTTTAATTATATTCAGGATTTTTTTAGTGCGGCTCATTTCAAAATTTCTGGATCATGTTTTCATTAGTGCATCCCCACCCCACACTCCTTCAAAATTTTTGGATTCGTCCCTAAAACAAAAACACCTTTAAAAATGAGGAATGAGGAACTATTAGGAATTTTTTTTTTGCTGTGGGTGAGACGTTGTTAAAGAATCCAAGGGTATTGTAATTCTGTAATGGCCATTTTGGGTGACCTTGAAAATGGATGCTATAAGCCTAGTATATTAGACAAAAGGTGCGCAAAGCATTGTGGTTAACATTTCTTTGCTACATATTTGTTTGTTTCACTTGCCGAATCTAAATATTACTGCTAATTGTCCTTCAGCCACTGATAATGTCAACTGATCTGAGAACAATTAAAGAACGACACAAAGAAATTCTTCTAAATAAGTAAGTCATTAATGTCATGACAAGACTGGGGGAAGGGGACTCGACAAATAACAGACAGGGATATCTTCGTATCTTTTATTGGTTAAAATCAGCAATCTGTTGTCTTTTAGGGTATCTAAAGGATCAGCAATCTGTTGTCTTTTAGGGTATCTAAAGGGTTTTTAATTCAAAAAGTCTACTTTTAGGGGTTAAAATCATATGTTGCCACGCCCCACTATGGAAAGACTCCAGTAACTTTTAAGGGTGACTTTTTGACGTACATCAATTAAGATCATCACGATGTATGAAAATCTCCCTCCAACGATGAAAAGATATATAAATGGCTTGAATAGTTATAGAGACTTTAAACGAGCCGTTTGTGTGAATTTGCGTGCAATTGTGTGCAAAACTCAACAGCTACTTACATACAGATTAGATGTGACCATTGTGGGATGTTTTTCAAATGTCTTGTTATAAACTCTGCGGTAGCTTGTTTATTAAACACAAACCATAATCACATGCATTTTACCCGAGAAATTCAAAGTGGGTTATCTTTTACTGTGAGTCAAACCAGAACGATTTCTTTATCCTAGTTACGGAGTTCCTTCGCCTTTTCTCTAACTTTTCTTGTCATGTATATTTATAAAATGGAAAAGGTGATATCTTAAAAATGTATATTTAATGACGGAGTGTGATTATTTTAGAGAAGTCATTGCTGTTGATCAAGACAAATTAGGAAAGATGGGACGAAGATGGATTAAGGTTAGGAAACGCTATATATCTTACACTAAGCGATATAGATCCCTTAGGGACGGACCATTAGATATATGATGGGGGGGGCAATTTTTTTTTGCAGGATATTTTTTCCCATGTGATGGTTGTGCAGGATATTTTCTTTCTCCCTGCACGATATTTTTTATTGCGATATTTTTTTACTCTGTTTAAGGCTTTGCTCGATATTTTTTTTTCGGTATTTGCCCAACACTCCCCTCAAATATCTAATGGTCCGTCCCTTAAAGCTTCTCCCCACGTTCACGAGGTTGCCATATTCGCGGGGTATATGAATGAACAACTATATAGGATGTTGTACAGATTGCATTAGAAATAGTCCTTTTTCTTCTAATTCACTACGGAAGCGTGGTTTTGTAGACTTTGTACCATCATCGGAGACCAATCTCGGGGTTATTCTTCTGTCTGGATAAACTCTCTTTTGGTAACGCAGATTTTCTTAATAGACCACCCTGTAAGAGTTAAAAAACCCTGTGTCTTGGCAGGCGTTTTGTACCTGTATTCATAACATATGACAATGAACTGTTTAATTAAATAAAATAACTATGGTTACCGTTTTTTAATTTGATTTTTTTTGTGCGCTAGTCTTCAAATACTGAAGTTTGGTCGAGACCGTTAGCCGATGGCTCTGTTGCCGCTGTTCTATTAAATCGTCGAACTGACGGTATGCCATTCAAGATCGACGCTCCATTCAATAAGGTGAACTCTTAATATATGTGTGTAAAGCTCGATTTACACAATGCGATTTGTCGTGTGCGATTTGTAGTCGGAACTTCTAAAACTAGTCGCACACGTTGTAAAACGTTCTACGACTGGTTTTAGAAGCCTTTTCAAATCGTGCGACTAGTCGTATATTACAAATCGCACGCAACAAAGTGTTGTACTGTTTATTTGAATTCAGTTTGCACTTAAACACAGGACTTCTGATTTCTATCTGGGACTCGGGTTTGTATAAATATTTCCTTTTTTTATTCTAGATCGCCTTTGATGCGGAAGTGGCCAGCGCAAGAGATCTTTTCGCACACAAAGACTTAGGGCACTTTACTGGTAGTTTCTTTGCTAAGGTCAAACCCACAGGGGTAGTGATGGTCAAATTGACTAAGGTGAAATAAACCCTATTGAGGCTGGGGACAATTATATTTTGAATGGCTACTCTTTAGGACTGGATGATTCTTTATGTGCAGAATAAAATGTGTTATCTTTTATATGTATGTGTGATTTCAAGAACTAAATCATTTAGACCATGCATGTCGGAACAAATTTGAAAACACAGCTTTATTTATCCGGAGAGGCCCTGACTTGTGTCCACACCAAAATGCATGAATGCAATACAGGTCTATTATGTAAATCCTATTTTATAGTTAATGGGCATTTTTGTCACGGTTTCGGAACTGAAAATCAGGGTAACCATGACCTTTGCAACGGCAATAATAAATTAAAAAACGGCTTTGAATTATATAAACTTAATGTATGTAAAAAACACTATCCAACTTATCATTTGTAATATATACAATATGAGCGGCCGATCTGTATGGAATATACAATGTCGAGCCGAAGGCGAGACATTTTATATTCCATACAGATCGGACACGAATATTGTGTATATTACTTATGAAATTTTTAGGTTAATGCTGCTATTTTAGATTAATATTTTTTGAAATTAGATTTAATTTGGCCGAGATATTTCAAGATTAACCTTATGCTTATCAGGACGATTTCTGTATCAAATATACAGATACTGTCACGGTAGTGATTTTTCATTGTTCTGGGTTCATTAATTATTCATGAATTTTATAATGAAATAAAGAAATCATATAACAGTAAAACAATTTCAGTTTAGAAAAAACGTGAGTAATATTGAAAGAAATTGCACGTGTCTTAAAAACGATAATCTTTAATTATATTCATAGAAATGACGATAAAATTGCAAGCAATATTGAAGGTGCATATTGCAAAGTAGTAACATAGCGAAAGACGCTACTCGGTATTCATATAAGTCCTAATTTGGTTCCAGTTCCTGGCTGTCATTATGGACCGATGTGTTCCAGTACTTCAGGAAACTTGCTCATTAGTCGAACCATCATTGTATCTATGTAGTTTTTCATGGCTTCGTTTTCGTCAGTTAATGCTGTGTAAGGAATGGTTAAATAGGATAAATAAAAGAAAGATTATTGATTGATTGATTGATTGATTGATTGATTCATTCATTCATTCATTCATATATTTGTCCCTTCATTCATTCTATCATTCATTCATTCTATCATTCATTCTATCATTCATTCATTCATTTATTCATCCATCCATCCATCCATCCATTCATTCTTTCATTCATTCATTCATTCATTCATTCATTCATTCATATATTTGTTCATTCATTCATTCTATCATCCATTCTATCATTCATTCATTCATTCATTCATTCATATATTTGTTCATTCATTCATTCTATCATCCATTCTATCATTCATTCATTCATTCATTCATTCATTCATATATTTGTTCATTCATTCATTCTATCATTTATTCTATCATTCATTCTATCATTCATTCATTCATATATTTGTTCATTCATTCATTCTATCATTCATTCATTCATTCATTCATTCATTCATTCATTCATTCATTCATGTGTGATTCGACTTATAAACTGCGTCCAATAGAGTTCTCATTGCCAGTAGGAATATGAGAATAAAAGAAAGAAAGAAGGGGTATATGTATGAGAAAATTAAGGTGACCAATGAGAGAAAAGAAAACTACTATCATTCAACGGTGTTCAACGTATCATCACATTTACAAATGTTTCTCTAGAAACACCGACGCAGTCCTACCTAGTATTTTGTACTAGCTTTTACCTCTACATTTCAAGAATAGCTGTATGCACACGAGTGAAGAGGCAATCAATCAATTATTCTTACCATGTACTTCATGTCGTAAGCGTGTTAATTCTTCTAAGAGTTCTTTCCGAGGGACTTTATTGTCTTTGATTTCTTCGGTGTCAAAAAAGAGAAAAATGATATATCATCAAATACTACATCTTAAGTTTGCACGCAATATGCTTCGGGTTTTTTTCCATTTTAAACATTCAAATATTTTATTTTCTCGTGGTGTTATACTGCTTTGTCTGCCAAACACATACACTTATTACAAACTGACCAACCAGTAAATAAATGCTTATTTCAAAAAACGTCGGGGGAAATAAGGGAATACCGGATTTTGGATGTAGATTTCACGACCGAAAGGTACTGTGGGCTTCCAATAATGATAAGAAATAAGCAGTAATTTTATTCAAATCAGCGTCATTTCCTCAAGTTGGGGATCTCTGATGATCGATAAATTGGTATATATGTATCTTCTGTAGCTATTCCTTAAAAAATAAAACATATACCTTTTTGGTCGTATAATGGACATCCACAATCCGGAATTCGTCATTCTCACCGACAATGTCTTTTTTGAAATAGCGGTATGCGTGAATTGATTCAAGTTGAAGTTCAAGTCGAATCGCATTGACTGCATTCATGAGAGCATAAAGGTGAGAGGGAATGGCTGATTCTGGGCTTGTAAACATCATATCACTTCTCAGAAAAGAGAGTACAGTGGAACCCCTCTATTCCGGACAGTACTGGGACCAAAGAAAATGTCCGGTTTGGAGGGGGTTCCGATTTACTGAGGTTAATTTTACAAGAGATATTGGAAAAAGTTGAATTCTGGACCAAAAAAAGTTGTTCGGTTTAAATAGAATTTCGGTATATTGAGGGTCTGGTATAGAGGGGTTTCACTGTACTGTACCAAATGAATATTTCAGCAACATTTTTGTAATGTATTTAGGCCTAGCGAATAGATCGATATCATGTCGATATGTTTTTTTTCTTCTTTTTTGTATGATTAAAACGAGCTCAATATCAATGATTCCTTCTCTTCTCTTATGCTCTCTTGCAGAAACTCATGACGACTTGAAAGGTGTAGCGCGGTTGCATGCTCTGAAATATTCATACTAATTAGCACAATTTTAACGCCATATTTGGTCAATATTTGATACTCAGCGCTCGATTCAAAATGGCAGCAAATCATACACTTTGTGGATTTTCAGGGTTTTTTTAGAAGAGCTAGATTTGCCTTTCTGTATGTCAATTTGTGCCGTTCACTTAATTTATAAGGTTTTGGAAGCATAGTAGACTTTATTTAAGAAAGGCAATTTGATCCTGTATTTCTTATTCCGGAGCATGGAATCAAAGCAATATATACAGTCGCTACAGCTTGCAATCCACTTCGCTGATCATACGTTTGATCGTCGCGCAGATATTTGGTCATCCTTACCTTTTTTTTCTTCGAATGAAAAATTGACCATCGACACTCCTCTGCCTCCTGATTTGGTAACCATAGCGACAGGACCTTTACCTCCCCAAGGTTTTGTCGAAAACGTCACTTTCGCAGAAGAATGCCAATCAAGACTGCCACGCACATCAGAACCATTTACGCTCAGCGATAAAATATCATCTTTACTTTTACCAAGATTTGCTCCTCGGATAGTAACTTTTGTACCCCCGGACGCTGGGCCGTATTTAGGAGTTACGACCGTAATTTCAGGGGGTCCGATACCGGACATAATTTGCCCTAAGGTAGGGGTCATACGAGGTCGAAAGTTTAACGTTAGCTTTTTTTTAGCGTCTTTCAACATGGATGAGGGTGGTGGAGGGGGTGGTTCATTGTCTGGTGCAGGGGGAAGGGGACGGGATATTAGTCCGCTGTCAGCTCTTGTTAATTCGTTTCCAGAATCTATAGCGTCTAGTGATCGTAAGTTGAGATCCGTGTATAAATTCTCTTGTGAATGCGATCCTTTCATTGATATCGAAGCAGCTTCTATAGACTGCCGTCGCTTTGATCGTTCTTTTGCTAAGCCAGCCGGCAAGAAACTGCTTTTGAAAGCAGACGTCCATGTGGTGGCGGCTTTCTTAAATGAAACCACCCAACAGTCGAAACAGAGGTCGCCATTTGAAGGTGCGTTCTTTGTTGCCAGCGGCATCCATCTGCGTCTATGCGCTGCTGATGGAACCTGGGCAAGAGGGATGGTTATTGTGCCAAGAACATCCTCTTTATCGTATACGGTGAAGACCAGAGGAGCAGCTTTGACGACTTTTCTAAAATCAAACAAAAACCGTTGTAAATCTTTTCGTGCAAAATTCATGTGTGTGCTCCAGATCAATATAATGCAATGGCTGGTCGATTTTATGATGTTTGGTCGAAAAACAGAAGTTCTTAAAAATTTAGTCAATAGAAAAGTCGTTTGCGTTCATATAAATTATGTTTTGGATTTTCTCACGGAAATTTCGACCCCAAAATACTAAATCACAATGGAAACAATCAGAAGCAATATATTATGTGCTATACTCTTGTTTTGTGTTTAATTTGTTTGTTCATTGTTTTCTGATTGTAATCCATTTTAATCGGCTGTTCATAAACGAGCTTTAATCAATATAAGCTCATGACTACGGAAATACAACTTTTTCTGCTAATTATTAACGTTCATCTGGTGTTATTATTTTCAGAAATTATTTACATCTGGGAATACTGAAAGACCCGACGTTTTGAACCTAACGGGAAACGTTTCTTTTTCTCAAAGAAATTACCGCCGCTGCTTTGTGTGAGCCATTTCCCTGATATCTGTTATATAACAGGCCGTCTCAGGACTTTTCAGCTGTGCAATTCAGTATTACCGGAAGCTTGGAACGCGAAAATATACTGCCATTTTGTTTTATCTTTTTTTTCTGTAATTCAAAACAAAACCTTTTGTTTTGGAAATGAACTGAGTTGCGGCTTCAAACATTTTATTTATAATGTATAAATAAAATATATATTCATATATATTTTTATTTTGACGCTGTTAATTTTCCGAATCACGAATAAATTCAGCCTTTATCACGGCCGGGGAATTTTTGATCGCACAATTTATCGTCTGTTAATCAGTAAGCTTCGTTGTATAGTGAAATCAGATAAAAGTACCTAAGTCAAGAAACCATAAAATGGGTTTTGTCCTGTTGAACAGACCGAATAAAAATCGATAAATGTCAAGAGCTGAAAAAAACAGTGTTTTTGCTGAATTACGTTGACAAAAATAAATAAATGAATAAAAACAAAAGTGCTGTCCGATAATTTACTTTTCAGGAATTGCATATTATGATTGTGATCATTACACTCGTCACCTGCATGAATTTGTATTTTAAAATATGGATAAAAATAGCGGGCTCTTTTTTAACTGTACTGCTGAAGTAAATCACCGGTTAATTTGTCCGCGCTTCGTTGAATTGATATAGTTATTCAATGAAGCATCGAAGTATTGGCTTATCTTTCGAGATGTAAGCTTTTATATCAATATTTTGAATTATAATATTTAGTTAGGTGTTCAGAAAAAGCTAGTTATTATGAATTTCAAGTACTAGACAAACACAACCGGAATTTTGATAAGAAACCGGTCCAGACTTTTGTGAAATTAGAGTTTTAGTTAACAATTCCAAAGTTAACGAGTTTTCATACGGAATTTTTATTGCTCTAAGATTTTTTTTTAACTCATAATTTTAATTTTTTTATTGACAATTTTTATATTCAAAGAGTAATCATTTCTATTGTATCATATGTAATCAACTACAATTTTTTACATTCAGTTATGGAAAAAAATAATTCACAATTCGTTGGCAGATGATTGCCGTTTGGTTGCTTTAGGATTTTTTTATGTATACATTTGTCCAATGTAGAAATTGTTTTGATTATGACTGAAGACTTACATGACAGACTCTTCGTTCCATGTTGGATTGTTTTCTTTGACTGTATCCGTACGAAACTTTTCTTTTCCGACACCAAATACAACGGAAGAGTGACAAGGACCTAACCAAAAGACAACACTTTATTATTTTTGTTATAACTTTAAAAAATCTTGAGGAAAAGCGGGAAAATGTGAAAATATGGCATCACCTTCATCTCGTTTTGACTGTAAGTGTCTCGCAGCGTAAACTGAAATTGTAAAGGAAATTCAACATATTAATGTGGATTATTTTATTAGTTAACTGGAATGATGGTCTTACCGACTACTTTTAGCTCCTGCGGTTCCATTATTACATTAAGATATGATATTCATGTCCATCTAATGTTCTCTTGTGTTTTTATTTTCAGTTCGTTAGTGACGTCACTAATAATTTGAGCGCGCCCGCGGTCTTGGAGCCTTAGCCGATTTCACACTTTCGTAAAAACAGTTTTTTATCAGTTTTTTTGTGTGCAAGATTTACGTTTTGTGTGATTTTTTATTTTATTTTCTATACGTTTCTTTTATTTTGTACTTTTTTTTCTTTGTTTTTGTTTTTTATTTTTGTTTTGTTTGTTTGTTTGTTGTTGTTTTTTTGTTTTTTTGTTTTGCTTTCTACTTTATCTATTTTAGCTCGAAAGTGTGATGTCTAATAAGACTAACAAAGCCTTTCAATAAATCAAGAAATTGTAGCGGATTCAAAGCTTTCCTGGAGGTTCGGAGCTTAATAAATATTTTGTCCACAAGCAATAAAGATGTCGCATCAAGTCCAAACACCTTCATTAATTACTCCGGCATCAATCACAAAACGGACGCTATGAACGCCTGGGATATCAAGTTCAATTTTCATCATGTGTCTATATTCTGAAGCACTCGTCGGTGTCCTTTACTATATCCCTGTGGCATTGTTCTGTCTAAAGCCTACGACACACTAGGCGATTTTCTTGGTGAATTTTGATCGATAAAAATCGTTATGTGGGCATGTCCTCCTGTGACAACGAATTTTCTGAGCGATCTCAATCGGTACGTCAAGCGTTAGAAATCGATTTTGCAAATATTGGCGATCAAATTCGCTGGCGATTTTTTGTGGATAGCTCCCATTCGCGAAGTGTGCCAGTTCCTACGACAAAACAAAAATATCGACAATCCTCTTAACCAATAAGATTGCTGGATTTAATCACGCGAATGCGCGACCGCTGTACTTAAGAATCTAGACTCAAGTAATTTGCAGAAAAATCAGCGTGTCGTTGAGGCAATTAGGAACAACACGAAGGAAAATCGTCGAGTGACTGAAATTCGCCGAGAAAATCGCCTAGTGTGTCGTAGGCTCAAGGCATGACTAATTCACGAATGATATTTTGGGTGTTTTTTGGAAAGTATGAACATTACGAGCGTCGCAACATTTCACAAGCCGGCAATTCGAGCGCATCGATCGAGCTACCTTGCCAGACTTGCCAGTATGTCCATCAAGTCAAACTACCAAAAAAGCTTATCTTCCTCAGAATCGTTACAGTGAGGACACTTGAACCATGAACACTTTGTCTTTATTTAGCTTTCCATTTTCTGAGCTTTCTACTGCTTCAAATCCTCTAAAAAAGTATATTTGATCTCAAATACACTGGGTTATCAAAATGAAAATGTTTTCAGATCGATTCACTCAATGGAAGCATGCTAAAAAAAGTATCAAAAAGCACAAAGTGTTCACGGTTCGAGTGTCCTCACTGTAAACATACGAGAAGAACTTACTGCACGCTTTTAGCTTGAAAAGAAAGTACAAAATTAAATAGTTATTCCGGCCAGAGGGATGAACGTAGAATAAAGAGCTTGCCGACTTTCGTAGTCAGTTGTGTTTTAATTATTTTGCTTATAAAAAAATAATAAAATAAACGCAGATTGTATCGCAACGACCACAAAAAAGTTTTAGTTAATGCATCTGCTATCCTGCTATGCGTCTAAATTCTCGGTCATTCTTGAGGAAATGCGCATGCATTATTTATTGTTTGTTAATCTGCATATTCAGAGAAGAGTATCGCGAGCGCACGAAACCCCGACGGCTGGGGAAAGAGCCCCCATATTCGCTGGCACATCAAAATGAGACACAACAGGACAACAAATCTCTATGATAGGATTATCAACAAGAGTTTTCCATGTCTCATGTAAAGCAGATTTCTATTACTTTCTATATGGAGAGGAATGTAGTTTTTTTTCGATAAAAACTTATATTTGAAACTCTAAGAGTGATAATATGTAGACCGAAGAATGTGTCATTCAGTAATTGATGGAGGGGGTGAGGAGGGACAGTGGAAATCCCCCCCTTTCAAACAAGGCTTTGACCAAAAAAAAAGTGACTTGGTGTAAGTAGAATCTGTAGAAAAAGAAAAACACATCTGAAAAACCAGTAAAAAAAATATCGTGCAACACCTTTGGTCCCGACAATAAATTATTATGACCCTCAATTCCGTGCTTCAGCGCACACCCACATATTAAATTTAAAGCTAATTTATGCCACAGAACACCCAGTAATATAACGTGCTAATTTTTAAAACTAAAAAAAGGCTTTTGAATTTTCTGAGACTTCTATGACCTTGAATTTTACTGTTAATTTATTTCAAGTAACACTGAAATGATTTGTAAGAATATTGACAGAAAAAGGGCTTGGGCTGCCTGTACTGCTTATTAGTGTCATGTTCACAACAACTCTATGGCTACACAAGGGCTACACTACGACGGATAAATTTGAAAAATGAGGGCTTTATTTATCCGTTTTGGCCTTGCGTGTACACTTAAACGCATGAATCCGAAACAAATTGTATGCAAACATTTTCGTCACGGTTTCGCGAGAACAAACGTTTTCAAATTCACGGAACTTATGCTACCAACGAATGAAGTCAATCATCAACAGTTTTATTAATAATTGGATAAAATTATTTAAATCATTTAAAAAAAATTCAAAAAGTGTTTGTACATTCAATCAATATAAGCGATAAAAATACTGCAGATACATGTCAGATGTATGCACCTAATTAGCATAATGTATCTCAAGTGGGTCACGCTAGAACATATTGTCTATGACAAGTCTCGTCAGTTCAAAATGGAGAGAGCAGTCTTCTATGGTTTCGACGAAAAAGCCTCTTTAGTGGTTGAGAAAGTCCCCCTGCCTACTATAAAGGATGGAGAAATTTTAGGCAAAATGCTGGCTGCAACAATTTGTGGCTCTGACATTCACACTTTGGAGGGAAAACGCAAAGTTCCTGTACCAAGGTATAGTCGATCGTAAACATGGTTTTGAAACTTTCATACTGAGACCAAATCAAATCTGAGAGTAATTCAATCAAATGTTTTACATGAATTGATAGATTCTAAATACGACTAGTGATAAATAAATGTTCTTTTTGCATTTTGAAGTCATCCTAGTATGGATATTTTGATGTGATGTTCAAACGCTGTGACGATTGGGTTCAGTAAGTTATTTATTAACATTCAAGGCATTGGATATTTGAGGGGAGGGGCTGGACAAATACCAAAAAGATATCGAGCAAAGCCTTAAACAGAGGAAAAAATATCGTGCACGGCAGATGTGGCAATAAAAAAATATCGTACAGGGAGGAAGAAAATATCCTGCACAACCATCACATGGGAAAAAAATATCCTGCAAAAAAATTGCCCAATCCCCCCCTCAAATATCTAATGGTCCGTCCCTAAGTCGTCTAAACAGACAAGGTCTGCCGTTATGTATTTATATGCATACACAGAACCAATATCCGATAAAATGAAATAGCATATGCCATATTCTATTCCTGGGATAGTATTTATCGGCCTCGAGGTATCCCGGCGAGTTATATACAAGACACTGAATCAACTACTTAGCTGAAGTTAGCGTGATCATGATGCTGTGAAATCATAACATGGCGATTTAAAAAAAATTAATTCAGTTTTAATTTTAACTTTTTTTCAAGTGTAACTTCCACAATATCACTGATAGACAAATGCGATACTTTACAATTAGTTTGTATGTCTTATCTCATATTCTCTTGTCTGTCTTTAATACACTCCAGCCCCGGGGGGGGGGGGGGGGGGGGCACTACCCTATATCGACTATACGGGGATGATCCGCTGAACAGGATATGGTTTTTCGACCTTATTGTCATGAACAGGGTATCCAATTATACTCTATCTCCGATTTAATCCAAATTTCCTGTCATACTCAGGGCCCAAAAAATAAGAAAAATTATTTTGCATTCAGGAAATTGGCAGAAATAAGATCGTTGACTTTACAAAAAGATAAGAGCAGCACGTGTGTCTGAATTGATATATTTATACAAACCATATAATGTTTGTAAACAATTATAATTGGTCATAAACAGGGTATGGAAGTTACTATTTTTTGTCATAAACAGGGTAACCCCTACAAGATCCCAGCGGAACATCCCTACCCAGATCTGAAGGGAGTACCCCCCCCCCCCCCCCGGGACTCCAGCGTGCACACAGATCACATGACAACATGACATTATTCTCTGACCGCTACTCAGCTAATCTTTCTTCTAATTATATAGTGTTCTTGGCCATGAAGGTGTAATAGAAGTTGTATCGCATAAACGACCTGACAGCGGGCTACAAGCAGGCGACAGATTGACGTTCTGTATGATTGAAGGCTGTAATGACTGTGAGCGATGTCGTGATGGTCTACCAAATAAGTGTGTGACATTGTTTAAGGTATATACATATGGTGTTCAAGGTGTATGTATATTGTTTAAGGTATATAGAGTGCAAACAATAAAAAGTAAAAGGGGGTAGGGGGTAGGGGGTAGGGGGTAGGGTCTCCAGCTGACTACGTACTTTTTAGGGTCAATTACCCACTTTTCACGGGGGTCCTCCCCCGGGATTTCTTCTTCTTGTTTACTCATTTTTTTCTCATGTCTTTTTCGTCTTCATATTTTTCTTGTACTATTTTTGCGTGATTTTCTTTGTCAAGCCATCCTCCAGATTTCCCCCTGGAAAACGCTTTGACCGGATAAACGATAATTCTATATTTCCTATGTTGGCAGTTGATCAGTTTGATCTGCAAGATAAGTTTATAAGAAGCCAGAATGTCATGCTCCTCTTCACAAACGCCCACCCCTCCCCCCATCAATACTGACTGCTCGCCCTCAATTTACAGTACTCTCAGGGGACATTGACCAATGGTACTGGAGCTAATGGTTGCTATGCAACTCACATTGTCATCAGAAAGAATACGCATGTTGCTAAGATACCAGCAGAGATATCCAATCACAACGCGGCCCCTGTGAATTGTGCACTTGCAACAATGGTTTGTGCTTTGGATGGAGTGATAAAGAAAATGGCATTGGAAAAAGAACCTAAAAGAACTAAAACTGCTCTGATCCAGGTGAGGTGGTCATTTTAAACATAGTACGTAATGATTATCCGGCACAAAACCAACGTTCGTAAATAGTCCTGTGAAGCAGGTATTATGTACTCTCCTGAAACACTAGACTCCCTCGTGGTCGTTTTTAGTTTCAGGCCCATTCCCCTACCAATGGGCCCGAAACTAAAAAGGAGTACTGCGAGGGAGTCTATACTGAAACACTGAACATGACGTAGTAATGCAACGTTACCACGGCAGCCCAATTTAATTATCTTTGAATTTTAATAAAAAACAATCAATTGTTGCATGTACTGAACATTGAATAGCATTCCTTGATCGATATAAAGTCGTAATAACTGCAAATAATGCATTTTTAAATGATAAATATTTACTTTGTTTTTCAAATTCTTTGTAAAATAGATATTTAAAAGTTCACAGATTATTAACTTGGGCTTCCTGTGACGCTACCTGTCACTATCACGCCTATGAAAACTTGTTCAATTTTGGCTGCCGGATGAAATTGTAGCTGAAGTTGCAACTTTTACTGCGACTGATGTGTTTCCATTGTGTGCTTTGTACGTCGTAAAAACCCACTTATAAGAACCATCGTTTTCAAGGTCAGGCCAAAGTGGTTCTTCTATAGAGTGCACGCACTAAAAGTGTGCAACATAAATGCCACTAATTCTATGGTTTTCTTTTGTTTAATTAGTGCTATTTACTACTAAATAGTGACAACTGTTGCACACTGACTTTTTGTGGGTGCACTCTACCTATTTGTTACAATGTTTATATGCTCTATATAATCATGCATGATAATCTTGTAGGGTGCAGGGCTATTGGGTTTGTATGGGTGTGCGCTGCTGCATGAAGCTGGTTATAAAGTCTACTGTTCTGATGTTAGCCAAAAAAGACTGGAGCTTGTCTCTCAGTTTGGATCCACCCCTGTTCTTGCAGGTATTAAGATCGGAAATTCATCAACATCACCACGTAACATCATAAAAATGAATCAAATCGAAATATTGATGTAGATGAATGATTTCTTAATAGATGTTGTTTTTGAACTCGAGGGGCATTGTTCTTGTGAATATTTGGTCGATTGTCGTGCGATCATTTCTTTCTTTGTGTCGTCAGCCATATTGGTGTCGCATTCTTTTTTTTTACCGTTGGAAATTGAATCATCAATATCTTTAAAACATTAATTGATTTGACTTCAAATCATACTTTTTTCTTTTCTTGGAACAAATTAATGAAATGATTCATTTGCATGTTCGCCAGCGTGTAAAAACACGTTTACGAAACCACTTGGAAATAGGTTCCTTTCAGTGTTCTTTATTCTAAGAATAGAATTAATAGAATAGAATTAAATTATAAGAATTGTGATAAAAATGTGCCCAATACCAGCGATTTGTTCTCTTGCCTTATGCCCTCTAGGGCCGTAACCAGAATTTTTATAGGGGGTGTACATGATGGACCATTGATGGGATTTTAGTAGCCTTTTTTATGAGTAGCTGTCATATTTGCGAAATTCCTGCAATAAAAAAATGGAGATTGATGAGCGGACCTTTTGTATTTCTGTGTGAGAAGGGGTGTGCACGTGCACTCTGCACCACCCCCTCCCCCTCTGGTTACGGCCCCGTCCTCTTCTCCTCGATAACATAGTTATTTTAAATCTATATATAGGTGATTCTAGTGGAAATGGACCCGAGGTCAACTCTGTCGATGTTGTAGTAGAGGTTGGTACATAACATCACATACATCGCATCCCATCGCATTAAATCACATGCATCGCATCACATCACATGCGTCACATCACATCACATCACATGCATCGCATTAAAATACATAAATTGCATTAAATCATATGCAACTGCGCCATATGCATCGTATCACATCACATCACATCACAACCGATTAACAGGTTAGCTCAGTTGGGAGAGCGTTGGATGTTAACCGGGAGGCTGCGGGTTCGAACCCTCAACCGGACCATCACTCAGGGTCTTTAAATAATTGAGGAGAATGTTCTTCGATTTATAATTGTAAGGGTTCGCGTCTTCTCGGATAAGGACGATAAACTGGAGGTCCCGTCTCGCCACACTACACATTAACCATTAACGGGGGGACGTAAAAGAACGACTGAGGACGCAGGTTCGACCATCCTCAGTGATAGGCCTACACTAATACATACTAATTACTAATCAACCTCATGCTTGTAAATCCGGATTACATACTATAAATATTAAAGATTGTAAAGCGCATTGAGACTGAGTGAAATGCGCTATATAAGCACCACATTACATTACATTACATGCATCGTATCACATCACATGCATTGCATCCCATCGCATTAAATTACATACATCGCATTAAATCATATGCATTGTATCACATCACATGTATAGTATCAAATTACATCACATGCATTGCATCCCATCGCATTAAATTACATTTATATGCATTGTATCACATCACATGCGTCACATCACATGCGTCACATCAAATTACATCACATGCATCGCATCCCATCGGATCGCATCAAATCACATATTATGTATAGCATCACATCGCATCAAATCACATTAAGTCACACCACATTGCATCATATACATCATATCCGTCATATCCCACAGTACAGCACAGCACAGCACAGCACAGCACAGCACAGCACAGCACAGCACAGCGCAGCGCAGCGCAGCACAGCACAGCGCAGCACAGCACAGGACAAAAAAGATCATTAACTCTGATTTTAATTTTGTTCGTAATCATGATCATTTCGCTCATTACTTTTTTTTTCTGCTGAATATTTCCATGGTGTAAAATCTCTTTAGGTATGCGGTAACAAGAGTGTTGTGAGTGAAGGTTTGAGATTAGTACGGTATGGTGGCACGTACCTATGGGTAGGCTTAGTCCATCCAGATAGCAAACTTGACATGATGACAGCTGAACAAGTGATTGATAAATGCCTCACAATTCAAGGTCAGTTAATACATCACAATCCTTTTTTTTATAAATGTCACTTTATTGGCAATCTTGTGTATATAGATTCCTTGCAGTTCGTTGGAATGCGGCTCAACCTGGAGGACAAAACAATGGATTTCAGCTCCAAGAGAAGAAAAAGCTTTTGTTTTGTCCTCTAGATGGGGCGGCTTTGACGTCACATGCAAGGGATCTATAGCACAAGTGTGAGCCAGGCAAATTTCTTTCTGTATTCACCATTTAGTGTTTTTCTTTACAAGGGTTCCATAACTATGCCCCTGTGTATCTTGACAAGTCTGTGGAATTCCTGGCTCGTACTCTACACAAGTACCCTTACGACAAGATTTTCAGCCCACCGTTTGCCCTAAGAGATATTGACGATGCCGTTGCCATGACATTGAAGCAGAACTACCATCGTGTCTGTATTGAGCCTTAATGTTGTCATGCAACTATCATAGAGTACAAACACTAAATGTTTGCAACAGTTGCACTATTTAGTAGTAAATAGCACTAGAAAAGAAAACAATAGAATCAGCATAAAAATGCACTATTTAGTGGTATTGATGTTGCACACTTTCAGTGCGTGCACTCTACTATTCACAAACAAACGAATAAATAAAGTATATACAAAACAAATTGAATCTGTCTAATGAGCTCAATTAAATTCCTTTCGCCATGCAAATGATAATGTTCAACGCACATTCAATATTTTCGCCGAGAAATCACAAAATTTTGGACCAAAAAATTATCTTTACCATTTAATTGTCAATTTTGTTGCATTTGATCATGATATTTCAATATTTATGTATAGTTTTAATTTAGACTGCATGATCACAAACTTGTTTTAGCACAATCATCGAAACGACCACACATCTGGTCGAAACGACCTAAAATACCTGTCTCGAAATATATCGAAACGACTTTTATTCGTCGCTACTATGGTTCTTCTAACGATTACAATCAATCTCTCTAGTCGATTCAGACGGTTTAACGTTCTTATTCCGCGAGAAGACGCAAAATTCTAATCATTTACAGATGTAATTACAAAGGCAGAAATTTCTCCTCAATTATTTTAAGACCCTGAGTGCTGCTCCGGCCATGTGGATCAAACAATTCAACTAAGCCAAAAGTATTTTAGCGGAGGTAAACGATCGGGGATACTCGTCGTATCTTTTAGGGGTAAAAATCAGCGATTTGGTATCTTTTAGGGTTTAAAATTATGAAATTTGCCAAATTCTCACTTTTTGGGTATCTTTTAGTGGTTGAATAGCACTGAAACTCCTGAACTTGGTATCTTTTAGAGATGAAAAATTTGCGAAGCCGCGCCCTTTTGAAAAACGTCAGGTTTTTTTAGGGTATTTTTGAAAAATTCCGACGAGCATGCCCGATCGTTTATTCCCGGAGTCCCCCCCCCCCCCCCCCCCCCACCCCTTGGGTTTTAGCGCGACATGCACAAACGAAGGGAAAAACTACATAAAACACGTCAAATAAACTAGAATATACAGTATTATTAATCAAATTATATAACTGTAGTATGCTATAGTACATTTGTTACTACAGTCTGTAAATTGCCTCAATACGCCAGAAAAAGATGGCGTCTTCGTCTTATGTTTTCAAACAAACTGCTAAAAGAATGCAAATTAACCAGCACAGGAACTCCAACAATGCGACTAAAATGTACAAACATTTTGACTTTTCAATTTTTAATCCCCCTAGAGTATCAAAGACGTGGGTTTTCTTAACGATGTGTCCTAACATGTGACTCCAACGCTCTCTTTCGTGTAAACGTCTTCTTACAAACAATACATTCATAACGTAACCGTTTCTCTCCAGTGTGGATTTTAACATGTTCATACATGTTGCTTCTTTGACTGAATTTCTTCTTACAAATGGTACATTCGAATGGCCTCTCTTTAGTATGTATTCTGATGTGAGTGTTCAACGAGCACTTGGTACAGAATCTTTTCTGGCAATAGTTGCATTCGAAGGGCTTCTCTCCAGTATGTCTCCTAAGATGAACATCCAAGTTAAATTTGAATGAAAATTTCTTATGACATAAATTACATTCAATCTTTTTCTCCCCTGTATGCACTATTGAATGCCTTTGCAACGATTGATTGCTTTTCAATACTTTTTTACAAACAGAACATTCATAAGGACTTTTGTTCTTCTTTTTATTGAACTGCCGCTTTTTCTCAGCTAAATTAGCGGTATGCTGATCAGCAACGTGTCCAACAGTGGTACCAGATTTGTCACTCATTTCACTAGTTCCTGGTTGAAACTGTTTTTCTTCTGGAGGAATCACTTCAATGTCTGGATCTTGTTTGTAGACAACTTTTGACGATTTGTTTACAGTGTCACCAACACTAGACTCATTCTTAAGAACATCAACACACATATTATCATTGCTTGCAACATCTTCACTAATGCTGTCTACTCTGCCATCTTTCCTTATGTTCTCATGATAATCAGTTGCATTATTAGTCCAATTGATTTCTAGTTGGTCATCATCATCATCATAATCTTTATCATAATCTTTAATATAATCATTATTGGAATTTCCAGTATCACCATGGTGACTATAACGGATATCATGGACATTGTCAGCATAAGTATTGTCACTTGTAAAGAAAATGGAATCGCTATAGTCTTGGACATTAATATTGTTGAATGTTTCATTTCCGCCACTCCTCTCAGGAATTACATCAAATTCATTTAAACTTGTTCCCTTCTTAAATGCTGTTAGCATTTCAGAAATCTTATACCATTTTTGGTATTTCTCTTGGTGATGTGTATCTGCAGTATTTGCACTGTGAACATTCCCATCACCATTGCTGTTTTCCACTTTGTTGTCTTGATAAGGTGTCACCATTCTTGAGCTCTGATCTTCCTCTTGTTCATCTCTTTGTATTATCTTAATACTTTGCACTTGACCAGCAAAGGAATTTTCTTGGCATGCATTAGCAGCTGGCTGTTGTGGAGAAAGTGCACCATCTGATTGAGGTAGATCTGCACTGACGTACATGGACATACATCCATTTTTACACTGTTCATCTGTGTTTTCTAACTTGACAGTAATCTGTGGATCACATTCATTATTCAAACACCCATTTTCCCCATTTAAAACACTTGGTTGTTGTTGAGGTGATGTAGCATCTGATGTGTTGACAGCGTGGCTTGACTCTGCACTGACGTGCATGGACATACATACATTTTTACACTGTTCATCTGTGTTTTCTAATTTGACAGTAATCTCTGGACCAGGTTCACTATTCAAGCAGCCATTTTCTCCATTTAAAACACTTGGTTGTTGTTGAGGTGATGTAGCATCTGATGTGTTAGGAACAAGACTTGAATCTGTATTGAGGTACATGGACATACATCCATTGTTACAGCCACTATTGTCTGTCTGTGTAGCAGCAGTACAGACTGGTTTATGACGTCCACATATGATTCTGTATTCCATTTCCTGAGTCAAAAGAAATAATTGTTAAGACGATATGTCAATATACAATCATTTGTCAGCTTCATCAGGCAATGATAAGCAATCTTGATATTCATCTTTGTTTTGTTTTGTTAATTAACACCCAACTGGCCAAGAAATCAAAATGTAGGTGTTGGTGCAAAAATGTAGTTTGTTTGATTGGTTTTGTTTGGACAACATACAAGAAAAAAAACATTTTATTCATTAAATACAAACCAACCTCAGGTAATCCATGTGGCCACTTGTGTTCTCCTGTTACTTTGTTGTATACAAACATTGTTTGACCAGATTTGCACTGGTATTCTATCCAGTCTTCCTCCATCCTGTGAATTAAACTGAGGAATTCGAAAACCTTATTCAGTTGAGAGATAGTTGTTTATTTTTTAATCAACTAGCAAGCTGAGTTGAAGTTGGATTTAAACCGAATGAGCCAGTCAAATTTGTGTCTTCTAAAACTCAAGAATATAACGAATGGGTGATTTTTAAGGCAAAGTAATACCCGTGACGAGTTCTATAAGTCTACTGATACAAATGTAGCGTGATTTATTCTTGGTTTTTGACGGACAAATATAAACTACTTTTGGAGATTTAGAAGTAATTTATAACATTCGAATTCGTGTATCACTCGATAAAACACTCATTCTCATTTTATAAATACTACTTGCAGGAGAGCGATCGAAGAATATATTGTATAAACAAACAAAGCTACCTTGAAAACTTGTAATAGATGTTTGCTGTCTAAAACAGAGCGAAGAAACAACAGATTATGCAAGGCGTTACTGCCAATATCTGTGAGAAGAATGGTGCGAGTATAGGAAAGAAACAGGACAAGCAGATTGTCTGATAGAGCCGGATCACAGCCGCGAGTTCGAGTCCCACAGAAATTAACTAAAAAACATTTTTGTCAATTTTTTCTTCTTTTTTCTTTATAAAAAAATACTTTGTATTTTTCTGAAAAAAAAAAAAAAAAATGAATGAATGAATGAATGAATGAATGAATGAATGAATGAATGAATGAATGAATGAATGAATGAATGAATGAATGAATGAATGAATGAATGAATGAATGAATGAATGAATGAATGAATGAATGAATGAATGAATGAATGAATGAATGAATGAATGAATGAATGAATGAATAGTAAAATAAATAAAAAACAGCTTTAAGCCTGGCCAGCCGTGGACTCACATATTTTTCCGATATTTTGATTGTCTGAGAAACTGCAAATAACACAGGGAGCCTGGCTTACGGTGGTGTCGAGATAACCACAAAGTTATTTTCTCCGAGGATCTTTATTCCCCTTTCCTCACTAATTTACAGGTTTAACTTCTTTTTAGACGATTACTCTTCTATCTATTGATATACTACGATTACTAAACGATTCGATGCGATCTGAACTCACGAGAGCTTGTCTTGCTTATATACTAAATGTGTTTCTAAAAATAGCTAATTACATAATGTTTATTTTAAGTACAACGTTCTATAGATTTCTAGATGTTTCTTACAACGAATATTCTAGAGTCTGATTATAGTATGTTCATGAATGTTCTGGAAGTTATCTATTTAGCACTTATTATTTGTCTAACAATGTTCTCGTAGTTTCTCGATAGTTCTTGATATTTCTTCTTATCATACGGGATAATGCCAACCCCACTACAATAATGGCGAGAGTCGGACACTTATGTCAACAACTAGAGGTCACGCGGCATGCAATAACGTAAGCGGCATTTGATAATACCTGTAATTGCCTGCGTAGCGGCTCTCTTGGGGAGGGGAGAGGGGATTTTGGCGAGGAGGGGGATTTTCTTTCCCTAGCCCCCAATCCCCCTCCTCGCCCCAAATCCCGTCTTCCCTCCCCAAGAGAGCCGCTACGCAGGCTATACCTGTAATAAAACACTAATATTTACTTAACAAGAGTAACGCAAGCGTAAGAGAGAGAAAAAAAATCCGGTATCCCATCGGATTATGCCAGAGCCCTCGTTCTTTGCCGCAGGCCACAAGAAAACGCGGGTTCTGGGTACGGGATTGTATTTTGAGCGCGTTTCCTGTGGGTATGAAAGAGCACAGGTAGCCGAGTTTCATTATCTGTGGCTAACTGGCTATGACGTCATTGGGTTTTCGAATGGCCGTTTGAATTTTCTTTTTTCAACTGCATTCAAAAACACGCTCAAAAATTACTTCAAACTGCCAGTTCATATTCGAATTTTCACAAACTGACATAGTGTTTTGATTGCTAATTTGCTGGGCAAATGCCAAAAAATATCGAGCAAAGCCTTAAACAGAGAAAAAAAATACCGTACACGGCAGATGTGCGAATATAATACTTTATTATTATGTTACTAGTTATAGAAGGTTATGAAAGTCCATTTTTTGAAGTTTATCTCCAGTGAATACCCAAAAAGATGACATTGGGAAGGACTTGTCTATTGGATGAAATCTATATATGCTATACTGGCAAGGATAGATGGCTTGGACTTGTCCATTATCTAGGCTAAAAAGCAGCAATTCATTGCCAGTACTTACAATTAACTGCGATTGTGATACAGACATAATTCCGATTCCTTCATAATTGTCAACAGCAGATTTTATGATTTTAACCTCAGATTCATTTTTTGTACAAAATACATAAATGGAGTTTGAAAAATGGACGGCCAAATAATTACAATCATCAGAAAACTTAAAATCTAACTGACATGTTTTCATTCCATATTGCAAAAATGCTTTGGGGTTTATATTTGGAAAGTCAACACAATTCCGCCGCCGAAAAAGTGAGCCTGTGATAGAATGATTGGTTTTGTAGATCCTAGCATTTTTCGTATCTTTATCCATAAAGTGAACGCTATAAATCTCAAACATATAAACTCGTAGGTCGTGTTCGCCACCAAACCAAACATCATCCATATATGTAAACTTAAAAACTCTTCTGTTTAAATCAGAGGCATCAATCATAGACATATCATCATCACTATCCTCAACAAGACTAACTATAACAATCTCACCATACTGACTGGCTGTTACTATTTCTTTTTTCTCTGGTTTGTCTACATAAATGGTATTAATTAGCTGCCCATTAAAACCATTTAATATGTAGATGTTTGGATCACGTTCAGCAGTGACGATAATGTACCACTGCTCAGCGTCTCCATATATGTGAAATGAATCCACGTGATCTATTGGGCAGTCATATTCAAGGTCTACTTTTTTAAGTGTTGCCACATCATAAAACTGTATCTTGGGTGAAGTGATAATCAAATGTTTCTTGTCTGGAGAAACCCCTCTTACGTGTGAATTGTCAAAGGCCCTCATGACCCATTCTCCTTTAACTAGACAACAAACTATGGAGTGGTCTAGACATCCATGATCATCATTTTTAGCTGCACATACAATGAAACCTCTGGTAACGTCGAATACATTTAGAGAAGAAACACGTTCTTTACCAGGGAAATCAGGTTGAAGATCAAAGCATTCATAGGTAGAGAGCAAATAATAAGATTGTTTCTTTTGATCCAGGAATTGGCACAACTTAAGTTTTCCTGCAGGGGATAAAGGACTATCCTCATGATTAAGTAAACCAGTCCCAACTGTGCTCAACCAACAGCCAAAAGATCTATGAGCACAATGTTTAAGGAAACACAGATAACTACTTAGAAGCTTTCTGTAATAACTGATCTGCTCAAGCCATAATGGAGAATAGCCTAGATACATCGCGATATAACAAGAAACAGCAAGAACAACGACATCATTCAGGATTTCCTCTTTCTTGGACTTACTAAACTGAGGGCTATTGATGATATATTCAATTCCACACTTGAACAGAAACATCTCACAATCTGAAAGTTCCAATGGCTGATCTAAAGGTATTTGTCTTTCCTTGAAAGCTTTAAGAGCATTAAAACTTTTTTCAGCGAGTACTTCAACACCACGGCTTGCAGAAACACTGAACTCTGGATTTTTATTGGAATCGCCTTTCAACCATTCGGTGGCAGTTTTGTGAAATACAGTGACATGGTCATTCTCAACTGGGAATATTGTGTGCAGTAAATGCACTGCATCACTTCTTTCCTTTCTTTTCTCTCGTTCAACCTCCTCCACTCTTTTAAGGCACAGGATTTCATAGAACATCTCTTTAGGGATTGGACGTTCAGATGCAACTACAGCTTCAAGCATCGTGTAAAAACTATCCTCAGATCTAAGGTAAGGCTTGATGAGATCCTTAATACGGCTGAAATTATACTCGTACACTGAGGTAATTCTATGAGGAAGATATTTAATAATGTTCGGTAACGACTGATCTTCAGATTGATCCAAAATCTCAAGAACAAAGTATGCAACAAGAAATAATCCTTGTGATATTTCCATTAGTTTATCAATAACGGACTGATCAGCACTTCGTTTGGCCAGCTCAAAAGCCAAAAAGGTATTTATATCTTGTATATTTCTGGGATCAGATTGATCAATTGCAATTTCAACTGTTGAGGACAAGTCATTAAAGCTTGGTAAAGGACGTGTTGTGATAACAAATTGAATCCAACATGGTAAAACGGGAAGCTTGTTTCTGAAAGAAATTTCAAGCTCTTTCTTGAATTGATTTGCACACTCATCAAGGGCATCAACGACAATGACTACATTATGATCGATTTTGAGTTGACTAAGCGGTTCCTCAAATAAAATTCCAAACAGCTCTTCACAGTTTCGATCATCAATGTTTCTCCCTTGAAGTGTTTTCAGCTTTGTTTCCAAAGCTGCTTGGTAACCTGGGACAGAGTTACATAACTGCCTTGCAATGGACTGTAGCATTATTCTTGGGTTATTGCGATCAGAATTACTGTGTTGATAAAAATGACAACCACCAAGCAATCCTTTATTTTGGTAGATTTCACATAGTTTGGCAGCTACAATAGATTTACCCATTCCTGGACTAGCTCTGATGAGAACAACACTAGCACTAGTTGTCACCTCTTTCATATTTTCTTCGACCTGATTAAAAATCCATTGTCTGGTAGACGGATGATGCATTTTACAATTCTTCTGTCTCAAACCAGTATAATCTATGTGAGCAAGATTAGATATTTCAATTTGCTGAGTATTCAACATTTTTGAATGAATCTTGTGCATTACTGACTTTATTTCGGCTAGGTCTGTTTTAATCAATTCCTGTTGTCGTTCAATTTCTCTATCACAACATTCCCAGTTCTCCATTAACTTTTTGTAGTTTTTCTCTCCTAAAGGAGATGACTTCAAATCATCAATATCATCTTGGTTTAATCCAAGTGAGACAAGAGCACTTGAAATCTCATTCCAGTAGGTCTCAAAGTCAGAGTCATTAACTTTAGCCTTGGGACGATGAGCTGTAACTTTGTTTCTGCATTTTCTTATTTTTCGGATTTTAAATTCAATTGGACCAGGAAGACTACAAATATTCCTTAGCAGGAAAGATAGTAAAGTGATGTCAAAGTCTTCAGATCTAGGGCTGGCACCACTTGGAGGATACAGCAGTTCCCACTGATCTTGATGAAGCACTTTTCCTTTAACCTTTAACAGAGTGGGTCGATTTGTAGCAAGTGTTGTAGCTAGAGATGCTGGTGGACATTTGGTATCAAACACAGTTTTCAAGGCTAATGTACCTCCATCATAAAGAAGTCGACATAGTTTGGTATAGTTGATATGTTCAGGTGTTTCCTGGTTCCAGTAAGGATCCATTTCACCGTTAATGCAAATACGGCAAATATAAAAGTTTGCTATCCACCTGAAAAAGGAATCGAAACTGTCAACATTACAAGACTGATTCCATAAGTCGGTCCCAGTCGCTCTCCGTCAGACTTTTTAGTCACTCATTGCCGCTAGTTGAGCGACCTACCAAATACAAAGAGCGAAAACTAAGACTTATGGAATCAGTCTAGTTTTCATTGTGTTAAGTTAATGTTACAAAACCAATCTAAATACCCCGGGGGTAAACGAGGGTAAACGATCGGGGATGCTCGTCGTATCTTTTAGGGGAAAAAATCGGCGATTTGGTCTCTTTTAGGGTAAAAAAATGAAATTTTCAATTTCACACATTTTGGTGTCTTTTAAGGGTTGAAAGCCACTGGAACTCATGGTTTTGGTATCTTTTAGGGTTCAAAAATTTGTGAAGCCATGCCCTTTTGAAAAAACGCCCGTTAGCTTTTAGGGCTATTCAGTTTAAAAAAATCCGAAGAGCATCCCCGATCGTTTATTCCCGGGCTAAATAGACACAGAAACAATAACATTCTAAAAAGCCATTTTTTTTAAACTGATTAAAAATATGTAAAAACATTTGTGTGCACTCGTGTTTTGTTTCTGTACTAAAGAGTACGTTGCAAATTGATAAAAATCGTAAAATATCGGAAAATAATAAACATTTTCATATTTTATATTGTTGCACTCTCGGATTGCACTCGAATAAAAGAAGTATCATGAATGGACATTCATGGGACGTTTCACTGGCTGCTAATCCACGGGAGCCCGAGTTATAATTGATCGAATAATTTGTTATAATCCAATGATGTTTTTGCTGTCAATACTTATGAAACTAATTGTAGTTTAAGATAAATGAGTTGTTAGATTTAAGAAATATAATATAAAAATTAGGTAAACCTAATAGCGGAGCTCCGATTTAATGAAATGAACTTTTTATTAAATCATTCATTCTTTCATTTGTTCATTCACTACGAATTATCAAATTCTTGATCAACTTTTTTTTTTTTTTTTTTGCTGTTATTTTCTTTTCATGATCAAATAATCATATAATCAATTGAAATACACAAAGCTTTATGCATGCGACAACATTTTATTATACGCAAAAATGCGAAAAATATGTTGTTATGCATGGTAAAAATAGTACTTGTCAATTAAAATTGATTGTCCAATGAGAAGTTAGAAAAGCACTAAGATGGCTTCTTTGAGTTGTAAGCAAATCCCCGCGCGCTTCTCACTTTACGCTCTTTCACGTTTGAAAAAATGTGATAAAAATCGACAAAAATTTCGCTTTTCTGGTGAAATGTGTAATGAATTACTTATTGGTAATCTAGCTATCTAAAACGGTTGTGAATTTTTAATTATCAAACGTGGATACTGCGTAAATAATTAAAAAATAGTTAGTATGAAGTTTTGAAATTTTAACTTGCAGATGAGTACAATCACGAATTCATACAAGCGTTTTATTTTCAATAACAAATCAAAGAATTACAAAAATCAAATTAAAAAAAAGCACACACATAAAGATATCAACGATTGATAAATATCTTTCAAAACAAGTGAATATTGCTTTCATGTGGATGGTAAAAAAAAATTCATTAAGATCGTCAAAAAATGTAAACATACCGGCGCCACGTTGGTTGTCCTGTAGTGTCACTTTTCCACTGAACTCAGTTCTGATTACAATAAGCTTGTTCATGTTTTTAGAATTTTAAAAGTAGCAAAAACCATTTTCACCGCCTTTAAAAAGTTTACACAGTTCAACTGAACGGCGATGGCAAGCTCGTGTTGCTCGATCACACATTGTACTAAATTTGCATTTCCATCCACTCCATGAATTGGCAGTCCTACTTTGTTGACAAACATCTTGTGTGAAAAGTTTTTATGTCGTGAATAGTTGATAAATCTGCATTGATCCTACAGCTCTCCGTGGTATGAATATTCCGTACAAATTGATGAATGAACAGAGTGAAATTATATATCTTCGTGAGTCGTGTTCGTCTTGCTGTTCACCTCTTTTGAATTGCTGCAAATACAGCGCATATTTGTTTTGTTTTTGTTTATATGACAATCCGTCGATTTTACTTTTAAAAGTAGATTAGTCGATAAGTAAAGACTAAAAAACGCCACGAAGAATCCATGAAGAATACGGCCTTTTTTACCATCTGACAAAGTTGTCAAATAAACTCTTCCAGAAAATCTCCAGCTTTGAATGACTATTAAATGAATTATGTCAGCTCTGCATAACTGCACATTTGGATGGTTAAAAACAGCTCCATGAGCTACTTTTACTTATTTTGTCAGTGAAAATATTTTGAAGTAGCTTTTCATCGTTGAATCGTAGTTATCTTTCTTTTTCACGCCGCGGTCTTTGTTTCTCTTTCTCAGTCAAATGTCTTCAAGCTGTCAGCTTAGCTTTACCATTTTCATCCTCTTTTTAATTGTCAAGTGTAGAAATACATTTTGTAGAAAAATTTTGGTGAACTGCATCAAACTGCAAAAATAATGATTGTTTTGGCGCCCACTAAAACTGGTCAGCAAGTTTGCGCGTGAGTGTACACGGACGGACGTATGTATGTATGGACGGTCGTTGTACGTATTTTCGAATTCCGGGCTTCCTGTGGTCGATTTCAAATGAGCTCCATGGTTTACCATATTTTCTTAATTATGGTGCTCCGCTTGCGCGGGCCTTTGGCCCGCGCGGAGCTCCGCTAATATAACAATTAGGTAAACCTAATAGCGGGGCTCCAATTTAATGAAATGAATTATTCATTCAATCATTCATTTGTTCATTCACAACCAATTATCAAATTGTTGATCAATCAATCAAAAAAGACTATAGATAAAAAAGTAAACAAATAAATAAATTAATGAATGAATGAATCAATTCAAACAATCATGAAAAGAAAATAACATAGCAAAAAAAAGTGAGAAGTGCGGGATAATTTTCTCTCTCTCTCTCTCTCTTTTTTTTTTTTTTTTGCTATGTTTGCTTTTTATGATCAAATAATCATATAATCAATTGAAATATTCAAATCTTTATGCATGCGACAACATTTTATAATACCCAAGAAATATGCACAAAAATGCGAAAAATATCCGACCGAATTTTTGGCTTCCAGTTGTTGTTATGCATGGTAAAAATAGCACTTGTCAATTAAAATTGATTGTCCAATGAGAAGTTAGTAAAGCACTGACATGGCTTCTTTGAGTTGTAAACAAATCCGCGCGCGCTTCTCGCTTTACGCTCTTTTACGTTTGCAAAAATGTTATCAAAATCAACAAAAATTTCACTTTTCTGGTGAAATGTGTAATGAATTACTTATTGGTAATCTAGTTATCTAAAACTGTTGTGCATTTTTAATTATCAAATGTGAATACTGCGTAACTCGTTACAAAATAGCTAGTATGAACTTTTGAAATTTTAACTTGCAGATGAGAGTAATGACGACAAATTTGCAATACAATAACAAATCAAAAAATTACAACATTTATTATCCATGATTACAACAATTAAATTAAAAACACACACATAAAGATCTCAACGATGGAGAAATATCTTACGAAAAGAAGTATATATAATTATTGCAAACTGCTTTCATGTGGATGGTATAAAAAAGAAATTCATTAAAGATCGTCAAAAAACGTAAACATACCGGCGCCACGTTTCTTGTCCTGAACTGTCACTTTTCCACTGAACTTTTCGTCCTCAGTTCTGATTGCAATAAGCTTGTTCATGTTTTTAGAATTTTAAAAGTGGCAAAAAAAACATTTTCACCGCCTCTAAAAAGTTTACACAGTTCAACTGAACGCGTACGGCGATGGCAAGCTCGTGTTGGTCGATCACACATTGTGCTAAAATTTGCATTCTCATTCCTTCCCAGCTGAACCGGCAGTCCTACTTTGTTGACAAACATCTTGTATGAAAAGTTTTTTGTTGTGAATAGTTGATAAATCTGTATTGATCCTAAAGCTCTCCGTGTTATGCATTGCTTGTAAAAAATTGATGAATGAACAGAGTGAAGTTATCTAGCCTTCGTGAGTCTTCTTCGTCTTGCTTTTCACCTGTTTTGAATTGCTGCAAATGCAGCGCATACTTTTTTTTCATGAACGTTTTGTCGCCGTTGATTTTACTTTTGAAAGTAGATTAGTCCATCAGTAATGATTGAAAAACGCCACGAAGAATACGGCCTTTTTTACTACCATCCACGACAAACTTGCCGTCAAATAAACTCTTCCAGAAAATACAACTTGTAAAATCTTCAGCTTTAAATGACTATTGAATGAAGTATCAAATAAAGTTTTCACAGCTCTGAATGACTGCACATTTGAATAGTTAAAAACAGCGCCACTAGCGAATTTTACCCATTTTGTCAGTGAACTGAATATGTTGAAGTTTTTCATTATTGAATCGTAGATATTTTTCTTTTTCACGCCGCGGCTTTTGTACCCTTTCGCAGTCAAACCTCTTCAAACCGTCAGCTTAGCTTTACCATTTTCATGATCTTTGTCCAATGAAGAAATACATTTTGTAGAAAAATTTCAGTAAACTGCAAAAAAATTGATTATTTTGCGCCCACTAAAACTGGTCAGCAAATTTTGCGTGAATGTACACGGACGGACGTACGTATTTCAGAAATCCGGGCTTCCTGTGGTCGATTTCAAATGAGCTCCATGGTTTACCATATTTTCTTAATTATGGTGCTCCGCTTGCGCGGGCCTTCGGCCCGCGCGGAGCTCCGCTATCAAAAGAGTACATAAGTGTCGTTAATAAAGCTGCAACAAAATATGCTAATTAGGTTTGACTGCATTCTTGTTTTTGGGCTCTAAAAATAAGCCATCGCTGGATCAAATGTGTTTTAAACATGACTTTAATTTTACTTGGCATATTGACCTGTTTTTGTCTTGTGTATTAGCTGTTTGGGATGTATTATTTTGCATTTGAGTAAGTTGTTTTGCACACGTTGCAACAGCTCGTCGACAAGTGTCTGTCTCAAGCGTGAAATCTAAACGACCGATCGTGTCACTCGAACGCGAAACTCTTTATGTTAACGCTAGATGTTTGATACTAAATTTTTGGCTGTTCTTATATTGTTTTGGCATGCAGCCTAATGTGTGATACGATTTTTTGTTCATGGTTTGTTAGATATGTTTACTAAAGTTTCCTTGTCACAATTGATTATCAGTCAAATTTTACTAAAAGTAGTCAGTTAAGGTGAAATCAGTAATATATCCCTTATATTCATTGCTTTCCTGAAATTAGTTGTGTCGACGTTCAGTATATAAAACACGAAGGATTCCATCTCTGAAAAGTTTTATTAGACAAAAAGTATAATTCGAAAACTGAACCAAAGCAAACTGACTCATTCAATCTGATGTAGAACTGTCCGGCTCGCCGTTAGTTGTTAAAAATCAGCAATCAGTTTGAAACAACGCCTCGTTTCTTAATGGAAAATTTGGATTTAACAATGTTCCCCATACTCGGACTAGTTTTTCATACTAATGAATCACAGTTGTATAGTTAATGTATCTTAATAAAGTTTGTGTAGCAGCAATGATTTTGAAATCACTAAGATCTTTTAGACTTGAAATTAGATTACCACAAATATGACAAGTATGAGGAAAATCTCGGAACACGAGAGGATCAATAAAAATGTTTCTAAAATTACCAAGACGTCGGTAGCGCCAAATATTAAATAACTACGCTTTAGCCCGCACTTAACAAAAGGCTTAGTTTATTTTTGATCAAAAATCATGCACCTTCGATCAAGACCAAAGGCTTTCCAGCGCTCTTTGAAGTATTAATAAAATAGCAAAGTTCGATTTTATTGGTTGTCATTTACGCCTTACTAACCTCTTTCAACTACAGTGCTGTACGAATAAATGTTGTCGATAAAGCACTTTTGTGTTGTCCTTGATGAGGTAAATCACGCCAAACTGCTTCTATATTTGTACTCGTCAAAATATACCAAAAGTGGACGTCTAAATAACTATTGAGAATCCTTACCTAACAGTTGTTTGATATACCAATAACAATTATTCACGGAAACTCATCGTCTGCCTTGAACCAAATATGCTGATCGAGGCTCGCGAAATGTAGTTTTGTTTGGGGGCACAATCGATACATTGTCGGCACACAAACCTTGTTCTACATGATAGTCAGCAATATTGAATATTTACTCACGAACCGAAATTGACTATGACTATTAAACATGGGATTTATTTACAACCGAATAGCGGAACTATAAAGTTTATCAAACTCTCAGCCCATCCTTACTCCGCCCGAGACTACGTTACTCATCGTCAGCGGTAGTAAACTAGGAAGTGTGTAGCTATAACGTCATAGATTCGGTTTCAAATGAGTGGGAAACGTCACTGTATCGCATCGCAACCGTTTTTCACTCTATCACCAATATTTTCCCATTTAATTTCATTAATGTACCTCACGATCGCCGGATCGCTGAAAATGATGTCAGCGATCGTCAGCGATTATATGAAAACACTTTCCAGCGATCGAAACATATGGAAACAATTGACAGCGACCGTCGGCGATCGTGAGCGATAATATGGAAACTAGGCTATAAAGAGGATTTCTTTTATTGCAATATATAACAAAATATACAATAAATAATATTTATATATATTATATGTCAATATACAATAAACAGAATTAGAATGACATATCTTGGTGAAGTTAGAGTTCAACATTGTTGTTTCTCTGGACAGCTAGCTTGATTGAGTTTAGCGTTTTTCATTTTGGTATGTGTTCTAAGATGACTCTTCATGACGTCACTACGCGAAAACGTCTTCCCACAATTAGTGCACTCAAATGGCTTTTCGTTAGTATGTGTTCTGACATGTCCCCGAAAATGACTACGTTGTCTAAACGTCTTTTTACAATATGAACATTTAAAGGGCTTTTCATTCGTATGTATTTTGAGATGATCCTTCAAAGTGTCACTACGAGCAAACTTCTCAGAGCAACAAGAGCACTGGAATGGCTTTTCATTTGTGTGAGTTCTGATATGTCTTTTAAATTGCGAAATTTGAATAAATCGATTATCACAATGTGGGCATTCGTATGGCTTTTCCTTTGTATGCGTTCTGAGGTGATTCTTCAAAGTCGCACTCTGCGAAAATGTTTTTTTGCAATAAGAACATTCATATGGCCTTTCGTTTGTATGTGTTCTGAGATGACTTTTTAAACTACAACTTTGTGTAAACGTTTTTTTACAGAAGGAACATTCGAATGGTCTTTCTTTTGTGTGGGTTCTGAGATGAACCTTCAAATGAACACTTACTGTAAATTTCTTTTTACAATAAGAGCATTCGTACGGCTTTTCTTTGGTATGTGTTCTAAGATGTACTTTCCAGCCCTTATAAGATGCAAATTTCTTTCCACAGTGAGAACATTCGTATGGCTTCTCCTTTGTATGTGTTCTGAAATGTTCTTTCAAAGATTCTTTACGTTTAAACGTCTTTTGACAGTTATTGCATCCAAAGGGTTTTCCTCTATCTTCAGTTTTAATCTGCTGTGTAGTAGTCCCTCTACTTTCAATATTCTGTGAACTACTTTCATCAATATGCAGAGTAGCGTCGTCATTGCTCTTTTCAGTCCTATGTGTGCACACTTTGCTATCCTCCACAGCTACAGGAGCAAATTTCCTTTCTTCTTGAACTTTCAGCATCGTGTCATGTTCTTTTGGTATTTCCTCTGACTTTTCGCGATCATCCACGGTACTGTGTGTGTCCTGCTGATAATCTCCTGAATCATCGTTATCAAGTTTGTATTTATTATCCAAGTGGGAATTACTATATAGTGATTGTGGTCGAGGTGCCACTTCTGACATGTGGTGTTGATGCAGTTTGACACATACACGAGTACAGTCATTGTTACGATCTGGATCATCCGTTTGTGTTGCAATATTGTATAATTCAATAATCGGTACTGGTTGACCGTGAATGATATTTCCTTCTGATGAACCCTGAAATCATACATTGAAAGGTTTCCTTAGCATAAGATGTGATGTCATAACCAATGTCAAGGGTAATTTTTTATGAAGCACATGGTGCTGCTTTTCAAGCTAGTCTTGAAACTGATCCAGGCCAAGATAGTCTGTTTCAAGTGGGGCAAGGGGAGGGGAGGTGAGTATGCCTAAACAACATGGAAAATTTCCAACATGAAATGAAGCTTAATTGGTCATTCTCAATGAGATATACACATATTATTTTTCACTCATCATCATTATTTTAATGTGAAAAGACCTATGAACGATTGACATGTGACAATGGATCACTAATTCAACTAAAACCACATCATGAATTTTAGCCAATCAGAAATCGAGAACTCAAACAGAGGATTTCACAATTATTTGATTATTAATTTAGCATTAAACCTTATAAAATAATGTAATCTAAATACTTACATCATAATATCCTGGTGGCCATTTATGTACCCCTGTTACTTTGTTATAGTGAAAGATGACTTGTCCTGACTCACACCTGTACTTTATCCATTCGTCCTCACCATTGTCTTCACAAACCAAACTTTCTTCCTGTTTCTTGTCAAAGTTACTCTCTTTATTGTGTTCTCTTTTCAAGTCATGTTGACAATCAACTATAACATTTGACTGTGGTTCAGGTAATGTCTCATGAACAGGATCTGTATTGATGTCCATAGAGGTACAGCCATTGTTACAGCCATTATTATCTGTCTGTGTTGTAATACCTTGTGTTTTACAGTGTTTGACTTGTTTAGCATAAATGATCCTGTTTGTTGATAACTGCTGAAAATGTAACAATAGAATTAACTATTAATTATAGATGGGTAAGATGCTTTTAAGATTTTCGTAATCAAATGGAATATTTGCTGGCAAATTTTATGTTTTGTCACAGGTACTGGGTATCCTGTGTTGAATTAGTTGTAATGGAATGTTAACAATAATGAGGTGGGAATCCAGGGGCGATAGTTTAGCAATTAGCTAAGTAACCAGCCTTTTAAATCATGTAGGCCTCATTCATCAAATAACTTTCTACAGGAGTTGACGTCTTTTGAATTTTCTTGTGTTTGGCTCATGGCCTACAGCCATTTTGCTCCAGCTCATGCTTGTTGTCTGTGTAACTGCCCAGTAAACGTTGCTCAGAAAGTGCAGCTTTAAGTGTTTTTTGTTATGTATTTACTCAGTGGAAAATTTAAAGGAAAGATATGGCAGAAAGGTGGCACCAAGGGGAGTGTTAATCAAATATAATTAGCTTGTGGCCACTTTTTTATCACTACTCAAGACATAAATGACTTGTGAAAAAAAAAGAAAAAGCCCAAGACAATTTTCAATCCACTTACATCATTATATCCAGGTGGCCATTTGTGTACTCCTGTTAATTTGTTGCAGAGAAAGATGGCCTGCCCTGACTTGTTTCTGTACTCTATCCAGTCTGATTCCGCCATCTTTTAATAGAATTACAATAACAAAGAAAGTCAGGAATTACACATTATCATCAGTTAGTATAATATAATGTCCAGCAGAAAAACTAAAGCTGATAAACTTCGGCGTTTCGATGACACATTGTCAACATTTAATATCAATAAACCATAAAACTGAAAGTCTGATTTATGAAATGCTTCTCATTATTAAGTAAAATCCGAGGATTAACATCTTATCAGACGCTATACGCAATAAAGTATTTTTGTACGACTTGTTGTACTAATGGATAATATTTCACAATGGTTTCATCAAAAGCCGCTTGCAAGAAACAAAAGCAGTTTTGCATAACAAGCACCTCAGATCATTTTAGCGCTACAAATGATAGAAAAAAACACAAAGCAATTCAAATATATTAGATTATAAAGTGCTATAAATTAATATAGGTAACTATTGCATGTTCAGACATCTTTTATAGTGATAAATACCTTAACATGGACTCAATACTTTGAAAAACAATATTCCATGGATAGGCCTCGTGTTCGTAAATGACAAAGACAGTCAGGCGTTACTATAGTAGAATGCAAAAGACTTGAACTGGCACAGGAACCCCAATCACGTTGACCCATAGAAAGTGCAGAAATATGAAAGTCGTGAAAATTGAAAGTCACGAAAATATTTCTTAAGATATATTCATAGAGTGGTAAAGAGTACCAGCCAACAAATTTTCTCGAACAATTCTTACAAAAGATTAGAATTTTAAAAACACTGCTATTAATGTTTCGTTAAGTATACAAGTTGGAACTTGGTCTTTTTACTAATTACAGAATGCTCTTTTCATTTCTGGAGCTCATTTTCACTACAGTTGACAATTTAGAGGAGATGAGGTAAATTTTCTAGGGGGAAGGGGTAATATGTTATAAAATATGATAACATACAGCCACTGTTTGGTTTGATCGTAAATGCATGTCCTGTGTATGAAATCCGGGGGGGGGGGGGGGGGGGGGGGGTACTACCCTATATCGACTATACGGGGATGATCCGCTGAACAGGGTATGGTTTTTCGACCTTGGTGTCATGAACAGGGTATCTAATTCTACTCTATTTTCGATTTAATCCAATCTTCCTGTCATACTCAGGGCCCAAAAAATGAGAGGAATTTTTTTGCATTCAGGAAATTGGCAGGAATAAGATCGTTGACTTAAAAAAGAAATAAGAGCAGCACGTGTGTCTGAATTGATATATTTATACAAATCATATAATGTTTGTAAACAATTGTAATTTGTCATAAACAGGGTATGGAAGTTAGGTATTTTTTGTCATAAACAGGGTAACCCCTACAGGATCCCAGCGGAACACCCCTACCCAAATCTGAAGGGAGTACCCCCCCCCCCCCCCCCCCAGGTATGAAACCAATATGGTATAAGAGGGCCCTGCCCCTCCCCAAATATTTTATGCCTATCCCACTCAAGAATGATTTCAATAGGCTTCCCCTCCATTTTATATTTGGCTGGCCACAAAACAATTGATTCACATCAAGACTGGAGTCCATACATTCTATGTATTTTACACACCCTGTAAGTTGTTCTAAACTCTATCATAAATCCCAAATCCCAATGCTCAAAATATTGCTTCTTTTTGGGCTCAATTCCCCAATCCTGCCAACAACATAAGGTCAATCCTGTGTCCTGCCAAACCTTATTGGGGACCCTTGGTGGACTGTTTTTGATTTGTGAAACCTTACACTGATCACAGAGTTCTGGGCATTGCCCTTGCGTACTGGTAATGACCAGTGAATGATAATAGAAAGAGCAAAGAATTCCAAGTTGAACTGTAAAACTATGTACCAATCGTTATTATAAAACGATACACAAAGACAGAGCCCAGAGCCGGGATAAACGGATAAATAGACCACTTCACGTTAACGTCCGTCGTTTTGAATTGGGGCAAAGTCGGGAAATTTCTAAAGAGATTGTCATCACTTTGACGCTCAATATCTCCGCTCATTCAAGCTCCATTTTTACAGTTTTAACTTAAAATAATAAAAATTTGGAATTGGAACTATTTTTTACGAGCCGGTATGTTTTCTAAATATTTTGATCTACGCGCGCCGATCGTTTGCCGATCATTTTGTTTAGAGAAAAAAATCTCAATTTTCTTTATCAAATGACTATGGTATGCCAACAAGTTTTAGTACAAATATAAGCAAGTTAATATCTTTTCAAAAACAAAACAATTATGAATATTGAGTTTGAATGAACGGAGTTAGAAGAAATGAAAGTGATGACAATTTCTTAAGAATTTTCCCGACTTTGCACCAATTCAAAATGGCGGACGTTAACGTGAAGTGGTCTATTTATATTTCCTTATAAAACACTTTTATTCAAATATGTTGTAAGTGCAGAAGACACTACAGAACGTCTACGATTCTCATTCAGTAGACGGCATCCTTATTTTCTGGGATTAAAAAGTAGATTTTTACAGCTCCTTTACTTGTGGTGACGATCTCCTCATGTTTGACTAGAAGCGTCCCGGCAATTCCATAAGCAAGAGTTGGCAGCCCAAGATTGAGTACTTTAAGTGCCGTAAAAATTCTATTTTCCAAAGTCAAATCTTGGTAAGGTCTTTTTGAACAATGATACTTGATAAAAGGAAAACAACCCGTTCTTAAAATGTGATAATTTACACCATCAACATTCCAGTTGAAATGGGATTGTCCAAATTGATCGTTGACAACATCTTTGTATGCAACAAAATACGACGTCCAATGTGGGAGTTTTCGTTGTTTTAGGTAGCAGGTTAGGACTTCAGATGCCAAAGCCTTGTTTGTTTGTTTCTGAAGCATGTAAAAAGCTTTCTTGAACATTGAAATGTCATTTTAAAGTGGCGCCATGACTGCGAGAACCGGACAAGAAACGTTACACTGATCTGAGGACTGACTTTGTTATTTCTACCAGGCGTTCCAGACGCTAGGGGACTCTCCCCAGACTCTTCATAAACAAAACCTCTTCCTGGTGTACTGGCAAGGGTACATTTTTGAGAAATCTCTAAAAAGACTTAAAAATTTATTAAGATACAAAAACATAGTTAAACACCTTTATTTTATTCAAATACTGAATTATGAAGTTTTACTTTCAATTTTCAAATCTTGTATGGGCTTCCTGTGAAGCAAGCAGATCATGCCATGTTCTATATTAAACTTGTACAAAAATGACACCTGAGTTCATTTTCCTTGTAGGTGACTACAGTGAGAGTACACCTGAGCAAAACCCCATTGATGTTATAATGAAGGTCAGTGAAATGGCTGGATCCAGAAAACTCTGAAGGGGGTGGGGGGAGGGGGTGAGCACAACCCCAGTAATGACCGATCAATTAATTAAAGATTGCAAAAAGCGATCCCCCTGACCCCTCCCTTGTGTAGCAGTTGTCATCTTCAACACCATCAGCTTCATATTCATCGTTATCATCACCACTATCATCATCATCATGCAGAATCACTTCCTATTATCATAACTATCATTATCACCATGACTACCATCTGTCATCATCATCATCACGTACCACCATCAGCTCACCATCGTCAGGCCCTGTCTATCAATCTTGACATGCAACTCCTGGGAGTACTCTACATATAAGTACACACTTATGACAAGATATATTCCCACAATTGCTTAAGAGATATTTACAATGCAGTTGCCATGACAATCAAGCAGACTTACCAACGTGTTTGCCTCGATGTCATCATAATGTCGACTGATATTTGCTTCTGTGTAATAATACATGACAACCCATAAACAAATCCACAAGTGAAGACTGTATTGGTTTTTCATATTTGTAATTATATTTTTCAACTCAGTGCACGTTTCTGCAATAATTTCTAGCGGACTGAAATAGTTTTTATTAAAAAGCTTTGAAATTTGAATAGTCAAATTATACTTTTTAATAATCTCATATAAATAAAAGGTTTATTCACTCATTCATTCATTCATTCATTCATTCATTCATTCATTCATTCATTCATTCATTCATTCACTCACTCACTCATTCATTCATTCATTCATTTATTCATTCGTTCATTCATTTATTTATCTATTTATTTATTTTGAAGAGTCGTTATAATATGCTCGCGTTATTATTTTTAATTAGGTGCATATCAAATGTATTTCATTATTTTCTTTACTATAAGTTTCGCGCAAATCATTATCATTTCAATATATTTATCAGAATTATTCTACTTTATCTTTTTTTCTTGTGGTAATGAAATTATTTAGAAAATGTCACAACTTTTTAATGTTTGTTTGCCATATTTTTATACTGAAATCTTACTACATTCATCAAAATATTGTGCAATACCACTTCACTTGATTTGCTGATTTTTTCCCTGATAAATGATTGAGAATTCTCTGTTGCCATGGTTATAATCAGCTATAAAAGTTATAATTATCTTTTGTTTGAAAATCTGTAAAACCATACAAATAAAGTGATTGCGATGTTATTTGTTTTGTTTTGAACTTGAAATTAATCTTTGATGCGCATAATGTGCGCAGTGGGCAAGGCACAAATTATTGGGGAAAAAACTCGAAAGAAAAATGTGGAATAAATGCATCAATGAACAAACAAATGGATGCGGTAATTGTAAATTACTACACCACATTTTAAATTCCTGTAAATGTTAGTAAATGTATTCTTATGCAGGAAATTGTAAATAAAAGAAAACGAAAAGGAGTGAACGAATGAGTGAAAGATGAATCAAAGAAACGGCTAATCCAATGCTCTCTTGAATTGGAATCGAGCCGATGAGACCCGGTAGTCCGCAGGGGGGAGGAAGTGAGACCGCTCCTAGTAAGCGGAATGTCCGCTCTGCTTTCAAATCTGAAACGTATACGTACTCCCCGGTTCACTGGTGACAAGTGAGTTCCACTGGAAAAAATAATCTGGTTTAACTGCCTGAAATCCACATACAAAAAAAAACTAATAAAAACCCCCGAAATTTACCGATGTTTGGTTTTTCTTTGAAATCCACTTAAAAACCAAATACAAACAGCTAAAAAAAAACAACCAAAACCATGTCTGGTTGTCAATTATATTTTCCTGTGCTCCAGTTTCCACTTCCCAGCAGAAAGGGAAACCTGACCACTTCAGCCACAGTTAACTGAACTGTGAATAACTTCCTGTTTAATGTAGAAAAGAGTAAACCATTAAAAATATCAAATCGATATTATCATGTAAGGATAGACTAATTCTTGTACAAACGTGACTTGAAACCAATTATCAAATATTTCACTGCTCAGAATTGCACTTTGTACTTTAAATATTGATTATATTTCACTCAGTCATTTGAAACAATATTGATGACTTTTCGTCTCTAGCTGTCATAGTAAATTTGCCAGTTAACATCCCAAGGTTACTACTTCATGTATTTCTTAATTTTTTTCCTGGCGGTTTTGTTAAGTTGAGTTTTTTATTGATTCTAATGTATTTAACTGACACTACAAAGTTTGACGTCTTTGGAAGCGTGCACAAGAGGGGTATTACAAAATTTGAATACATCTATGATCGACACGTCATGATATTACGTCATCTTGTCATATCGTCTCTTGAGAACGCACGTCGTGCAATAATGCTTGAGTATTGCTATATTACCACGTTTACAGATATCAAAATGAATTAACGGGTAAAAGAGATGAAATTGACAAGAGTTTTGAAATGTACATTGATCGTGCTTGCGAACGTGTTTCAAGGGAAGAGGAGTGGGTTTTCGTGTCACCGGAAGGCCAAGGCAAGAAATATAAGAACAATGAGTAAGAAACGTCACAAGACTTGGACCACGTGACATAACCCATAAATAGCTCACTGTGAATTTGTCAAACTCAGACGTAGTAGTAGTGGAGGTTCGAGGTGAATGTGGCTTGTTCGTATAGCTGTATATTAGAGAAACATCTAAATCAGGTTGTATCTCGTTATGGCTGACGTTCAAGGCGAAAGTATTGTGGTAAAGAAGGACGAATCTTCTGTTGAAAACTCACCCAAAGTTCTGTTGAACGGGCAAGAGTTCGTTGCATGTTCTGACCATGATCTCGCTGCCTCATCGAATTCGGAAGAAGAGCAAGAAGGAAAACTCGAAGTTCGCTCGCCAAGTGCCGCCGAATCTCACTCGGAAAACGAGTTAAAAGATCTACCAGACGTTTACAGTCCTCCCGACGACGAATTGAAGGCGAAAATCGTCTCGCAAGTCGAGTTGTACCTCAGTGACGATAATCTAAGTCGCGATGCTTTTCTCCTCAAACATGTACGTCGAAATAAGGAGGGATATGTTAACCTCAAGTTAATTACGTCCTTCAAAAAAGTTAAATCGTTAACCAAGGACTACAGAGTTGTCGGCGAAGCGTTGAAGGAATCGAACAAATTGGTTTTGAACGGCGAAGTAACGAAAGTGAAAAGAGTCAACCCACTTCCAAGCGAACTGCTTGAGCGTAATCCAGGCCGGACTGTCATTGCCACGAAATTAGATCAACCAACATTTGACAAAGTCAGCGAAATGTTCTCAAAATGTGGTGAAATTGTACTTATTCGTATTATCCGACCAGGAAAAGCAATTCCTCCTGATGTGAAGGGATTTCTAGCGAAATTCCCTGACATTGCCAGTGAAACGTTCGCCATAATCGAATTTGAAACTATGGCCGCGGCGGCACGTGCTTGTAGTGAGCTTAGCAGAGATGGTGGAATGAAAGTAGTCGAGCTTGGAAAACAAACTAAAAAGAAAGAAAAAACCAAGATAAGAGAGAAAGACGGCGATGCTGTGCCGGAATCGGACGAAGAACACGACGACAAAGCCAAACGGAAGCGAAATAGAGGAAAGAAAAACAAAAACAAACGAATCAATGAACTTCAAAGTCATTCGACTGACGAAGGTCATACCAGCTCAGCATCTTCTGACACTGACAGTTCTTACAATCCATTTAGCAGTTGTCAACGTCGCTATAGAAAGTCGCCGTCAAATAGCCCAAGGGGGAGTCCCCTTGGTAGCCCAAAACTTGGAAGAAAAGAAACCGAGAACAAGCCGTTGTCATGGAGATCTCCCCAAAGTAGTCCTGAACCGACTAGAAAAAATCTTAATTCTTCAGGAAGTGGTAGAGAGAGTAATAGCGCACCTAACAGTCCATGGTCACAGCGGCGTAAGACAGCATCTCCAAGCGGACACTCGCCACTGGCAGACGCTGAAAAAGCCAAGCACAAAATGGTCCAGTTAGAAGGAGTTGAGCGGTTGCCACGGGGACCTGATGGTACCAAGGGATTCCGTAATGGACTGGGGAGAGGACGACCATTGATAGCAGTAGCTTAAATTGGCTTAATATGTTATTAGCAGCACAAATATTGCTAGTACAGGTTAGTCCTGTCAATATTAATCTCATTTGAGCTGGAGGCATCTCCTGCAATTACTAAGTAGCTAAAATAGTCACCATTATGTGCTGTATTGACTGTCCTTTACTAGGAATTGTGATAAAGTTACACCAATTTTTAGCTCCATAGAGAATATGTGTGCTTTACTGAAAATACCAAAGAGAACGGTAAAAAGGAAAAGAATGTAACAAAAAAAAACTGTTAGAAAGAAATAGGAAAATACCCAGCAAAAGAAAATGAACACAAAATGGGAATCAAATGATGAAAAGAAAAATTGAGAAGGTAAGAAAGTGAAAAAATGAAAAATTACAGTGAAAAATGTATATGTTTATGATGCTGGTTAGTGAGGAATATTCCCAGCTGAGGAGAAATTTTGCCATAAGTTATTCTATGTTTTTGACAAGGAGGCATGACATAAGCTAATAGACCTATTAATAGTGAGGACTCTATTTACAAGACCGAAATAGCTCCTAACAAGAAATATTGTTAGTAATACCACAGAATTATTTTTATTTTGTCTGCATTTCCTATTATGAGACCAATTTCCTCTCTAAAAGGAAGTATTCTATTTTTAACCCCAAAGATAATAGATTTTCTTTTTATTCACAGTGTCAAAACAAAGTATTTTATTGGATATGTTTTGAATGGCAATGATGTTTGAGGTCGGACGTTTGAGAATTTTTGTCCAAAGCCACAATACTGCATTTTATTTTTGTATGCGTTGTTTTCAGTTGAATTTTGTTTACTTATACAAAATATTTCTTGTCACATTATATATTACATTTCTTGTCATACAAAAAAATCGTTAAAAGGAATATAATGTTTGTCTGATGGCCCTCTATCCTTCCATTCACTTTGTATGTTATTAAAGTGTTGAATGACAAAATTTCAGTTAGGAGGATTTTGACCTTGTAACATGATTGTCATTACTTGAAAATCTGAATAATAAGTGCTCCTTTTTTGTACATATTGGTTTTGAATTAAGGGCTTATATCCAAAGGTGTTGCCCGCAATGTATTTATAAAGTAAACTTAAACAGTTTATTGGTATTGCATTAACAATATTTGCAGGCTTTTAAGGCCTTTGACTAAAAAGTAGATAGATAGAGTGTGAAATAAAATTTGATAGTGATTTCATGGGAATCAAAATTGATTAAGAAGCCAATACACTGACTACCCAGCTAATCAGTCATAATGCTTAATGAGCTGCATTGGCATTCTTACAAGTTAAAAACTCATAATTTATGTGCACACTGGAATTTGATAATAACCATTTTGTGAAATGGAAAATTGGTGGTATTTTTTAACAGTAGGGGGCTGTAGATTCTTAATTATTTTGCAGGAGTTTTTCAATCATTTGATATTTTTACACACTGAATTATATTTTGCATCACTTGGTTTTGAGAAAACTATTTTAGTTAGAATATAAATGTATTGCTTCTGTAATTTTTTTCTGCATGATGTTTATCTTGCAAAGCATGGCCACATGATCTTTCATTAAAGATATCGAATTAGTTCAAAATGAGTATGAAATAATTTATGCTAATGGCAACACTCTGAAAATTTGAGCTTGATCTATTAATTTTAATTGAAGCTATAAGATTTTTTTCTGAAATTGTTTGACTGAATAATAAATCATTCATGCAATTGGTTTTTGCAATATTTGTAAGAATTCCCAAATCTTCAGTTTTTAAGAATGTAGGTTGAAATTTTCAGGGATTATCAAATGTTTTGCCATGCTTGTTTGAAATCTAGTGATAAAATTTAATGCATTTTGTTTTGTGAATGAAAAGATCATGTGACCATTTCCTTCAAAGGGCTTGTTTGCTGAAGTATTGTTTTGTAAAAAAAAGACACTGTCTTGATGCATTTTTTGCTGAAGATGGTTTTGATTAGTAGAGACTTCTTCTACATTTGTCATGAAACTCGGCAACTTGCAACACACATTGCAAGACAAATGGGAATTGCAGCATTCTCTTTGCTTTGAAAACAAAAATGCATATTGCAGATATTTATGTAATATAATAGTACTTGCTTGCATTGGCTTGAGAAATTTATATATAAACTACTATACTATTGCAATAATAGTTTTGTAATAATTTATGCACGTCTGTAAAAGAGTGTATACTGACTCCAGTCTATAGAACAATTTAATTGTGTACATAGTATAAAGAGTAGAGCTATGAACTATTTTATTTAACTAAGAGAAAAATACATATAAGTTTGCAGTTGCCAAATGAGTATTGGTTGGTCTTCATTATATTAATAACTTATATTAATAAAGTTTGTCCTCTATGGGTTTTGAGAAGTTAGTTTTTGTAATTATATCACCTCATTGTGAAAATGTTGTTCAGAGATTTATTGATTTAGCAATTTCTTTTGTATGTTAGAATGGTTTTACTTTGCAGGCTTTGGAAAACCACACTTATAATGTGTGTCTATCTTCCTGAATTTTAAAGACTTTGTTTTTTCTCTGGACATTATTTTTCAATGTGGTGTATGTGTTCTATATGAAGCTGGTTGAATTTTCAACTTTTCTGAGGTTACTATAAACGTGGGTGTGTTATCTCATAAGAGTCTCATTGTGGCTAGGTTTGATATTTTCAATCAGTTTTGTGAAACACATACTAGTAGTTCATTTTGTATCTTAAAATGTGTGAATTACACTTGTGTACATAATCTATTTCAACGTAATTAATTAATTAATATTTTACATAGGTGACAAGAAATGCATAGTGTCTGTGTGTACTTGTTAAGTTAAAAGTAGAGAGTTAATTTAATTAATGAATTGTTTATTTTCAAGGTCTTTAAAATTCCATTAAAAAAATTATGTTAACTAAAGAAGATGTGTTGATTCTTATCTAGTGCTTGCTAGCACAAGAGGGTTAATGGTGAAAAACAAAAAAGAATTTTTAGCAATGTCAAAGATGATTAAACCCACCATTAAACACCAAAAACATGCCATTGGTCTCAAAGTGAGTCTTTATAAAACTTAGAATATGCAGTTGTTTTCAGTACAACTTACACTTTAATTCTAGTCCATTGTCAGTCCAGTCTAGACCAGACCGTAGTTTACAACATCCATAAATGTGTTTAATTTGATTGATGATAGTGTAACACATCCAGTCATGTGATTTTGTCTACGTGACTTACAGCAGTATCAAAATTCTTCAACAGCCAAAGGTTAAACTGTCTTTTAAAGCAGATATTCAAATAATGCTTAGCCAGGGCCAATGTGAAGTTTTTGGCAAGCTCTTGGTCAACCATTGCTTCCTTTTCATGTCATATTACTAGTTTTGTCATGCTTTTGCTACTTTGAAGTTTCACATGTCAACAGACAAATATTATACAATAAATCACCCCATATAAGGGATTCAAAGGTTATGTATTCCAACTCCCAAGTGATTGAGTACAGATTCCAAAAACAAATGTTAAGTGGATTCTCTACCATAAATTATTTTTGCAAGACTAGTCTCAAAAATTTAAGTATTAAAATTTTTCAAGACTATTATGATAAAGAGACAAAGGTAAATCACCATCACATTTCAGGTCTGATTTTCTTGACCCTCTCCAGAGTGGAATCAGGTATCAGAATTTTTAATAGGAAGAAATTCTAAAATGTATAATTACAAAATTGTGTTACCTAAACATATCTATAAATTATATTTTGAATTACCAGGAAAAGAAGGTACACTCAGTTCTAGCCCTCCCCCTAGATACATTACCCCTCCAAACACATTCCTATGGCTGATGCTTTTCCTTATTGTTCCTACCACACCCCCTCCCCCCCCCCCCCCCTTCATGAGGCACACTACACAAGAAGCTCAGTGAGTGAGTGCATTTCAAAGGTCAAGTGTCTTCAAGTGCAGTGAATGTTTTCATAACAGATAATATAACATTTATGACACACTGTAGTACAAACAGACAAAACAAATGAAGGAGTTTGATACAAATATATTCAACTTTGATGTAATGGCGTCATATTCACACTTTTTAAGTGATGCTCTTCGGATGTAGTGAAATGTCTACAAGGATTTTCAGAATAGTCTGCATTTTTTGTTTTGTGGCTTGTATCCAAGGTTCTCTATCAGAGAATACTTTTGACAAACCTAATATCTTAATCCATGACCTAACATTGTTAGAACATGTCCAACAGAATCCAGGGGGGGGACTCCGGGGATAGACGATTGGGGATGCTCGTCGGAATTTTTCAAAAATACCCCTAAAAGATACCAAACGTTTTTCAAAAGGGTGTGGCTTCACAAGTTTTTCATCCCTAAAAGATACCAAAATCATGAGTTTCAGTGGCTTTCAACCCCTAAAAGATACCAAAAAGTGAGAATTTGGCAAATTCCCCCCCGGGAACAGAATATCATATGACTGTTTGCAGTCGAATAGAGTAAATGTTGGAAAAACACCAAATAAAAACTGTCTTGTTTCAACTTCATGTTTTCCTGCATCATTTGCTCTTTTAAAATAAAAAAAAGAAATAGAAATCTCCACATGAGTAACATCAACAACAACTTTATTCAAGTTTTAAAACTTCAAGTTTTTATTACTCTTAAACATTAAATATCATGTGACCAATAAATCTGCATGCAGGTGATGACGTTTGCGACATGACAGTATTGATGCCTGCATCTGTACCGTGTCAATAAAAACTGTATGCATTATGATAAATTAAAAATATCTGGAATAAATTAGAATAAATTATGATGATATATGTGATAATTAAAAATATAATATATATAGTGTCAATTAATGTTATGAGACAATAGTTGAGAAAGTGTGCAATGTGCTTTGATCCCTGCTAACAGAATTGCTTGTATGTGAATTATTTCTGATAAGACTGTGCTGCACTTCAGTAGCAAATTTCTGCTTTGATGGCTATCATCACTGAATAATTGTCTTAAATTATGATGATGTCAAAACCACAAACGCTTTTGTGTTTTTTTACGACTCTCGTTTGCATTCAAAACTTCAAACTGCAATAGCTAGACCATCATATCTAATTCTATACCCTATCAAAAGCACTTATAGAGTGCACACACTAAAAGTGTGCAACATAAATACCACTAAATAGTGCTATTTTATGCTAATACTATTATTTTCTTTTGTTTAATTAGTGCTATTTACTACTAAATAGTGACAACTGTTGCACACATTTAGTGTTTGCAATCTAGCATGCAGGGAAACATGTCAAATTATGTAATACTCCTAAGACTTAATTTCTACCAATAAACAATACATATTAATGCTATTACTTAAAATTACTAACATCAAATCAAAATGGCATCCAATACTAATAATTATGTAAATCAACTCTCATTCTCTAATAAATTATTAATCTACAATAATATTTCATTAATGAAATTGGTGGCATTTCAGTTAGACATTTATATTTTCTCATATCATAATGTAAACCATTAACATGTACATGCCAGCCAAAATCTTTGACAATTAGTTTCAGACAAAATCTTCTTTATCAATTTACATAATATTGCAAAGAACTGACTTTGAAGATTTTTTCCATGTGTCTTTCTGAGCTGTTCTTTTATCATGCCATTCTCCCTGGTTTTCACTTGCAACATTAAACATAAAGCCCAATGGATAGGAAATTAAGTTCTGAAGAACCAGTACATTTCTTGGAATGCTCTGATATTTATGCTAGGTGGCTTGTAGTACATTTTTAACATGCATTGTGCTCAGAGGCTCAAAATTGAAGAAAACGGGGGTGTGAACACCAAGGCGTGGACTTCAGAGGCAGATTTATTGGTGGTGACAGGCGTGAATCGACCAAGTCCCAATTTTTTGGTCAGTAAAATCTTAAGTTTTTTTGTCAAATTTGATACACTCAAATTTAAAGATTTCAGTAACCCTCTTTTAAAAAATCCTAGATGGGCCTCTGTGCGAAGCTGCTTGCAGGCTCAGATATTTTCACTCTATACCTCTATGATAGCAAGTTTTTATATCAACAAGTCATACAATGCTCATGTTTGTCACAAGTGAAAAATGGGTTGAAGTCCAGATAAGTATGTAGTCCAAGGCAGGTTTATGGAAAACGGGAAGGTTTGCAATTAATCAAGATGGATCTGTTCTGGTGATTTTGGGTTTCCTGGATCATGCACTCCAACAGCCACAAAACGCTCAGAAAGAGCACAGAAATTGTGCTAAATCTATAAGTGTCCTGACTAAAAATTCCATATCATATATTATTTCTGGTAGTTTATAGAACTGTACATTTTTAATTAGTAATAATTTAAGTCTATTATCATTATTATTTATACTATTATATCTAGTTAAACTAGTTGCTACAAAATGGTGTATTATTAATTTTAAACTAGTACATGCTTTAATATTAAATACTTAAAAATGCAAAATATATTAATTTTTAAATACTGAACATCATAAATATATATTCTTTTGCGAGGACACCAGTTTGTTACAAACTTATACGACTAGAAATATCACAGAATATCAAAATGTTATGCATGAAAAAGGTCAACTGTACATCTAGAATATATTAAGGGGGCTCTCATTTATTTGCACATGGGGGGGATTGTCGGCAGAATTTTTTTTTTTTTTTTTGGGGGGGGGGGGGTGCCAAGTTTTTTTAGAAGCCTGTTAGGGGGGTTTCATAATATTGAATGTGTTCTGAAGGGTGGTTAGGAATTTTGTTAATCGCCATAGGGGGGTGGGGTGTGTTATCTACAATGTACTAAAATGCTAGGGGGGGAGGGTCGGATAATGTATGCAGACTGCTACATGAAATTTGCCAGACCCCACATGTGCTTATAAATGAAAGCTCTGTAAGCAAGTTAAACTACAGATGTCAAATGTAATTGTGTAGTCATGCCATTCTTCTCACATTTTAAAATGCATTGGGAACTTGTCACCATAGTTCAATCTGTTTTCTTTGACAGCCTTTTTGAAAAAGTTGTAGTCTGCAACAATTCAATTACAGTTTCTAGACGTTGAGACAGGTGTTTTTATCAATGACTGTACAGTTGTGCTTTAGCTGATTGGCTAAATCTTCTTGTAACATTTTTAGAGTTTCACTTATCTGGAAACAAAACGTGAAAACAAATTGCTAAAAACAAAATAAATTAGTTAATTGGTGCTATTTGTGGACAAGCAGTGAACAACACCAAAAAAAAAAGCAATCTTAAAACCAGTCAAGATCACTAATCGACATATAAATTGACTTCCAGTTGTTTGATGAGTTTTTCTCTGAAACCACAACAGCCAGCTTTTATGGTTTCTGACATGTTTTAATCATCCCTCATAAAAATATCAATATGTTAGCAATTTATGGGTGTGAAATACTTCAAGTAAGGGTAATGATGTGCATATGATTGGTAAAATGTTAATTTAATCATCATTTTATTCTCTGTCCTGATCAGCCATAGTCAGCTCCCTCGTATACGTCACTTGTGTCACGCAACGCTAGGGGAGCTTAGCGTTGCGTGACACAAGTGCGGTATGCGAGGGAGACTAGGTCAGCCAAGATTTGTAAAGATATTTATTTAGTTATTCATTTTACTGTCTATCCTGGACAACCAGGGATTTTGCTAATGACTGAGACATGCTTCTAGTTCATTACAGGTTGGCTCTAATGATGGTCCAGAAAGGATGTCATGAAAACAATTTCAGGATGTTCACGGGCATTGCTCGTACGCATGCGTGCGCATCATTTCTGCGCATGCACTCGAGCACACGCCCTAATAAAACCTTCGAACAATGACGTTATCACGAGCGCACGCTATATAAGTTTTTTGTCGATTTTTCCAAGTTGCGAGCAAAATATCTCAAAAACAAATTCCGGTAACCCATTTTTTTCGTTTTGAAATGATGGTATTAACATGCTTTACAACATATTTCCAAACAAAGAAAAACTGATGATAGAGTTTTGAATGAGATCAAATTTACGTTACAAATCGCGTTCAAGAAGTAGGAAATCTCGGCTTTATGACTGCGACGCACAGTTTTAAAAGCTTACAATTATATCTCCAAATTTATCTTCAAAGCTTCAAACTTTATTAAATCATCAAGTGACAGTTTAATTTGATATCTGTATTTTTTCTAACACTTTTTTTATGTTAGGAGTTTATTTAATGGGGCATTAATGAACAGTATCGTGCATACCCTACTTGCCAGTGGTCTTATAAAAAACGGACTCCGTACCCCCATTTTTTACTGATTCGCTATTTTGAACGCCAAGATTGTGTTCGCTCAGATAAAGGTGACGAGCAGTGTTTTTTTTTGTTTTTGTTTGCGAACGTCCTTAATGCATAGATGATATTCAGTCTCATTTACTGCTACTACTTTACCTGTGAAATCGCTTCTAGATTTGCTGAAACTATCTTCTGTACTCTGTAAACAAAAATTAGTATGTTTAAAAACATTAGTTAATATGCCAAACTTGAAAGAGTCAGTAAAAAGCGTAAAGGTGGTTGCCCTTAAGAAACTGCTATTTTATACATGTTCATTGACTTTCCATGATTATTTAAATTCTGTCCGAGTCATTTGACGGAAGTTATTTCTTGCCCCGAGATGTGTGTGCACCTTCGTTATGTGAACAAGAAATAATTGAATCAGTAGAGATCACTTTAATTTGATATGGGATTGGTCATTAATTGTCGAGAAGGGGGAGGGGGGGGGCTTGTGCAAAAATGGGGTGGGTCACAAATTTTTATCAAAAGATAAATGAGAAATTTACATCACTGTATTCAAAATTGCCTTCAAAAAGAAGGGTGCGTTGGGTCTAGAAAAATCATACATGGCTTTTTACATTTCCTCCGATAATTATTGAGCGGTCTTTAAGCCAGTGCAAGTGAATTATGAAATGGCAACTTAGTGATCATTACCTCAAAACCTCTGCATCGTACACTTCTTTTCTTAGCTTTAATATCTGGTGTACTGAATTCTGACTTCTGTAAACAAAACAGCATTGTAAATAGATAGATAAATAAGGTGTATTTCCATTCTTCTGGTTCTCCATTTCAGTCAATCAACCCACTGTTTTTATTGACAGTATTAATGCCTCTGAAGCAGTTACTCCAGTTTTTTGTTTCTGATAATGATCGTGGTCTTCATGACACATAAAAATCCTCCTTCAATTGAGATCTTTTGCTATTTTCATAAGATCTGATCACAGTTGATCGCATTCTCATTCTCTTGCGGTCCTTTTTGTAGCAATCATCACTTCACTGTTGTGCATGTAAGTAAAGTTAGTCAAGAGAATATGAGGTAAGAGAGCTTAACCCCGGACCCCATCAGGGGCGCGCTCTACTTGCCGTGCTATTTTTAGAAACTTGTTACCAATCTCCGCACTTTTGTCTTAAGATGTTTTGACGATACTACCGCACTTCCTGCAACCTGGCGTTCCGTTCCCGAAATAACTTCAGTTGAAAAACAGAATGAAAAGATCCCCTGATGAGTGTAAAGCCCAATACGGGGGATAAGCTCTCTTATCTCATACTCTTTTGAGTTAGTAGAAGTACTTACATGAAAGCTTTACTAACAGGAGGTTTTGTGAACACTATTGGCTCTAAGACAGACAGCCGATATAATAGAAAAGCACTACAGCACATCAATAGGATGACTCTGAAATAGAAACGAGACATCTCTTCAATGATTATGATGACTTTTGATAGCCACGAAAGTGCCATGAAATAGGATGTTTTTTTTTTCATTGCCATGAAATTATAAAGAATAAAATTTTAATGGCCATGAAATTATAAAGATAAAAATGTTCATGGCCATGAATTTCCCATGATTATGAAAACCATGAATTGTATATCATTAATTCCTTCTCTTTATCGCCAATATCGTTTAGCCTCATCATTAGCATCATGATTAAATTGTATACTAGGTAATGTCATGTAATCCAAATAGCTATGCCAAAATAATAAGAGGACATATTTTCGGCTACTTACAAAGCAATCAGAGATGAACTCGACATGACCAAACATCAATATACCGGAATACTTAATATTGTTGGTTCAACTGCTATATGGGGAAATTAGATTTTCACAAACTCATTCTCAATAAAGAGTTAATTCAACAAAATACTTACATGATTGAGGTGATTAAGATAAATAGCTGTTGTCTTGATAATCTAAAAAACACATAGAAGGATGAGAAATGTCATTGCCACATCATAAAAGGTCATTTCACAAGAATCGGGTTAATATTATGAAAGCTCTGCCCCAATAGAGTGTACACCGCATTAGTGTGAGACAATCCTTAATATTTGTGCTAGGGAAGATTTAGTTATGTACTAACTAAGAAAACACCGAGGCGCATAAACACAATACCACAAAGGATTTGAAATAAAAGCCGTCTTTCTTTATGCCTCGGTGAATAACTAAATCTTATCAGGCATTAAATAGGTAAGAAGTGTTTCACACTTAAGTGTGGCGTTTACTCTACACACGTAGCAACATGCTTCCAGAGCAAAGCTAGCTGCATCATCGATCCCCACCAAAGAACGCATGAGCAAAAAACGTTCTCCCAATCAATTGCAAATATGTGCTTCTTCGTTTTATTGCTCCGATCAAGTGACAGCACAAGGGTATGCTGCAAATTTGATTCCAGACTTGCTCTCTCAATTCTAACCATGCAGTTTGATACACTGCAGAAATAAAGTAACCATATTTAACGTCAGGAGTCCCTTTAGCCGAAGCTAATCTTCCAGAGCGTGGCCCACGGTACGCTCATTTTACTCATTTTACTATATTTCACGTCAGGAGTCCCTTTAGCCAAAGCTAATCTTCCAGAGATCCGAAGGTGCGCTCATTTTACTCCCCTCTTTCCGTCAATGCTCCGTTTTACGGGTATTTATAAGCTACACAGAACAGAAAGAAGTCGAAACAAGGGTGTGAGATCACCAGGAATCGAACTCGGGACCTCTCGCACAGAAGGCCGCGCACTAACCAACTACGCCACCCTTGCTCCTGGGAGAATCACACTAACAAATAGTTTTTTTGGACAGAAACAACTATGTAAAATTTTGCTTTAACAGTTTACCTTCTGAGAAGTTGAAAAGTGACTTGAAAATATGAAAATATCATTTCTGCTATAGATGCAATGCAAAGAGCTATTTTGGCTGAAACAAAAACAATGTGGCATTTTAATAATTTAGTACATTGGTCTCTAATGGCAATTAAATGGATTTCAAATCATCAATAATCCATTAAAACACAAAAAGGTCAATAATCATCTACATAAAGTCGTTTTCGCATAAGTGGTAAACGGTATGGTTATGATACCGCTACGATATGGCGAATGGTTTGAATGTTTTTTTTTAGAAACTGCGGTTACGATGCGATACAGTAGTGTTTCTCATTTATACGAAAACGACTCTACTGTATACAACACAACACAACACAACACAACACAACACAACACAACACAGTACAACACAACACAACACAGTACAACACAACACAACATAACACAACACAACGATCATTTTTTAACGAGACAAATTAACATTTATCCCTCACATAATAAACAAAGCATAAACAAATAAATAATTGTCTTTTACAGCGATGAGTATATGCACATTCAAAATGCTGTAAGGATTGCTGTGGTAAAGGACAAAATGTTGCTGCATGCAGTGAGATGAAAATAAAGATCTTTTTTTCAACCTGCGAAGTGCAGTATTATTTTTATATATACGTACCCCATGATGGTAACTTTGATGCACTTAAATTGATCTCCTCCTCTAAAGTAGGATCAAAGGCAATCAAATTCTGATCAGGTTCTGCTAAATCTGCTGGTAATATTCCAGGTGGTTGACAATCATAGAAACCACTATCAGAACTAAACTTGTTGTCATTGTTGGCATAACTAATAGATTCGATTCCTGGAAAAGAAATATCATTTAACGTTTTTTAAAGCTGGAATATCTGGCTTTTGGTGTCTTCTTGGATTACGACATTGAACTGAAGATATTGTCTCTGTCTGTTAAAATGCATTAAAAAAGTTATATCGGTGACAATACTCCTTGCTAAGTAAACGTTTAAAGTAGGACCTTAAGGAAATGAGAACGTTATATCTATAAATTAAATATGCAACGTTCTGTGGCGGGGACGCTCTGTTCAATTCCTTGTGTCTTCAAATCTTTCTTTTACTTCTCTCTACTCTGTATACTGGGGCCGGTTGCATGAAATCTGAAAAACGTTATCCAGTGGATAACGTTATCCACTCCATAGGATTTCTTTAGAATTTATCTGCTGGATAGCGATTTATCCGGTGGATAGCGCTATTCACAGGCTTCGGCAAACGCCCCCTGATGTATAGCTAATCTTGTAGTAATTTTGGATATCGGAGAAAGGAGCATTTATAAAAAAATAGGAAAGAGCAGACAGTTGGCTAACCCTGGGAAAACACCCTATTTTACAGCCAAAGAAATCTGCTAAAATGCTAAAATAGGGCTTTTCCTATATTTGTAACTTACCATTCAAGTTATTTTCTAGGATATCAGTGTTGTTGTTCTCACATTCTTCGTCTAAGTCATGGAATGGCAGATTATCTAGCAAGGATTCTTGGAGTGGCTCCTAAAACCCAACAACACACCAATTCAAATCACAAGTAATACAATACATACAATATGAGCGGTAGATCTGTATGAGAATTTAAAATTGATTTTGCATTGTTTCCATATTGTTCTAGACATGTGAATTTTTAATGAATTTGATAATAACTTTCAAAGAACTAAAGGCCGGTACACACTAGGCGACAAGTCGCCTCAGTGTGCATTGGTTCAATATTTGTCGCCAATACATCTGATTTTGTCGCTGCGACAATTTCCGCCAAAAATACCTAGCACACACGGGGGGAAATTGTCGCTACGACCTATCGCGGGAACAAGTCGCTGCGACTTGTCGACTAGTCAGGGGCGGCGGAACAGTAACAGCCATGGGGGGGCACTATAATCCCCCACCCCTCCCCTCCCCTCCCCACTTCCTACCCCAAAATCACAAAAAAAATTTTAACTGTGTCAACTCATGCATTAATGTCTTTTAACCAATATTTTGTGGGGGGGCCCGTGCCCCCCCGGCCCCCCCCGGTTCCGCCGCCCCTGTAGTGTGTACCGGCCTTAACGTTTATACTTGATAAGCAAATAGGGACATTTTCAGGACCAGTAATATTCAGTGAAGATTTATGCGAGTCTATGTTTTCATGTCCATGGAATTTAGGTTCATTGAGTTTTTAGGCCATTTCATGAGATTTCCATGGGTGCATGCATGCCGAGGACCAATGCAAAAATTTAGCGAAGAACTGTATAAAAGAGTTCTTTAAAGTCTACGTTTTCATAGCCATGAAATTATGAATTCATTGTATTTTATTGTTCATCCATTGTTCATTTGGCCATGGAATTTAAGGCTAATGGTGTTTCATGAGATGCCCAGTGGAGTAGAGATTCATTGCCAAAAAAGTATATTTTCAATTGGCCGTGCAATTACAAAACAAGGTAGCTATTAAAACATCTTATGATGTCGTGAAAATCAATAGTTTTCATGGCTGTACAGAAATGTGCTTTTTCATGACTTTGTATACCTTAAAACTGTTTTTGGGTTGTACTTTTATAATGTTCTTCTTTTTCAATGCTTGCTTTTATTTAAAAAGTGATTAAGAACTATTAGATCTTTGGAATCTTTGCTTTTATGGGTATGGAGTTCAGTTGACGGTTTGCAATTTTTGTTGTTGCCGGCATTCCACCTGAAGATGGATTCATTGAAGATTCAAAGTGTAAAATTCCCACACTATTAATCGTGAAGACATTTCAAAAACCGTTGTAGGAGATCGAATGCTGGATGACGTTCAATGTCAATTGGTCTTGACTACAAAAAAATCTCGGTAAATGTAAGAAAATACTCACAATTCAATTATCTAAGCACCTTTTTGTAACTATCTTTATTATAAAAAGTTAAACTATCGCGTTTTAATGTCTTACTTTTTGTTTCATCTGCAAAAATCAACAGACGACAAACGACATGCAGCGTTGTTTGAAATGGGGCATATACCTGTGTTTTTGCAATGACATCTTCCCATACTTGAATCAGTAGCTTGTATACACTCTCTCGGGAAAGAAATGACGAGAAGAAATGCTGGCAAAGGAAAAAATAATCAATTAACATTTTCAGTTGGTAGAATAATACATATTTAGAGTGGACTTTAACATACAAACATCCTTTGAAAAGCTTTTTGTTGACATCGGCATAACGATCTACCTCCTTCCGACAAAGGTGCTTTCCCTCCTGAGAATCATCCTTTCTGGATGTCCAAGGTATGGTTACTTTTGTCATTATCTGGGTTGTATAGTTTCTCACGGTATTTTATGGTTAAAGCACGATACGTTTTTGGGAATGATGTTTTCAGGGAGAGAGACTTTGATTTTATTTCAATAAAGTTCAAAGATATATCTCTTATTCACATACAATACAAAAGCCCAATGACTTCAAAAATACCTTTTCATCAAATGTTGATATAAGAATTGCATTTGGCACCACATAAGCCGTCTTCTCCCTTGTTATAGACTGTATTTTACTACAGTCAATTGTGACTTGCGTTTCCCATCCAAAGATGTTGGAATAGAAGCAGAACCATCCTTGGCTGATGTACAGACGACCTTGTAGCAAGATATCACGACTCAAAGCACATGAGAAGTCTACCAAAGAAAGAGATACATTAGGTCGTGTTGGAGAAAAAGCACGCTTTTTAATTAACCAAACATTAGGTGATAATTCTCTATCTTCAGGAAATTTAAAATTATTTTATTCAATGATGAGGGGAAGCTTTGCATAAATCTGGTAAACATGGATTCAACAGTGGTATTCAACCTACGTGAAATTATATGACAAAAGACAAATTTCACGGACCCAATCAAGTTCCAGTCAACTCTAGTTACAACGGACACCATAGAGACCCTAACTTGGTGTCTGTAATAGAGAGAGAGTCCGCAACAGCGAGAGTAGAGGTAAGGTAGATTTCTTTGAGACGGGGATTGATCTGCTGTCCACAATAGCAATGTCCGTAATACCGGGGCGTCCGTAAGGCGAGAGTTGACTGTACACAGTCTTAAAAAGTCAATAAAGATTACTGGTAATTTTGACGACCTTGCAGCCAATGTTTGTTTAATTTAGTTGATTAATTGAGGTGTAAAATCAATCACACACTTTGGGATGCTATGAAAATTTAATTTCTTTTTTTTTGTTAGTTTGACCGGTTTGTTATTTTTGAATTTTGTTTGCCCGTGATTTGTCAATATAATTGCTGCTTTTGGTTCGTTATTTTTTTTTAATTTTGGCTTAAGTTCCGCGAAATTATGCACGACAAAAACCTTCCACAGAAAAACACCTTTTTATTTGGCCAAATCACAAATGACGAAAACATTTTCAATTTGGTCGACATAGCGTGGGATGTGCATTGTTGAAGAATTGCTCTTTCCGTTACTTACCATTTATGGGAAATTGGTCTTTTGGAACGTTTTTGAAAAGTCTATGAAATTCATCATATGGAGTGCGAGAGGACAATAGGGTCTAAAAAAAAAAAACAAATCGAAATGTCAGAACAGTATTCAAAGTACTGAAATAATACATAATTGAATTTTTGAATTATGGTCTAACATTCCTCTCTGGTCCTCTAGATCTGGGTATTGGAGACGCTCTGGCCTGGAATCCGCCTAGGCTAGGCAGACTGAGTAGTCAGACATATTTGAAGTCAAATACATTCAATCATCGCAATATTACATTTGAACGAATAAGAGAAAAATATCATTTTCTTGACATTTTCTTGTGAATTTCTAGTCTGGCGTGTTAACACACCAAACGCATTTATAAATTACTAACAATAAAATATTTGTATTTCAACATTGGAACACGATTTTTTTTTATCATGATTCGTTTTTCTTTTTCTTTTTATTATTATTGTTGTGTTGGTTGTTTTTTATTTACTGTGCGTCTTCAGTTTAGTATTGGCTCTTTTTTATTTTTTCGTCCGAATCATTGTGCGATAACATTTTTATAAGTCAAAATGCTGTAGATTGTTTTTATTTTGTTGTTTATTTTATTTTTGAGATCTGCGTATCTTTGTTGCTATTGCAATTTAATCAATTTTTATTTATGTTTATTGCAATCTTTTTGCTACACAGATTTTTATTTTTTCAAAACTGCAAATGTATTTCCTTTCTCGACAGCCCTGAATCGTCTTCAATTGATGTCAAATCTCCAGTATTTTATCACATATAACATAAGTACTTAATGGAGTCAGCGCTTTTCCTAACACAATGCCATCATAAGATTCTCATAAAGATAATTCTGTCAAACCTATTGCGATTTCCTGTTTCGATCTGTTAATTTTTGCATGTGGAATCTGCTTTGACACATTGAATGTGTCTTAATTTAAGAGTAATCATGAATTGATTTGATTATATTGTATAGTTCTGATAAGAAAGAATTTTTTAATTCGCTTTATAGTTTTGACAAACGTGTGGGTGTTTCGAATAGTGCATGTTGACGAAATGTTTTTGAATAAGCTAAAACGCACTTTTGGATATATTATCTTCTGTATGTTTTTTTTTTCTTCAAACCATTTTTTTTTTTTTTTTTGTAGCTTTGACGTTGAAAAGCTACAACTCAAGGCGCCTTCAAACTTTTCCCAAAAACTATAACTCTCGAAACAAAAACAAACAAACAAACAAAAAAAATTCTCCTTAAAATGAATAGCTGTTTGCCGAGCATCACGGAGAATTTATGCTTGTACATGCGCAATTATTTTTTCTCTGTTTAAAATAGTTTCTTCGGAGACCATTCAAGAGTCATCATTAATTGAAACATTCCTCAATCTACAAAATAAATAAATAACAGAATATCATATCAAAATGCAGTAAGTGGTTTTTGTTATCCAAGTAGACTTGAAATAACAGTAGTAATGTACAAATAGGGTTTCTATTTTCATAGTTAAGTCGTAGAAAAGTAAGTCGAAACTCCAAAAAGAAACGACAAAAAAAAATGAACAAAAAGCTGAAAGTTCCGAAACAATGACCAAATAATCAATTTGACCCAAAGCATTTTAAATACGAAAAAAAAAGAAACATCGTTCTAAAAATATTTTCGTTGCATATAATGGTTTATCACATGATTAACCATGAAATACCAATATTTCTCCTTTTCGAGAACTGATATTTTCACATGTGAAAATATCGTTACTATCGGTGACGCCTTGAGTGTGCTTCAAAATCTTGTGAAGTTGATTTCTTAATCTTAAAATTTCTTATCTCCGCGCGCCCATGATGTAATGTCCTCCATTTAATAAATACATATTAGCGGAACTTTACTTTACTTTGTTTTGCTTTTTTCTGTACATATTTTATTTTGGGTATATCATACACCTTTGTTCCACCTTATTACGCACTTTACGGGTTCTAGAAAACTACTCTCAAGAATGTATGTTCCACTCGAAATTAGCCTATGTCGCATCTTTTCTAATTTTGAAAGAGTAAATCGGGAGAATAATTGAGCCCAAATTTTATTCCATTTTAGTTGCCAAACGATATCTGTTTAATTATTCAAATTTGGAACAAATGTATCGGACTCATTTTCATATAAATTTAATTTTCCAACCGCTGCCAGCTGCAATATCAATATCATCCAAGTCAATACGTTTTTTTTTTCAAATGTTACGCGCATTATTAATACAACAAATATTAGATTACACTAGCTGTGAGCTTCTCAAAATGATAAATGCCTGTCCGTTTGAAACCCAACAAATCATGTCAATATTACAGCAATTTGTCTTGGGCAATCCCACATAATGCTGTACTGAAGTACTTGAACTATTGTCTATTAACAGCTAAAGAGGATAAGACGTTCTCAGAAGTTAACATTGTTTGAAGACATCGTTATATGTTGGATAAATCTCTATATTTGTACTTTCTAGTTTGCAGACGTGTCTCATGTCAAATGCCCTTGACAAACTGAAAATGCGCAGTGAATGAACACGGGCGAACATTGTCCACCCATTGAAAATTTTCTTTGTTGAATCCACTGAACGGCCAAATGTTCAACGGGTGGACAATGTTCAGTAGTATTCACTATCTGAATAATTAACCATTTGTCTGGGGCTAACACTTTTTATTCACTTAAAAAAAAAATTATCTCCGAATGGCCCGGTTGCTTGAAGCATTATTCAGTTATACAAAGCTACCCACTACGTAGAGCTTGTAGGGATTTTATCCGGGTCCTTTTTACTCGTTTTGTGAGAATCGAGATCGGCCTATTTGCTTTTGCTTATATCTTTTTTTTAAAATGTGTCCACGATCCTGATTTTAAGCAAGTGATCTTTGCGTTTACATACTTTTTTAAAATGGTCGGAATTACTTTGAAAATTTAAAGTCACGTTAACCTCCAGTACTACTTTAACACAATACATTTTGTCCACGATATAGCACTTTGTTAATTCCCGACGAATAACTGCATGGAATAATACATGAAGAAAATGAATCGTTATGGCGCGCATTTTCATACCCAAATAGTCAAAACAGCTATCAAATGTTACCAGAAATTTCATCTTGGCCCACCATTGGCGTTGAATTTGCTTGTGAACAAAGAGTAGGGATCTTAATGTTGTTTTTGCAGCCCTTTTCAATGGAGAGGCAGGGGAGTTAACACTGTATTAACGTGAAACAAAATAATGTGATGCCTTTCAAGTGAATTTTTTTACCCGAGGGCCGAGGAAAAGCCGTCACATTAAACATTGGTGAAATGTTACTTCCAAGCTATTTCCCGAGGGTCAGGGGGAGGGGTTTCAATTGTATAGTGACTTTGTTCTATATTGTCATTTTAATACATATAAAAAAACCTATCACTTAAGATCCAACTTATTTACAGACGTAATAGCGCATTAAGACATAATACAATCTTCCCTTATGATTGATCACGTCCAGCACAAACACTAGAGACCTTACATAATTCACCATGAAAACCATCAAACACAAATCATGCTGAGACTTGATTTTATCGTGCGACACTGACAAACGCAAGGACACCTAGTCAGCCACACAGCAATAGAACATAAGGAGGGCCAAGGAATCCCAATCCATGAACTGCGGGTACTTGTTAAAGTAAGGGTACGCCAAATTATAAACAAGGCTAAATTATATAGGTAAAATTTACAATTGGTCACATTTATGGTTAGGTATGTGGTTAGGGTAGGGTTTTGGTTAATTTGGTCAATTTGGAATTAGGTTTTTAGAGTTTTGTTGCGGTAAATTGCTACACCAGTACCCAACTACTGCAAATTGAAATTTCTCAAAGACTCATTTGAGTCAATTAAGTTTTTACCTTGGACTTTTTACGAGCATCCTGTTTGAGTAATTATTTATCAGTACCGACCCAAGTGAGTAAGTAAACACCTTAAGTAACATGAATTAATTTGTAAAGTTGGAAAATAACAAAACGCCAATGACATTTTCTTACACAAATTATATGCATGTGAATTAATTACAAGTTAACATAATTATACTTACAGCTGTATTGGATGGTAAATAAATCAAATTTCATATTAGTAACTTTGTACGTGTTTCAGAAAAAAATTGACAGAAATTTGGCGCCATCTCAAAATTTTACAGCATTGACTGAGTTCTGAATATAATGGCTACAATGTCATTTTTATAAGCAAAATTTGCAGTTGAAGAGTGAAGTTGACTTTAAAATTATGCATCATTGTGTAGTTTGAATAGCTTCAAATGATATCTTCAGAGACAAAATTTACAGAATAATAAATCGACTTTAAAAATTTTGCATCATTAAATAGTTTTGAATACCGGCTCTGAAAAATGTTATCTTTGAGCACGATTTTCAGATAACTAAATTGTCTGTAAACTATAATAGGTAACTTGCGATAAAACTAGTACATCGGCGGAACACGTTTGAAGTTTACAGTGAAATGAAAACAATGTTCCCTTGTTAACGGACGTTGCTATCGGATTAGAAATTTTCACCTTCAAAGGTCCAAAAAAGCAAAATGAAGAAACAGGCCCTAACAAATTTTAAAATAATTGCATTTCAACAACTTCGCCAACAAATACTGAATGCCTTCTGCCTTAGCTACATTACATACCTTTAATACGTTTAGGATTATTTTGGCAAAAAAGTTCAACTTTTTACCCTTGCATGTCAAACGTTAACCAATAGATGGAGCAAAAATGATGTCAAACTGTGAATAGCCTGGCTGGAGTCCAATTTGAGGTGACAAAATTTGGCACGTGAGCCACATACTTCATGGTATTTCGTTAAACTCGTATTTACAAAATCAGATTCATTTATTATGGAAGACTTCAAAAATCGCCAAATAAGGGTGAATAAATACCTTAAAGAATTTTTGTAGATGAACAATTTTTTGTTTTAAATGAATGTTTTAAGTAGGAAGAAAAAACAGAAGAGGAAGAATTAAAATGCTCTATTGAAGGGAAGAAGAAAGCCGGAAGAAAGAAAAACAAAAGAGAGAGAAGAAAAATACAAATCTATAATGATATCTTTGTATAAATTGTAATTTTATTATTTTTCTTGCAAATGTCAAATAAGCTGCAATGTTTTCTGTACGTGAACACCATTTTTTGAATCACGGAGTTGACAGAAACATACAAAATGAAATATTTTCAAGGACTAATACTTTTTATCGTCTATGAAAAACCAAATTTGTAATTATTATAGTTGCAGATTTTTTTCACAAAATAAGCTTTATGACTAACTGGTTGAGATACAACTTTAAGATGATAGTTTTGGTATTAATCACAATTTGAATACTTATAACAGTCGCTTTTTAGCTTGTTAACCAAGTAACAAAAATAGCTGTGTGAAATTCAACCTGCATGAGTTGAGAGAAATAAAACAACAAGAATGAATTATCTTTTTTTTAAACTATTTCTAAGCCGGAATGATATCCGTTTTTCGTAATAAGTGGACATAAGTCGATAGTCTTCAAGTTTTACAGAAGAGAGCAATTATTTTACTTCAATTAAACCAATGGTTCAAATTATCTCGAGAAATTAACTGAACTTTGAAAAAGGACTTGATCTTAACACAAATTATGACTCAGATTTTTTTTTCATGTATTGATAAAAGTTATTGTAAGGCTTTTTTAAATCAAAATTTCAAACCCATTTCTCAAAGCAGCTTTTCCCATGAAAATCATGATAGAAGAATTAATACAAAACGTTTTTATTTGTAAGGAACTCTAGTGATATTTGTTTTAATCAAATATGCCTTCGGTTACGATTCTGCAATAAATAAATAAACAAAAAACCAGACAAAATTAAAAAGTAAAAAAATCAAGTCTAAGTCTTGGAATTGCAACTTTAACTCCAAATTTGCAACTTTTTGATAAAGTTGGTTTGATCAGTCTTTCGTTCAATTTTTTTTCGATAAGATAAGAAAGAATAAAGTCAAAATCAAGAGAAAAAAGAGTACTTTTAGGCGAAAAAATACAATAAAAAATTCGAATCAAATACTCTTCAGTTTAAATGCAAATATTTGCAAGTCTATAAGGCTCCAAGAGGAGAACTAAAAATGCTCAAGTAACCAGTGAAACAGTAAGCTAAAGATAAATTATTTCCCCTGGAGAAGAAATCAAATTCACAAACAAATTGTGATCTAAATAAGTTATGTAACGTACATATTGACAAAGATGAATTTCAATGGATTTTCAAGTTGCCGGCATAATTTTTTTGCCACAAATATAGCGAGTTTAGAGGTAAATACACACATCCTAGAAATGCATAATGACTTTGAAGCAAATCTACATAGAGTGCTACAATCATCTTACCAAGAAAGTCTGAGAAGCACGTCTACGGACGCTTTTCTTGGAAGGTTCCTTGCTTTTGCTATGCCGTTTTCGAGCAGTTTTTCGCCTGGAATGATGCATTTTTGGTTTGAAATTCCTGCACAACTTCTAGCTCTACACATGGCTTAAAACTTGAGCTAATTTTGAAATGACATTTTAGATGTTTTGCATGGACCCCGGGTGACTGGATTGAAGTTACCATTGGTCTTGCGTATTCCTGCTAAAACAGTACTAGAATCGTATGATATGAAACCACATACATGGCTGATTGCTCCCCATTGGCTGAATACTCAAGCAGGTGGCGAGAACATCTCCCTGTCTGACTATCGCCGGTTCTGCCCACACAACCTAAATTCATGTGAATTGCATTAAAATTCATAATCACTTCGTCTACAGTCTTATAGAATTGAATGCCGGTATATTAATACATTTTCTCGTAGTTTGTAGAGGGGGCCCTTCTATAAACTATGATATTTTTTCAGTTTTCGCACGTGGAATATTCAAATTAAACGTCTCTAGATATGTACGAAATGCTAAGCACATATTTGTTTACTTCTTCTGCTTCATTGTTGTATGAGATACACAAGGATTAATTAGCACAAATATAGCCTATTCACTTCACGAAAATTGCTGTATTGAAATATATCATATATATGTATATATGTCTTACTCATCAACTCTTTTTAAACCAAGAGATCTATCTTTTGAGAACTGAATTGCTTGTGTTTCTTTAAGCCACAAACGACGGACACTTGAAAAACGTTTAAATTATCACTTCAATTCCAACTTTGGAATCTCATTCATTCTACTCTAAAAAAAAGAGTTAGTCTTAACCAAATTTTCTTCAGATGTTCTTGTATTGTAAAATAATTCGTCTGTTAGAAATTATTATGAAAAAATTGCAAATTTAAGCAATCGGTTTTCGCAAGTTTCGCATTAACTTTCGGCTAAAAAGATCGAAATGATTTACAGATTTAATTCTTAGCATTGCAAAATGAATTGAGTTACAGTTCAAGTTTATTATAAAAGATCACAAAAGATGCATTGTTATCGACAATTTTAACGGCACTTGTGCAACTACGAATTATTTTTATTTTGGATATCGTGACAGGTGTGACAAACTGTTGATGCTGTGAATAATTCAAGACAAGAGCTTACCAATAAAAGTGCACGTACAAAACTGCTCCCGATTGGCCGGATCCGATTGCTAAAATTGTGGATTATATTGAGCACTCAAATTAAACAATAGGAATTTTTTATAAAACACTTATATATCTCAAAATATCGAAATATATTTTGTATATAAATTTAAACGACATGTCAGAACTTCAACAAATTGCAAATTTTCTGAACCAAAAATATGAGAAGATTACTCACTACTTAAATAATTTTTTTTTTTTGAAAATATTTTAGGACCTTTTAGATGAGATTTTTTAAATCTGAATTTGGAATACTGCTATCTGCAAAGTGCTTTTGTTCAATAAATCTGATTTTCGATATTTTAAAAATGTCCACAAATCACTAGAAAAATTTAACAAATTAAGGCAGGAAGTCATAAAATACACACACTCTGTCAATATTGAGGTCTAGTAGCATCAATTCTTACTCCAAGTATTGTCACAGTGGTTTAATCCATGTGTTTTGGCATATTTGATATCTAAGCTATAATTACGCTTAATTATGTTTGAACACTGATATCAAAAATATGATTAATTATTGTAAGTTTAACCAAAATAATTATCTGGGATAATCCCCATCAATTGTGTCATGCGTAGTTACAGATAGACTTATAAACCTCTCTATTAAACATTCATCTGGCAAATTACTTATCCAAATCCTTTTCAAATGTTTGATGATATATCTATTCTTTCTAAATTTTTTGGCATTTGTATCGATTTATGCAAGTCCATTTTATTCAATCATTCTTCGTTATTTTTTTTGGGGTGGGGGGGTGGGGGGGTGGGGAGGGACGGGTATTGGATGATTGGATTTGCCTTGCATTTAGTAGAGCATTAAAAATTAATGAAATTCTGAGATTACATTATAAATCTTGTAATTAAGGTCATTAAGCAAAAATATTTTCTTGTTTCACCCTAGTCTTTTTGCACAGTTAATGACTCAGTTAAATTGCATTTAAGTTCTTATTACCAAAAACAATAAATTTCCCTTTTTCCAGATTTTTAACTGTTATTTCTGATTTGCATTGATTCCCAAATCAATAAACTTATCCAATATGAAAGTAATTTTAACTTTCAATTTTTCAGTACTGACACACTTACTCAGCCTCAGCCTCAGCCTGAACTTCAGAGCTGAACAACCACTAGTACTGACTAGCCTACGTTGCAGACGTCTTATGTGGTTCGCCGAAACATAAGATGTCTGCAACGGAGGCTAAAGTACTGACCACTAGTACTGAAATTTGTCAAACTTTATCACACATTTGTATCCAACCTCATTCTGATGAAGACTACCACAGTGTAGCCGAAATGTTGATTATGGTTTAAACCGAAAAATACCTCTATGTTATCAAAAGGAACATGAAAGCCTCAAGACTACTATTTATCTATTCATTTAATTCATTGATTAAGCCATTCATTTATTCATTTCATTTTAATTCATCCAGTTATTCATTCATCCATTTGCCAGATTAATTCATCCATGTTATACTATTTACTCATTTTATTCTCATCCATTTTTTCATTCATCAATTTTTACTTCAATTCATTTTTCCATTTGAAAATTTGCTCCAATCTATTTATTGCAGCTTAAAATTCACTCAAATAAAGTCATCCATCAATCAATCATTCATTTATTCTCCTATCTTCACTTAGGGTGACATATTTATCAATGCATGCATCCATTTATTTATTATATATTCATTGATGCACTGATTTATTGATTCATTGATTCATACATACATTTATTCATTCATGTATTTATTCATTTATCATGTTTAGTTACTTACCCTTATAAAACCTGAATGTCTTTCTGATCTTACTGACAACTACAAGATACAACATGCTGTGTTAGAGGCAATATATTTTGATTGGTTAGACTCTTAGACAGACAGGCCTCTAAGGTATCAAACTTAACTTTTATGGATGGCTAACAATTCATTTGGGCCTTTCATGTAGTAGCACACAGGGGTGAGGGGGGGGGGGGTCTGTCAAAATTTATTGTAGCAGTCTGAATACATTATCTGAACATCCTAGTAATGATATCACAACCCTCCCCCCCCCCCCCAATGAAGAATCAAATTTCTTTCAGAATTTCCTTCAGAATGCATTCAATATTGTGACCCCCCATCAACCAGACTTCTAAAAAAAACTTGACCCTCCCCCCCCCAGGAATTCTGCTGACCTCCCCCTCCCCATGTGCTAATAAATGAAACTTCCCAAGAGTATGGTCACAGTTTAAATTATATTCCATTATTTTATACAAACATCATAAAAAACATTATTAACTATGATATACCAGGCACTCTGATTGGTCAACACACATGCTTTATGAGAGCACAAAGCATGCACACGTCAACTATTTTTGACTTCTTGCTTCTACTTTATCAATTTAATTTGTATTTTATAAAAGGAATAAAAAACTTGCTTGCTGTGCTTTATCGAGCTATAAAGTACTTGGGGATAGGCAGAACAATCCACTACATGTCGTGCTTCTCTAGCACTTCTCTTGTGTTCTGCCTATCCCGGTGTGCTTTATTTCTCGATAAAGCACTAGTGTATCTTTTATTTCTTCAGTAAAAGTATACCCTGGTCCCACAGGCTCTCGTTCATCTCACAACTCGAAGTAGGTAAGGCTTTATATACTTCGAGTTGTGAGAGGAATGAGAGACTCTGGGACCAGGGTAGTAAATGTGTGACAAACAGATCAGTAAGCAGACAAGACAGACAGCTTCAAACATGATATAAAGACAGACTGACAGACACACATATATAACATATATAATTATGGACAGATGGACACTAAACAATGGCACAGACATTGGGCAGGTCATGCAACCTATTGTCTCCAGAACCGCTCTGTTTGCTCTTCTTTTTAACAATGGGCTGCTCACACATTGACCATAGTTAATTGAGGGGGACAGTCCCCCTCGATTAACTATGCATTGACACTGGCACAAACAGCTGGCTTCACATGTGATCAAAATCTCCAAGATTTTTAGAGATTTTTACCAAACAAATCAAAATGGCTGACAATCTACAACAATCACATGTCAAACCAGCAGGTGCCAGGGTCAATGTGTGAGCGACCTGTCATTACAAAAAGCTAAAAGAGTGGTCCTGGGGACAAGGTTGGAAGACATGGGATGGATTGTTTTTTGTTTCACTAGTACCATTCCTCTCTGAGCCATGCATTCATACAACCATAAAACCTTTTGTGGTTGTAATAAAATGGACCATAGACCTTGCACTGTCACTAGGTAGTCTAGTGGAGACAGCATGAATGACAAATAATAATAGATAGGCATTTTGACAGATAGACAGGCATCGTATATAGACAGACAGACAGCTTTATAGACATGTTGACATACAGACAGACAGACAGACATGTTGACATACAGACACAGACATCTTGATCTAGACAGATTTCTTGATAGATAGAGACATCTTGATAAGACAGACAGACATCTTGTCAGACAGACAGCTTTATAGAAATACAGACAGTCAGCTTCATGGACAGATATCTTGACAGACAGAGACATCTTGATAATTAGACAGTCAGACAGCTGACATCTTGACAGATAGAGACATCTTGATAGACAAACAGACATCTTCAGGTAATAGACAGACAGAAATATTGATAGACAGACAGACACCTTAATTGACAGACAGACCTCTTTTAAGATAAACATTTTATAAGACAGACAAAAATATTGAATGATGGACAAACAAAACAGCAAGATCCATATATGGTCTTACTTGTGAAGAGCACTCGACAGATAACCCCTCCCTCATAATGTCAGCAGACTTCGATCTTTCACTGCATGAAAATGCAAACAAACAACAAATATTATTTATCAAGAACGAACATAACACTATCTGATGCAAGGGTTTTTAACATTGAAGTACTTGTACTGTCAAAGCCTGGATAGTACTATCCATTGGATAAACCCATATCCAGCAGATGCATTCTAAAGAAATCCTATGGAGTGAACAACTTTTATCTAGTGGATTAATTTATTGGTCAAACCAACCTGTGAACACGACCGCGGAAATCCACCTCTGGTATCCCATCTTTGACTTCATCTGCAAACCTGACAGGATAATCAAATCAGTTAGCAATTTACAACTCAACACTCAAAAGCATGACCAGATATGACTTCTATGACACTGACCCCGAATATTCATTTTTTCAATAACAAGAGGACAGTATTGGTCCAAGTCCAGTAAATGAAATAAATGAAATGGAAGAAATTGAAGAAAATGCGTATAACCACTGACAGTGCAATCAAATTATATGTATGATTATCACAGGAAATTGAATGAACTGAAATAAGAAATTAATTAATATGTGAATTTTAGCTAACTTAAATAATAAGTCAGAAAGATTTAAGCCTGTGTACATCCGTTTGTCACCCCCCCCCCCCCCCCCATGGCGAAAAATCGGGTAGAAACGTATGGGGGGGGGGGGTGAGAAACGGATGTACACAGGCTAGAAAGATTTGAATCATTGACATTGAAATTATTACAAAAAAATAAAGAAAATGGCAGCTCTACGTTTTGCAAACAAATCATTCATACCCTTAAATATATCAACCAAAATAAACAAATCTAACAAACAAACAAAATAAACAACTTTAAATAAAACGAAATTAAGTCAACATTTACTAAAAAATATGCAAAAGTACAAAAGCATCAGCTAAATTACTATCCTGTTACAAATCAGAATCCAATTAAGAAATATGAAAAAAATAAAGTTGGTCCACCCACAGTTGAACTCACATTTCAAATTCTGTAATACAACTACTCAATGAGCTGTTTTCATGAAATTCCATATTTTCCATTGGCCAGGGGGAAATAGAGTCTTCCTTTAGTGACATTGAAGAGGCACTACGAGTTTCTTTCTCCATCAAGCAATCTAGAAAACAAAATAAACAATACACCAATGACCTCATGATTTGATTCCAATAATGCAGAATTTAATACTGCTAAAAAATCATAATTTACTTTTCGAATTGGACTTCTTCATATTTGATTTAGATTTTTCTTTGCTTTTACTTTTTTTCTTCTTTCTATGTAGAAGTTGTACACCCATAACACAAACTTTCATCTTTTAGAAGTTTTGTGTTTGGGTAAAAAAATTGTTGCGAATTTCTAGAAAATCTGGAATGTACTTGTGAATAAAATGGAGATTTGCCTCTTTTAAACGTGTAAAAAATAATGTGAAATGTAACATAAAATTGAGCTCTTAGTTTCGATTTTCGATTAAATAGAAAGCAGTCGTACGAATAGCCAGAACAAAAAAAATGTTAAAATAACAATTTCTCTAAAATTAGCAATGGTTGAGACTATGATTTCACATATGAAGGACGAGCAAATTACGATGATCTAACATGGCATGATCGTCGACATCAAATAAAATGAAATCTGCACCAAAAACAGATTGAAACCATGGCTACTTTGTCATGCTTTGACAAAATGTGTTTCTCAAAACGAAGAAGAATTTCGGTTTTTAATTCTTAGTGATTTCAACTGATAATCGATCACTTTCATATCTAGTTTGACAGATTTGCCTCAAGTTAGGGTGGTGTTTTATACAAACCTATGTGATTTTGAGCTTAATTTAAACCACAAATATAACAGAATAAACAATATGCAAAACAAATTGTGAAATTCAAACTCCGAATATATCTTAAACAGTTGAAAAGGTGAGAAATTTTCCTCGACAACTTGAATCGATATAATATATTTTCGCGCGCGATCGTAAATTCGCCGCGGATTTTCCCAGAAAAGTCATTAATGCACGTCTTTAACCGTATTTCTTACGGCGTTTTTCGAATTCATAATAAAAACGAACAACCAAAAATTAAAGAATATTACTTACCTGGTGATCAAAACGATATTTCAATGAATAAAATAGCATAAATGACATTGTAAATGCGAAAAAGCCGGTGTAAATGGAAGTCAAGTAGCGAAAGACATGTTTACCCTGGAAGACACAGATAAGCGCTGATTGGTTCTTTTTGACAGTCGCCAGCTGCCCTTCACTTCCTCTACACAGGAAACCCTAATAAAAGATATCAAAGCAATAAAAAATATCATAAAAGCATTTGTTGTGACAAAATAAAAAAATAACCAAACAGCAACACTGTATAGTCTCTTTGTGATTGCAGTTTTGTTAAAATTCAATAGAAATAAAATTCAAAAATACCACAAATAAACCCATAAAAATTATCAAACAAAATGTAACTAACGGCAATGATAAGTCTATCTTTAACTTGAAAACAAAATAAAAAATATATAAATTGTTTTCAGATCGTTTGAGATCGACTCGCTAGAAAAACAAATACAAAAAACAAGCGGAAGTACTGCGGGCTCAAACTAGCGCCAGGATTTCTCGACTCTAGGTTCGTGTTGCCAAGAGCAAAACGCCAAAATTTGAAAAGTTTTGTTGCAAATTTCTTCATGGTTACATGCATCTGCACAAAATTCCCTCAAGGTAAACAAATGTTTACATGCATCAATGTATCAAGCAGGATTTCGCGAGATAGAATCATATCTACAAAATGCAATCGATAAAAAATTGACAACTGTAAACTTGAGTCACAGAGATCTCACAGTTTTGCCAGAATCCCTCAAAAAACTTCTTGGAGTAAAAGTGTTATTACTTAATAATAATCGTATCATTATGCCTCCTGGAGAATTAGTTTACTTGACAAAACTGCAAGAACTGCTTTTAGATCACAATCAACTTACGCTGTTACCGAGTGGGTTTGGAAAACTTTGTAATTTGAAAATATTAAGTTTGAGTCATAACAATCTTGGATTTCTACCTACTGAAATTGGAGAGCTGGTTCATCTGGAAGAGTTGTGGATTATTGATACGCAGTTAATGTCTCTTCCATCAGAAATTGGTGGATTGAAGAACCTTTCTAAATTAGGAGTTGGAAGTAACCAGATATCGACACTTCCAGATCAAATTTGTGACTTGTGTACATTGACATGGCTTGGGCTAGCTTCAAATCAATTATCTTGCTTACCAAAAGACTTTTCTCGACTCAAGTCACTTGTGAACCTTGATTTAAAGGAAAATCGGTTTGAATCATTCCCAGATTCATTGAAAGGGCTGTCAAGTCTTGCAATTTTGAATCTTAATTCCAACAAACTAAGAAACATTCCCCAAGATTGTGTACAGACTTTGCCTAATTTATGCAAAGTAGACTTATGTGGAAATGATATTTATCTTATTCCAAGAGAGCTTGATAGGTTGAAAATATTTATAATAGGTAAAACTAGTCACAATAATGATAATGATGATGTTTCAGAAACTGACAAGATAGTTTATAAATACAGAAGAAAGAAAGCAAGGAAGTGACAATTGTTAACAAATAAATTCAAACCAGTTAGAGATCTAGTGCACATCATAATTATGGTCTAACAAAACTAACTTAGAATGAAGCAAGTTATATTAGATTGTGCATGTAAAAGCCTCGTTTTTACTTACGTTGAAAGGTCCAACACAAGGGTACATGTAAATTCGGGAACTAGCCCATAATAACCTTTTCTTATATCTTGAGCTTACGATGCTAGTAGAAACCAGGCTTAAAATGATTCCATATCTATTTGATTGTCTCTTTAATGTAGTTAAATGAAATGTAGTTTGAAATATTGAATGAAAACTTCTAGTCAACCAATTCCAGCAACAATGTAAAAAACACAGCACTCTTTTGTGCTTCCAAGCCTGACAGAAGAACTCTGGGTGGTGATCCCAAACATTATATGATTTGTATAAATATATCAACTCAGACACACATCATTGCTGCTCTTATCTTTTTTTAAAGTCAACGATCTTATTCCTGCCAATTTCCTGAATGCAAAATTATTTCTTTCATTTTTTGGGCCCTGAGTATGAGAGGCAGTTTGGATTAAATCGGAATCGGGGTGGTGATGAACCTGGTATATTTTAGGAGTAAAAATTGTATGTTGAATAGCCCACCTTCACAAGATGTTTAGTATTTTGGGGAGGAATGGGGTTTATTGACAATTTCTGACTGTCAATCATCCTTGATAAGAAAAAGCATTACAAGTCAATTGGTACTGCATGCAGATGCCCTTGTGGATTTCCATGGCTCGGCATGACAACAATTTATTTTGCAGTGTGATCAACTTAGGTAGAGATTGCATGCACTCTGCAACCAACCTAATCTAATTTGAATTCAATAATAACTTTTTACTTTTTCATCAAATATGCAAGTATGTGTATCAAAGCCTTTCGTGAGATGCTTAGACCAGAGATTTCTGAGAGATACGTTTGAAGAAAATCTTGAGACTAGAATGTAAAAGAGAAAGCTAACAATGGAGGAAAAACTCCATCCTGGGAGGGGGCTGCTCCTCTATATTCAGTACAGACCAGTGAAATTTACAGTGAATTCACTGAAATAGCAATTTTTCTAAACTAATTATAGCTACATTCATTTGGGTTTGTTCTTATTGATGCACAACATGGACAGACTAAGGGGGATGGATGGGCTGCGGCCTACCCCTTTTGATAAGTGAAATTATTAAGAAATGTTTGGCTTTACTACAGACTGAATCGCATATTTGTCTTGGCTGCGTCTCCCACTTTCTTTGATGCCTGGATCTGCATGATACCAAATAAAAAAGTCAGTTTGTGGTTTATCTCCAGTGTAATATAATTTATGCTTCACAATTGAGGTCACAATAATGAGTTGTGTTTAAAGACAATACTCCTTTTGTTTCTCTGTTATTGTGACCTCACTTGTGAGCATAAATTATATTACACTGGAGATAAGCCCTAGTTTGTCTGTGCTGCCCTATAGGCAAAGCTAGTTCCAGGTTGAGACGGTATAATTTTTTTTACATTTCATATTCAGAAAGGTTTAGGCAATGGTTGCTTTTGTCAAAATTGAAATTAATTTAGTCCAAGCCAGACCAACGTCTTGGACAATTATTTTACCAAACAACTCCTGACCTGCACTTAGAAATGTGTTTATTGAAATAGATTCTTCATGATGACATCTCATTTGCATGAAGCGCGCCAAACTTATCACCCCTCCCCTCCCTAAAGCGTCTTTTTTGACAAGCTCGCGCGTGCGTAGCAGAAGTCTGTCACGAGCTAGTAAAAGTCTGTTGTTTGTGAATTGCATGTTTGAAGATAATTGTACAACAGCTATTTCTATCGAAATGTTTCTGCATTTGCTCAAGTACTACAAACCACACAAATAGTACCATCTGTCGAGGGCTTTTCTTGCAATTGAGGATACTTTAGTGTCTTAGCGAAAATGACGGCCACGAAACAAGACCTACTTCAAGTGAAGTTAGAATTCGGCCACAAAGCTTCTTGTAAAAATCAAGCAACTCAAGATGGTTTTACTCACGATTGGACCGTGTTTGTTCGAGGGCAAGACGAAAAAGATATATCACACTTTGTGGAGAAAGTTGTCTTCAATCTGCACGAAAGCTTTCCGAAGCCCAAACGAGGTTAGTAAAACAATTTTCCATTGTCGTATTGATTTCTCCTCTAAAACAAAGAATGTCTGTCACTTTGCGAGGAAACCTTCATTAGAAAGCCAGTTAATTCAGCTCTCTTTATGAACGTGCTTTTGGCTTTTCATGCTAAATGTGTAGCATAATCAAATTCGCTACATCCGTTTGGGTCATTTGACTGATTTATGGTACTGACAATTGCTCTCGTCTCGCAAATAACATACCATTTAATCTCAAAGAAAAACGCACTTGCTTGTAAATACAACTACAAACATTCGAACTAAGCTTATTAACCTCTAAATAACTGTTTATTACTCAAGATTGAAAGATAGGATGCTCGAAAAATATATTTTCTTCGTTTATTCACTAAGAATTTATCGTTTGTAGTTACGTTTTCGATGAGTAAGGTCACTGTTAGCATTTCACGAACCTGTGAAAGCCTGTTCGCTTTAACTGGTATAGATTGTTTTAAACTTTTAAAAAAACTCTCCTATTATCGTGACTTAAAATCCTGATCATCCGAATTTAAAAACTCTAAAAACACATATTTCGCAATAGAATTGTTTTTACTTGAAAAATATTTCTTTCGATTTGATGTTTACATGTCTATTGCCAGCTTCTGAGAAACTATGTTGAATTCATTAGTACAGCATAAATTCCTTTTTTTTTCGCTCATAATTAGATAATTCGTAAATATTCTCAAATTCTTAACTATTTGGCTAACGGAATTATTTTGAGGAAAAGAAATCAATGTTTACATACAAGCACTAAGATAGAGTTAATCGATCTGTTCCAAAAATTTAATATTGTTGAACAAAGCCTATTTTTTGATCAACAAAATATGATTAAATCCAAGAAAGAGTATGAACAAATTTTGTATTGATATTTTTGTTGCATATCTTCTCGTGATTTTCAAGCAGTGATAAATAGTATCTTAAAAATACGTAAGGGAATTACTATCAAAAGCATAAAACATTTTTTTGCAGTTTAGTTATATTTCCTTCCTTTACGATTGTCTCTTTCCTGTGTTTTTGTGTATTGTGCTTTATGATGTGTGTCAGTTTGAGGAGTGAATGATTTTTGTGTAACCAGGATTTGAATTAATGCATTTTCCTGTCAATGGTTTGTTTTCTTTCCTATTTTTAATTGTTTGTTCAAATGTAATTTTAATGTGTAAAGGGATTAAATCCTCAAAGCCTTACACGGATAACCTTTCATTTTCATATTTTGATTTTTTCAATTTACTTTGTTTCTTTTCATAAAGTATTTCATATATATGTGCTCAAGTTTTTTTTCATTTTTCTTTTGTTATATATTTTTTCCATTTTCCATAAACACATTGACCCTTTGCAAAATGTGTTTCTAAATTCTTTGATTATTATTATTATAATTATTATTATGACACAATGCATTAAAATGATATATCGTTACATATTGCAAAATTATATGAAAATCCAATCTTAAGGTACGGTTGCCAAGAGACTACTTATTCTCTTCCAAAACTCTTTCATTCTGAAAATCTTGTTAATTATATTCATTTGAAATCAAAAACTTTGTTATGATAAAAGAAAATTGCATAAGAAATGAATTTCACAATAATTTTGAAATTGTAGTGCATTTATGTGGTCCGAAATTACATCAGAAATATTTGTATGTGTTTGCATTGGTAATCATTAGACAAAACAAAATAATGTAGACTAGACAAGGCAAAATTTTGGTAACTATTGAATTCTTATCTAATGCACAGCTGGATACACTGTCTGATAAATTGCTCTTACATTTTGCATAAAATACTAAAAACAAACAAGCACTCAAGTTGTAACAGTTCTGTTTCCATTAGTATTTCCAGAGTTTCTGTGCTGAGCCAGTTTAAAATGTCCTAGTTGTTGAAATTCACCCAATATCTTTTTATATAATCATATATTCTCTGATTGTTCCTCTTTTTTCCCCTCACTAATCATTTTCTTTTATATCAACTTTAATAATAATAATAATAATAATAATAATAATAATAATAATAATAATAATAATAATAATAATAATAATAATAATTTATTTCTTGTTAAGTGCATCCCAATATTTCTCGCTTAATTTTCTCATTTTTAACTAACCTTTAATATTTATTAATAACAATATATTTGTCAGAGTGCACATACTAAAAGTGTGCAACATAACTATCACTAAATAGTGCTATTTTATGCTAATTCTATTGTTCTCTTTTGTTTAATTAGTTCTATTTACTACTAAATAGTGATTGTGACTGTTTCACACATTTAGTCTTTGCAGTCTAGTTTGTTTCTATTTGACGTGCGTAGTTCTGAAAACGTTTAGCTACTTTATGTTTACTTATGCATTCAATGTATCAATGAATTATCAGTCAACTAAATTCAATCAAGCAAATGACCAGCAGATCACAGCTGCTTAGTTATTAGTGTCAAGCTCTAGTAGTCTCAAGTAGCTGTACTCAAGTCCAAAAACATACTTGTAACAACTATTTATAATCCAAAAAATGTAAAATTAAAAAGTGCAAATAAATTTATTCTTCTTTCTTGATAAAGATGATATAACCAGTTTTAATTGAAAGTAATAATTTATTAAATAAGCTCTGCAACATATTGTCTCTAATCATTTTATTCAATTCAAACTCATTTTTCACTCAACTTCATTCTCAATTTATTGTACTTGACAGTAATCAAAGATCCACCATACAGAATAGATGAGCAAGGTTATGGCAGTTTCATTTTGCCTATCGATGTCTACTTTAAAAATAAGGAACAACCAAAGACTGTACAAATTGAGTACGACCTGTTTCTGCCAGCCAAAGGAACTCCACCAATTCATAATAAAAGAACAGAGGCACTCAAGTTTCTAAATCCACCAGAAGAGTTTAAAAGGAAGGTACTGAAGGCAGGAGGAGAAATGCTTAGCACGAATAATGGAAGTATTAGGTAGGTGAGATATGCAAATTATATCAAATAACTGGGAAATAATGCATGTTTTTATTGGTTGAAAACCATGTTTGATGAGAGTATAAAAACCTGCTGTCATCATTTTAGCATGTAATATGCATTTTAATTGCAGGGGCTGCATGATTGCACAAAGCTTAGATAAAGGTATCTACTGGATAAAATAATGCTATCCACCCTATAGGTGGCTCCATATAATTTCAGCGCGCACGTTTGTGCATGACCACGCACATGCGCACACCTCAAACTTGAAGAATTTTTATTTTGATGAGGTCATGAAAATATACAACACGTGCTTTTGCAACGCAAAATGCAACACATTTGTTTGCACACTTGACATGTTTAAAGAATACTTGAGAAGCTGGAAACCACTCTTTGTAGCTCCTCTCGTGTTCTGCTCTCAAAATCTTGTTTGTTTTGATCACAGTATCAAACAAATAAAACTGTTTTTGATTTGTTAAATTCAATAATCACAGATAAGATTAAACTTGTAACTTTTACTGCGGTCCAGTTGGCTCAGTTGGTTGAGCGCCGGGCTATTGTGCGGGAGGATCCCTGTGGCCGTATCAACACTCAGGATCTTAAAGTGATTGAGGAGAAATTTCTGCTTGAATGTGTAATTTTATCTGCAAATGGTTAGAATTTCGCTTCTGCTTGAAAAATGGTGCACTAGCCTCATAGGTGACAGAATGTCCTATTGTTAGTACATCAGTGCCTAGGGTACAAATCAAGTCCACAGTTTGAATTTTGAATTTTACACTGTTGTTATACACATTGAAAATTTTCAGTAGTATAAGTCTGACACTCAATAAAAATGAGGCGTACGTAACAAAGTGAGCTTCCCAAATGGGAATCAAACCCAATCATATATCCAACATACACATATTTTGAAAAATGACTGAAATGCTGAAAGTTGTGGGTTCCATTCCCATCTGGGAAGCTCACTTTTTTACACAAGTATAATGCTATATTGAATTATTTTACAGTGTTACACATTATCTTTTATTGTATAAACATGCAAAATAAATTTTGTATGCAACTACTTTTGGTGGCAAAGTGACATATAAAAATTACATGTATGTCCATTCTTTGGAGTGAAAATATCATCTTTTTTAATAGTAAATAATAATATTGTGATAATTGACTCTTGTTGTCTACATAATAAATTTTAAAAAAAAATCACGCATTAGCTTGAAGATATGAAGTTGACCTTCTTGTGGCAATTACAGTGAGGACACTGCAGTTTTTATTTTCTGAGCTCTCTACCGTTTAAAAATCCCTAATCAAAGTAGCACTGAACTCAAATGTACTGACAGAGTTATCTAGTAAATGAAATTCAAAGTGTCAAAAAATCACGAAATGTTCGTGGTTCGAGTGTTCTCACTGTAAATTTTTTACCTGTTTCAATTTTCAATTTTTGCCACTGGAAGATAAACTCTTACTATGTCTTTATGCCTCTGTGTAATGTCCTCTTTTTATTTACAGTTCTCCACCATCATCAAACCAAACAAACATCAATGGAAACACTGGTCAGAGCCACAGCATCAACAATGGCAAAGAAATGAAAAACCAAGCTGTCAATGGTGAAACAGAGAAGCCCAAAAAACCCAAACCAGAAAAACAGGTTTCTAAAACAAGTAAACCAGGTAATAAGGGCCCTAATCAGACTACCACTTCTCTGTCAGGGAAAAGGCCTTCAGAGGATGACGAAATTTTACCTAAAGTAAAGAAAAAGAAAAAAAAATTAGTAGAGGACAAGGATGGTCCTCAATCAGTTCATACTAAGTCAACAGGTTTTATTCCTATTGAACCTCCTGTTACTGGTGTAGAGGAAGAGCACACCTTAGGAAATAACAAAGATGTCAAACTTAAGATTAAAACTTTATCAAAAACTTCAAAAAAGACTGAAAAAGCTACTGATAAGTCTATCACCAAAGTAAAGCAAAAGAAGAAAGAGAAGCCCAGCGATAGTGCTGACACCAGCAATTGTGTTAAAAATGTAAATTCTAGTATCAACAACACAGTGAATGGTGAAAGTAAAAAGAAAGCTTCAAATGGTTCTAAGTCTATAGAGAAGACTTCAAAATCTCCTAAGGAATCTAAACCAAAACCTTCTAAACAAGAGGAGAAATCTCCCAAAGAATCTAAACCCAAAACATCTAAACAAGAGGACAGGAAAGTAGAAAAGTTAATGTTTCGTCGTGAATCTGGAGACAGTTGGAGTAGCAGCACATCGTCTAACTCTCCAAGTCTTCAGATGTTGAATAGTGGCTATAACAAGAGTAATCCTTTAGGTGCTCTCATGGCAGAGCTATCGGATCCTGATGATGACGAGGACGATGAGGACATCGATATATCAACTCCATTTCGGAATGACCCACTAACACCAAAATCAGACTGTTTTCCATTGTCAAATAACAATATACCTAGCGGGAAAGACTCTAAGCCTAGTAAAGCAAAAACAAAAATGAAAGAGAAGAAAGAATCAAAGAGCAGTAGTTCTAAAAATGGTGCATTAAAAAGTCCAACAATTTCTTCCAAGACAGAGTCAACTAAATCGTCCAGCAAGCTCAGGTAGGAATGAATATCAATTATTTGTTTTGTTTTATTTGTTATTTATAACAAATGGGAATTGATTAATTGCATTTTGTTTATTGGTTTGATTGATTTTTTTCCCCAAAAAATATAGTCACATTGGCTGAAAGCTTTTTTACTAAGGTTGTTAAAATACAAATTGCTATGAAAGTCACAACAATCTAATGGCCAAATATAGGTTTAGTTGGTGTTGTAATAAATGGCACTGATCTTATTGTTGTTACATTCTTTGTATGCTATGTGAACCTTGTTAAAAAGTGGTGGGGGATTGATCTGTCAAAAATCAAGCAAATTTTCAAAACATATTTATTTGCACTTATATTTTGTGTGTCAGTGTGTATGTAATGTATGCTTTGATTAAAACTCTCATCTCAGAGACAGCATCTCAGAACATTTTGAATCAGCAGGGATATTGTTTTGCATATATATTATTTGGTTGGTAATATTGCAATAACAATATGTCTACCATGTTGTAAATGACTTTTCGATCCAGTCAAATCAAGTCAAAGTTTATTTACAAAATTATTTTACAAAACATATAATGTACCACTGACCTCCAAATAGAAAAACACTAATGTAGATCGTTTACATTCTGTTGGTGTTTCTCTTGTATAAAAGAAACAAACATAGATCAAGTAATTCTCTCCATTCATTTAATTATTGAAATTTTCCTTAGAAACATTTTGATGCTCCGTTTGTTTCAAAATCTTTTCTATCTTTTCTAGTTCTAAAACCAAGATCAAGACCACTAAAAATGGTTCAAATGGACATCAAATGGCTAGGACTGATTTGCTTCATTTGTACAAAGAACTGTCATCCATAACAGACAGTGACCGTCTTCAACAAGTTGCCGACATTATTGAACATTCTTCTTGCTTTGTTATCACAGAGACCAATCTGGAATTTGACTTAAATATACTTGATATAACTACCTTACAAAAGATACAAAAATGCATAAAAAGATAGTAGCCATGCCAAATTAAAGAGAATTATACATTATTTAACACAGAAGAAACTACAGATTATTATTATTATTATATTGGTGCCCAGTGGTGTTCCTCAGCTTTACAACAAAGAAAGACAAAAACAATTAGGTAAACTCAATACATGACTGTATATTAAATACTTCTTAAAATAATACATACTTAATCTTATGATAATCAATGAGTGTCAGGTGCACAATTGCGGATAAACTATGCAATCCCATACACTGTAGATAATCTTCTTACTAAAACGATGCACCAGTTGGCTTATTGGCATTCATTTGCATAAAGTTTCTGCAATTAGGCACCTTGGTGTAATCAATCAGTCAAATGCGCTCTGGACAATTAATACTTCCACCTCAAACATCAGTTTGATTGTGAATATGATTGCAGTAGTTGCCTGTTTACCATCAATGACTGTTTGTGGTACATTTTGGCTTATTCAGAAGCTGAGAGATTTCTGCTATTTAAACTCCCAAAAAGCAATGTTTGAATCACCTAAAGATAGCTACTTATAAGATACATTGAATGCATTGGATGCTTTGAAGCTATGAAATATTTGCACAGAGGCAGATTTAGGGAAGGGATTATGAGGGTAGCAACAACCCCTTGGCAGAAACATTTGAAACCATTTCTCCTTAACCATTCTGTTATATCTCTGCACTGCCTTAATCAAATCTACAAACCACCCTTTGAAAAATTCCTTGATCCGCCCCCTGTTGCAATAACATAATTCTCAGAAAGAGAGTTGAAAAGTTAACTATCGCTCTATTAAACCAAGCACATCAAAATCTAATGGTTCACCTTCAACGTTAGAACAGATCAGAGCGCATGTTGGAGAACATGGGTGTGATATTTTGTCAACATTTTATACAAAAGAATTTGAAATAGTTGCTGGATAGTGTTTGTTATTTATATTGCTCATTATTTTATATTTTTTCTTTGATAGAAGTGCCTTAGATTTATTAATATATAATTTATCTGTTGTCATACAGTTCATAGCCAGGATCAGGATGTTTTCAGTATTTCCTGATTTGATAGATTCTCTAAAATTTCTTTACTTTGTTTATTTTGATACCTCAGAAGACATGTATGTATAGATTGAAATAGTTGCTTAGAACAAATGCAGGAAAAACCATGAAATAAATACAAACAAAATAGTAAAATTAATTACTCGAAAGCCTGTCTTATGGTCTAGTTACAGTTGAACCTTGATTATCTGGCCCTTGATTATACAGATTTTTCAATTATCTGGACTTTTTTGAAAAAAAAAGAACTAGAAAGACTGTCATAAGAAATAGCTTCTAAAACTGGACTTTATAAATTGTTGTTTTGAATCTTTATAGTCTGTGAGGACACACCAACAGGGACCACATTGTGTTTTGTGCAATACTTTAAAAACTTGAATCCTCTATTAAGTGAATCGATTTGAAATATTATTTTGATCACATGTATTTAAATTGAATCCTACTTTTTCAGAGGGTTTGAAGCAGTAGAAATTAAGCTCAGAAAATATAAATATAAATAATGCCAAGTGGTTCCGGTTGGAGTGTCTGCACTGTAACTGAAGAAATCTCTTTTCATTTTTAATAGTTAATGAATATATCTTACATGACTTTCAATTTGGTTACTATCATGGTATTCTACCATTGTGGACTCATATGCATACTTTCGACTATCTGGACTCTCAATTATCCAGACGTTTTTGCTTGGTCCAGAGGGGTCTGGATAATCGAGGTTCGACTGTACTGCAAAAGTCGAGGCTTTCATGAAGTGAACAGATAGCAAGTAGTACACAGCAGGGGTTTCAATATCTTTTGAATAAGCGTCTGAGTAAATGAAGTAGGCATCTGTGTCCCAAAATATACAATCATGTTTTTTTACCAAGGACACAAAATAGCCGGCGGTAAGAGGTAAAATAGGCATGTGAGCATTGGCATTAAGTGGATATCTCTCAAATTAAGTGCACGATATCTATGTATGTGTCTACATATGTTACACCTTAGGGAAAAACTGGTTGGTACTCATGGTAGACTATGGCACTGAGTTTGAAGGTTAATACTTAACATTATTGTGTAATAAAATACTAAAACTTAGACAAAAACTTAACCTTAACCACAGAACTGTTTTGACATTTATTGTTGCTATTAGACACTATTAGACACTATTTGGTACCAATTCAAGGGATCTTATAACATGGAGTACCAGAAGTAACCTCAAAAATACCGATTAAGGCCTCTTTAAAAATATATGCAGATTTGCAGATCTTCTTCGCTGTCACTCGTAAACAAGTAAGGCAGGTTAATGTTTATAAATATATCGGGATTGTTTGCTTGCCTCAATTTGCATCTATGATGACTCTTTGCTTCTTCAGCAAGTTTTGTTCAAACTGGTTTATACCATTCCTTGTAAATGTTCAGAATACAACAATTTTTGAGGCTGTTTAGAAAACAAAATTATCATTAAAAAGCTTGTTTCAAATATTAATATAATTATGTAGATAATATATAAGATAGTGTCACTGTTTTAATACACAAATTTTATCTTTGAGAGTGTTGAAAAGTGAAATAAATAAATAAATAAATTGTCTCAGGTTAGGATGTTATAATATATACAAGTCATGTATAAATGGTATTTAGCCTGTGTTGCATCTGGAAAAACTGTCTTATAACCATGTTAGTAACGAGAGAAAATACCAGATGCAACGCAGGCTGTTATATATTATGCTTGTTTTCTGCATCAGTTACAATGTTCAAGTTACAGTTTTGTCCCATATTTCATGTTCTGGTTAAGATACCAGTGAGCTTAGCACTTGTTAACACTTTGCACTGAAAAACTTAAGCCGGTAGACTTGTTATTGATATTTTTCTCTTATTATTCATTATAAAATGTCTCCTTTCTGTCAATGATATTTTTTTCATTTCATTTACATGGCAAGGAAAAATAAAACTGTTTTGGCCATCATGTCAGATCAGACTTTCTAAAATTGCCACATGGCAAAATTTTCAACACTCAAAAATAAAATTTGATTCACAAAACAGACTTAAATTGTTTAGTTTATCATATAGTACATATTCTTGTATTTCTAGTATTTCTATGAAACCTTTTATACTTGAGCTTGCGTGTATATTGTATATGTTATATACTCTCAACTAATTTATATGAAAACAAATAAAAACATTCAAGTTCTTTGACAAATGTGTTGACTGTACTTTTATTAATCGTTAATTAATTATTGATTTGCTAATCATTAATTTCTTGGGGGAAGGGGCTAGGGTCGATGGTAGTACCAGTCTGAAAAGTTGTGATGTTATGTGGGCTAGGATGTTAATTTATTCATCATCATCATCAGAGGTTGGTGGGTACTCTGTACTTGCTCTATGTTGTTAACTTGGGGAGGGGAGAGTAAGTTTTTTTGACTAGCTTGCCTTCGTTGATTTGGATTTTCGATGAAGGAAAAATTGAATTATTGCATATTATTGTTTTGTCGCATGGAACCATGGATGCTTGCAAACTAGAAGGAAGTCTGTTGCTTTATTTTCTAGCAATTTTAAAAATGTGGGAGGCTTCAAGATAACTTAAACACGTAATTTAGGGACTGATCATTTATTATCGGAAGATTTGGGGGGGAAGAGGGGGGGGTGCAAATGTAAAATGCCATTCATCATTTTTAGACTTAACCTTTTTAAAGGCAATTTTAAATAGATCGATGTAAATTCTCATTATGCTTTGCATAAAAATTTGTGACCCACCCCCTTTTGGCACAAGCCCCTTCCCCTCCCTCCCACCCCTACCCAATAATTAATCTGTGGTCCCTTACTGTGCCATTGGCAGATTGATGGTCCCTATTAAGACTCCTATTACGAGTATGAGAAATGACTAAGCACAACAACTGAGTACAATTTCAACTCACAAGCATTTTATTGCTTTCTTAAAGTCAACACACTAGTTCACAACATGTTTTTATATTATATTAATGTATGAAATGTCACTCATTTATAAATAAACTCTCTTTGCTCTATTTACACAATTCATAAATATTCCAAATATTGAAATGTTCACAGACGTTGTCATAACAACAACATTGGCAATGCTGTTGCTATGGTATTATGTACATGGCTACCACGGTAACAAACTATGGCCTATGTAAATGCCTCCATGATTACCATAGATGCATACACTGTTGCCATGGTAATGTAAGTAGCCTTATGATTTCTAAAAAACACTAACCATGAGCAATTAGAGTGCAATAGCACTATTTAGTGGTATTTATGTTGCACACTTTTAGTGCATGCACTCTACTGTTGGTATCTGTTTGGCAAAGACAATTTCACAGGCTTGTCTTTTTCAATTAGCGATACTTCAGCTGACGTAAGCCTTTGTTATTCATGTGCCAATCAAACAGTGATTGGACATTATTCTAATATAGCGTATTGTAGTACTGGTTGGCACATTAGCATAACAATTTATTTGTTTGTTTATAAACGTGAAGTATGGCTATAGCTATAATAAATGACGTATGCATATGTTGCTATAGTAACCTAATTTATGTCAAAACAGTATAGAGGCTTTGCATCATCACGTAAGTGCAGCCATGTCAGACTCTTCACTATCAGATATAAAATCATTTACAAGAGAAATATAGATTGAGCATGTGCAGTAGATATGTTGCGAGCTGTGAAATAGCTGATAATGCTCAATCCACATTTCTCACCCACATGGTTTACTGCCTTTACATTTCACTTACAAGAGAAATGGGTATTAGTTTTGGCAGGTGAAAGAGTCCGGATCTTACACAGTCTCATTCTTTACAAAGAGTGGTTGTACAAATCAAATCGAAGCCTGAATAAAGTTATCCACTGGATAAAGTTATCCACTCCACAGGATTTCTTTAGAATTTATCCGCTGGATAGGGGTTGATCCAGCCCCTGAACAAAAACGGCTTTATATCCACCAAGAATTTGATTTTCACAGCTCATGGAACTACCATTTCCTCGCCCTGGTTTAACTATTAGTTTTATTTACAAAAATCATGGGTTCAATTTTTTCTTCTGATATAAATATCTTCAAATTTCAATAAGATTAGTTTTGTTTAAAAGCTCATTTTTTTGCAAAAGTCTTTTTTGTTTTTGGTTACTTTGCTTGTATTTGAATGGAAATCATTCCTGAATAGCATAGTTAAATTTTTATGTTTTATCACTTGTCATTTAAAAGCTTTTTTGTTTTGTTAGTTTTGTTTTCTACTTACAAAACATCAGAGATCAACCTCGTCTTAAAATGTACAGTTTCCATGGTTGCCATGGTAACAAGGTCGTCAATTATTGACGTTCAACTCTTAATTATAAATAATTTAAATAAATTAAACTCAGTTTTATCAACCACGGAAGGTGTGTCACACTCCATGCGTCAATGTGAATTCTCAGCAAACTCAAAAAGAGATAATCAAAAGATATCGCATGTAATCGCACGAACAAACTTGTTCTCCGCTTGGAACTTAGCTTGACTACAGGTTCTTCAGCCCAGGGAGGGAGGGTTAGAAAAATGAGGAAATTAGGATGTGCTTTGGCCGTGAATTGACGTATGTAAAATCATGAGATATCGCATCGTGCGACACATTAACACTCCCGTATACTTATTTACTAGAAACCGCCTGACTAACGTTGCACCCAACCTCGTGTTGTAGGAGTCTTTCGGTGGACCACATAAGACGGAGGCTAGCTAGCAGGTGGAGTCGAATTCTTTGGAATGGGAAACAGCATTGTATCGTATTGTATCGTATCGTATCGTATCGTATTGTATCGTATCGTATCGTATCGTATCGTATCGTATCGTATTGTATCGTATCGTATCGTATCGTATCGTATCGTATAGTATCGTATTGTATTGTATCGTATCGTATTGTATCGTATTGTATCGTATCGTATCGTATCAAACCGTAATTTCCAAGAGAACTATATTGCAGCGTGAGGTAGTATATATCATTGAGAATACTGCACTCTTTCTTGCAGCTCTAGTGATCCATGGCGATACGTAACGATACGTAACGTACCGTGCCGTACCCACTCGTGCGAAAAAAACTCTAGTTTTTTACTTTTTGCAAGAAATATCAAATAGTATCTGGTATTTGCTCGTATGCCCTTAAACTTGATAAAACTATGTACAGGAACCATAAGAAGACTAAAAACAGGCCCGTCGACCATTTCTGAGCAATGGTGCCTCCAAGCTCTCCTTTTAAAAACTGAAATGAAATGAAATATGTTTGAGAATATTGCAATGAATTAATATCATGACAAATCTAATGCAATCGCGCCTATCCCACTGGCTGGTAAACACTGATCATCTGACTAAAATACCGTCCACACTGTTTTCTTTTCTGGCAGTTTTTAGAAAAGAAATAAAGAGACATTTTCGCAGTGGATCGTCTAATGAGAACATTTCACATATGTTGCTGAATTCAAATTTCCAGAGGGGATCGAAGGGGGGATGCACGCTTGTAATTGACTAGATAATAAGGTGACATGGGTACTTACCACTCGTCTTAATACCAGAATAACAAGGCATGCACCACCACATAATGTATAAACCAGAACAGAGAAAGCTAGATTGTCACTCGACACGTTGAATTTTGTGCCCTTAGCAGCATGATAACACACGCTGATGACCCACGGTAAACCAAGACCAAGGAATATATTCACACTGTTGCTACCTGAAATACATCGCAAGCCAGGGATGATAATGGGATGGGTGGTGGTGATGTGTAATAGTGGGGATGATCGATGATGAAATGGTAGATGATCGATGGTGATGGTGAAGGTGATGATGGTGGTGGTGGTGGTGATGGTGGTAATGGTGGTGGTGATTGTGATGACGTTCGTGGTAGTGGGGTTGGTGATGATGATGCTGATATTGGTGGTGGTGGTGATGGTGTCATTGATCTTGATGATGGTTGTCAAGGTGATATTAAGAAGTCTGTCATTGATCTTGAGGATGGTTGTCAAGGTGATATTAAGAAGTCTGTCATTGATCTTGATGATGGTTGTCAAGGTGATATTAAGAAGTCTGTCATTGATCTTGATGATGGTTGTCAAGGTGATATTAAGAAATCTGTCATTGATCCTGATGATGGTTGTCAAGGTGATATTAAGAAGTCTGTCATTGATCTTGATGATGGTTGTCAAGGTGATATTAAGAAGTCTGTCATTGATCCTGATAATGGTTGTCAAGGTAACATCATGAAGTCATTCATTGATCTTCAAATACCTGTGATGTTTCCTATCGCCGCATCTGCGCCCGAGTCCTGCAAGGCAGCGGTTTTACTAGCTAACGTATCGGGTAGACTAGTGCCAATGGCGATGATAGTGATACCAGTAACGCTGTTCTTAAGACCAACTACACAGCCCAGTAGTTTACCAAGCTAAGGATAACAAAGACTCGTTAGAAATATTCTAAACGAAATATAACTTATAAGTAAAATATAGTAAGCAATCAAGCCACTGATGTGGGTTTGGCACTGATAAAAATATCAATTGATTGAGAATTGTACCTGTTCTACAACAGCCGTGAGAGCTGCGATTAATAATAAAGATACTATAAAGGCTGCCCATCCACCCAGAAAACGTCTGAAACAGAATATAAGGCAGCTATTAGCAACTAGATATACAAATATATATTTTACTACTGCAATGTTGTAAAGAGGTGTCTGCCTACGAATCCAAATCATGGATGCTCTTAGACTTTTTCTGTCATTACTCAACTCCCCCTCTTCCTGATTATTATTGCGCAAAAGGTCACTCTTATAACGTGGCGGAAAACCTTTGCTACATCCACGCAAATGGATGATATGATTATCCGAGCTTTCGGGTTACAAACTCAGGGAAAACTGATGTACAACTTCATTCCACAAATTATTTCAGATCCTGTAGTACTCTATCTCCTTACAACTGTTACGAAACACATATCGCTTTTTCATTGCTAAAGTCTCTGCATAGGTTCGCGGTCTCACTTTTTGAAAAATGCTGTCATTTCCTCCGTATTTGAGCTACAATAATGATATGCACAGCATTTTAAAGCTTGAGATTTGCAGTTTTTTATCAGTTGATTTATTTCTAAATAATATTTTGTTTTTCAAGGGGAAAGAAAAAAAAAATAAGGTGTCGCATACGTTTTCGTCAGAAACTGACGCTGCAGCTTTCAAGAGTTATTGACTATAAATGTAGCCACAAAAATGACAGCACTTTCAAACATTGATACCGCGAATCTCTGGAGTGACATTATATACGTGTACTCACTTTGGAGGAATGAACGCAAAGAGTACTTTCCAAGATATTGTTAATAGATGAAGAATAAAGTCCAATGCTGAGAGGGGTTGGATATTACCATCCTCGTCCTCTTCGCCTTGGATCATTATCGCTCTGAAAATAATAATGAAATGATTACACTGACATGACTGAGTATGCATGATCAAAGTGATGCTCATAACATTGATCGATTGATTGATTAGTTGAATGATTGGATGTTGGAGTGATGGAATGATAGAATGATGGGATGATAGAATGAAGGAATGATGGATTAATTGATTGATTCATTGATTCATTGATTCATTGATTCATTGATTCATTGATTCATTGATTCATTGATTCATTGATTCATTGATTCATTGATTCATTGATTCATTGATTCATTCATTGATTCATTGCAGTGGATATCACGATATAAATGAAATATAAATATTGATGGCTTACTCTTCAAATTGTATTCGCCATGCTTGTCCTAGTGTTTCATTTTGATGATCAAGTGTTATAATATTCGCCACTCGATCAACGATTTCGTCAACATCTGAAATATAGAGATACGTAAGAAAGTACACTTGTCCGAAAAATAAAGACAGATAAAAATTGGAGAATCGGTGTGCGAATGTACAGAAAAATGCAAATCATGAATAAATCAGGGCAGCAATGTATAAAAAATAAGCAAATAAATAAATAAATGAACTAAGGAGTGAATAAATAGATGGATGGGTTGGTGGGCAACCGGACCGACGGAAGGATGGATGGATAGTTCGTAATAAAATATTGTTTCCACTCTACCCTTGACATAAATGAATTTGATCACTTACCGCTAGATATGTGTATGACTGCTGCTGTTTTCTCCCCCAGTGTTGCACCAGGGCTGGGCTCTTGTAATAGTACAATAAAATTCTTTTTCTAAAAAATAACATATCAGATAAAACTAAGTATCTGCATAACAACATTAATACCATAATAGTTCACAGAATTCTTTCATATTCAAATTTTTGATTTCTTCAAGAATACAGAAACAAAAGTCATGATTAGTGAACAAAAGCAATGAAAAGGATTCTGGTCTAGAGACGGGTTTAAAACGTCATCATGCTTCAGGCTTATTAGTTAACCTATATGGATGATGGCGATACTGACGTTTCGGACGTTAGTCTGTCGGAGTAATATACGACATTTCAGTATCGCCACCATCCCTTTATGGTGTCTATTTTACAAATATATTTTACAACCGACTGTATGTATAGAAACGCCGACACAACCCACACTAGCTAGTACTTAATTACTAGTTTAAATCTCCAAAAAAAACATACTGTTAATTGAATTACTCAATTATACCTGGCTTTCTGTGTTGATTCGGATAACTATCATCTTCGATGTTTCACCATGTTGAAATGTAAGGGTCCCATCCTCAACTTGTTCAAAATCCCAAGGACTGTTGTCTTCTGCATCGGGTTTGCCTCCGATGGCTGTACCATTTCTGAACGAGAAGGGATGAATAAATGAACGAACGAGCGAAAGAACGAACGAACGAACGAACGAATGAATGAGTTAATGGATGAATGCAGTACTATTTCTGAATAGATGAATGAATAGATGGATGGATGGATGGACGGACAGACGGACAGATGGATGGATGGGTGGAAGAATGGATGAATGAATAAGTATATATATAAATAAATGAATGAATGAACAAATGCATGAAATGATAATGAATGAAAAAAATGCATGTAAGGAAACATAGATAATTCAATGAGCAATACATTGCATAGCGCTTAATGATCAACTTACAATGTGCGATACTTGATAGTCACGTGACCGTCACAGCCTTTCCTTCTGACTACGTTACACGACACATCTTGCGTTACAAAGTTGGCATGGTAACTGGATTGCTCAAACGAGAACTCACCGGGCTCTATATGTTAAACAACAATAAAAAGGTTTACATAGAAAGTGCAATTAACATTTCATACCAATCATTGCGTATTGCATGACATACATAAAGTGTGCTCCATATTGTGTGACGTGACACATTAATGCGTGACAAATTCATATTGTTGGACAGTCAATTTAATACTGTGCAAAAACACCCGAATAAACGGAGAAAGCTTCACATTCAATTCACTTATCACATCTTTGTTTTACAAGTATTTTGGCACAACGAGTTTAATTTACTACGCATATAAACGAGTGGGGCCTGGGACTAGCACAGGAACCCCATGAATAACAAACAGTTTGTCAATACTTACCATCATCATCAATAATGGTCACTCGAGTAAGACTGATTTCACCCAAGTCAGCGTGATTCGCAGGACAGGGATTCTTTAAGATTACAAAGAACTCTCTATTCTTGGAAAATTCCTCGTGTAGTAAGATTGGAATTCTTAGAATGTGTTTTGTTGTTCCTGGTTGAAATGTCTACAAAAAGAAATTGAAAAAATACTCAATTATTGTCTTAACCAAGAGGAAATGAGATAAGACAACCTATCCCCCATACTGGACTTTGCACATATGATCAGCCCCATTTGTTCTATTTATTGCCACAGAGTTATTTTAAGAACAAAACGTGATTGGTCAGATTGATCTGACCAGAGAGGAAATAGGAGAATTTTGTGCTGGCGTCGAAGATAAAAAAGAAGAGCAGCTCTTCAAATTTGCAAAAGAAAACCTTAACAATGCTGGATATATTAACATGTTCTCCAGTCGTCTTTCCCTTAAGAATAAGGTTTTAGCGGGATTGGTAACAGACTAAAAATAGCCTGGTTTCTAAAAATAGCACTAGCGTGGTTCCTGATGGGGTCCGGGGATAGGTTCTCTTAGCTCATTTTCTCTTGTCTTAACGTATAAGTAATTACGTTTTTAAAACCTGTTCGGTTTTGCTCAATCAATTTTCACAGTCTTATAATTTTCTAAAATGATGGAACAAATCGGTTTTGAGTAGCTCCTTTGATTGGCCATTGGAGAAAAACATACTTCACTGTTTTATGTGTAATCTTTCATCGTTTTCAAAAAAAATGTGAAGTGGCCTGGAGTCTAACTCGTGACCTCTCATATTGGGTGTACATGCGCTCAACAACAGTGTATGATATCTAAAATCGTTTTGTACTTCACTACACTAGAAGTATGTAATGCACGTTTTGATACCAACGTTTCGAGGTAAGTTTGTAACTTATAGGGGGTGATAATGAGTTGCGTTTTTATGTGTTCTTATTTAATCTGTTGTCAGCGCGCATAAATTAGTGCAGATTGTTACAAATCATAAAGTCATACTTTCTGATCTGCCCTGAAGATGCGAAAATTGTGCGAACGCTTATCAAAATGAAATGTTATCCTTGTAATAATCGATATTTAAAAAAACATTGTAAATCCTTACCATTGTTCCTTTGGTACTTGTGTAGTCTCGGCCATGTTTAGCGCTTCCATCTCTCGTCTCGTAGTCAACAGAATAGACAATTTCTTCCTGTGAAGAAACTACGCTTTCTATTTGTCCGTCGTTCATGGGTAAGCTGTGTTCACTGTCCGAGGGGGAACCGGCACGAGTGTAAATCATTCCTTTGCTATTTCGTTTGACATCTCCATTTGTAGTTTTCTGAGAAGGGAAAACAGTTGATTATTAGTTAACAGGAGAAAGTTAGTTATTGTAGCTATCGAATGATTTCATGAATTAATTAATTTATTAATGTTTGAAAGAATGTCTGAATAAGTAAATGGATGACTGAATGAATGAATGAATGAACGAAAAAAAGAAAGAAAAGAATGAACAAATGAATGAATACATGAACGAACGAACGAACGAACAAACGAACGAATTGGTGAATGTGTATGAGTGGATGCCGGAATGAATGAGTGGATGCGAACTAACCAAAATTCCATTTTGCTTGTTCAGGTTATTACATGGTGTCTCGTCTATTTTAGTCGAAGGATCGTAAGGAGCCGGGAGAACCATGAGGTTTTTTGGTGAACTGACACGAGATATACTGAAAACACAACGAATTCATGTCATGGATAGTGTTTATTGATAATAAATGGTTCATTTTCATCTGAATCTAATATGATCAGCAACGCTTACGCATTGTGCCATATAAGGAATAGATGGATGGATGGACAAATGATGAATTAATAAATTAATGAATTAACGAATTAACGAAGGAAGGAAGAAGCAAGAAGCAAGAAGCAAGAAGCAAGAAGCAAGAAGCAAGAAGCAAGAAGCAAGAAGCAAGAAGCAAGAAGCAAGAAGCAAGAAGCAAGAAGCAAGAAGCAAGAAGCAGGAAGCAGGAAGGAAGAAGGAAGAAGCAAGAAGGAAGAATCAAGAATCAAGAATCAAGAATCAAGAATCAAGAGGGAAGAGGGAAGAGGGAAGAGGGAAGAGGGAAGAGGGAAGAGGGAAGAGGGAAGAGGGAAGAGGGAAGAGGGAAGAGGGAAGAGGGAAGAGGGAAGAGGGAAGAGGGAAGTGGGAAGATGGAAGAGGGAAGAGGGAAGAGGGAAGAGGGAAGAGGGAAGAGGGAAGAGGGAAGAGGGAAGAGGGAATAGGGAAGAGGGAAGAGGGAAGAGGGAAGAGGGAAGAGGGAAGAGGGAAGAGGGAAGAGGGAAGAGGGAAGAGGGAAGAGGGAAGAGGGAAGAGGGAAGAGGGAAGAGGGAAGAGGGAAGAGGGAAGAGGGAAGAGGGAAGAGGGAAGAGGGAAGAGGGAAGAGGGAAGAGGGAAGAGGGAAGAGGGAAGAGGGAAGAGGGAAGAGGGAAGAGGGAAGAGGGAAGAGGGAAGAGGGAAGAGGGAAGAGGGAAGAGGGAAGAGGGAAGAGGGAAGAGGGAAGAGGGAAGAGGGAAGAGGGAAGAGGGAAGAGGGAAGAGGGAAGAGGGAAGAGGGAAGAGGGAGGAGGGAGGAGGGAGGAGGGAAGAGGGAATAAGCAAGAAGCAAGAAGGAAGAAGGAAGAAGGAAGAAGGAAGAAGGAAGAAGGAAGAAGCAAGAAGCAAGAAGCAAGAAGCAAGAAGCAAGAAGCAAGAAGCAAGAAGCAAGAAGCAAGAAGCAAGAAGCAAGAATCAAGAAGCAAGAAGCAAGAAGCAAGAAGCAAGAAGGAAGGAAGGAAGGAATTAATGAATGAGTGAATGGATGAATAAATGATTGAACGAACGAACAAATGAATACCAGAATGATACAAGGAAGGATAAATGGGTGAATGAATGACGTGAAAAAATTATTTGGTGATTGATCAATTCTTTATTGTAGTAAATTGCTATTATCGTAGATGTAATATACAAGCCATGTGACCTGAATTCAAGACACGCCGTGTTCACTAATTGCTGTTTAATGTGATATTTAACGGCTGATTCAACACCACATACCGCTTTTTAGCTTTTGCTAAGAGGATGTCGATGTCAATATGCTTCGAGCTTTTCACCACCGAGTAAGAGTGAGTACCAAAATTGAACTTGTGACCAAGATCATCTGATAAAGTCAAGGGAACGATGTAAGAAAAAATGGAAGGTTATGTTTTGGAAAGATGGATGAATAATTTAAATGATTGAAATATCCATTGGTTAATTGTTTAATACTCTTATTTTCATGATTTCATAAATTTTGGAATTTATATATTGTTGACTGATTGATTGGTCGGTCGGTCGGTCGGTCGGTCGGTCGGTCGGTCGGTCGGTCGGTCGGTGGTTGGTTGATTGATTGATTGGTTGGTTGGTTTATTTGGTTGGTTGATTGGTTGTTCGGGTTGGTTGGTAGGTTGGTAGGTTGGTAGGTTGGTAGGTTGGTAGGTTGGTAGGTTGGTAGGTTGGTAGGTTGGTAGGTTGGTAGGTTGGTAGGTTGGTAGGTTGGTAGGTTGGTAGGTTGGTAGGTTGGTAGGTTGGTAGGTTGGTAGGTTGGTAGGTTGGTAGGTTGGTAGGTCGGTCGGTGATTAGTTGATTGATTGATTTATTTGGTTGGTTGATTGGTTAGTCGGGTTGATTGATTGATTGGTTGGTTGGTTGGTTGGTTGGTTGGTTGGTTGGTTGGTTGGTTGGTTGGTTGGTTGGTTGGTTGGTTGGTTGGTTGGTTGGTTGGCCATCTTACCTAACGTATGAGTTCCAATAAATTTCGAGCTGACAAACGACCGTGCTAAGACATTGATTGCTTTTTGACTGTCGTCAATCTCTTCGTGAAACTTTGACATTTTTCGTGGTTTGTTTCTTGTTATACTTTTAAGAGCTGCGTGACGAAATCTGACGAGATAAAAATAGAGGTTTTAACACAATATGATTTTGGCATCACCATCATCACCATAAGGCGCCAGTGTGGTCCTTTATTCATGTACGTACAAGTACATATGATCTAAAAAAGACTTAAGTAAACTGAACAAAAAATACTGAGTTCTTGTTTTCGTGCTCGAAATAGATGCGCGAATACAAGCAAAGAACAAAAGGTCTTGCCCTTATTTCGAGCAAACGTGGCACAAACAAGAACATCGTTAGATTCTGTTTTAGATTCAAATTTTACAATTTAATCAAAGTGGTTTCTTCATCACAAAATCGTGGTTGCGTACAAATAAGATTTTAAAAATAGAAACAATTGGTAAATATTTCAAAATTTTCGGTAACTTCAAGTACGCACGTGCGTATATGCGTATAAGACGCTGTGCCCCTGATCATCATTACATCACCATCATCATAATAATATCACTATCATCATCATTATCTTAAGTATCATGAAATATATTGTGTCAACATAATATATGGACATAATGTTGACACGATAATTATACAAAGGACCGGCAATTAATTATTTTCGTTAAAACAATCTCTAAGTTTATAACTCGTATATGTAATTGCCCCATTTCACTATGACGTCATGGTTTTGTTTACATGAATAAGGGGCTAAATAGTTTTCCTCAAGCACATTTTGCTTTGCACTTGAACGTATAATTTGTTCTTTTATTATAAATAGATTTTTAGCTTATTTTTAATTGAATTAAACATGCGTTAAAACAATAGATTTTTTTGATGTGACGTCATAATGAAATAGGGCAATTGAATTGTGTAAACTATATATGTTATATATATATAGATAGATACATATACTATGTATATTGTAAGAAAAAAATTATAGTTGTAAAATAACTATTGAGAACTATTTTATTTTTAAATTGCAAACAGTTGATGTTATTAAAAAAAGATCTCTTACTTTATTCTTGATGTGGTCGAGTTCTGTGGATGTGCATTTGCTTCTTTGAAGTGTTTCAGTGCATACGCCAGACTCTCTGCTGTTTCGTTGCAATTGGCATCGGGCTTTTGTCCTTTCCACATAGACACAACCTCTCTATTAAAAACAGACAATGGTTAAGTGGACGTTGTAGATCATAGAAGTTCTAGATAACCTAGTTTTTGATGTCATAAGATAGCGTCATCATCAACAGTCTATGGACAGTCATCGTGATCATAATCAAGGGCGGATTCAGAGAGGGGAACCACTAATAAAAAATGATCCGGAAATTTTGAAAGGGGGGGACAAATAAAATAAATTACTGATTATCAATAAAAAATAATAAAAAATAATAAAAACAATAATAAAAATTAAAAATTAAAATAATCAAAAAGAATCAGTCAAAAAATAATCAAAAGAATAATAAAAAAATCAAAAATAAAAGAAATCAAAAATTAAGAATTATCTAGGGGGTCCGCCTCTAATAATACTATCATGATGATCATTATTATCGTTATCATTGTCATGCAATATCAGATCCTATTCTCTATTATTATCATCACCGCTATCACACATTATTCACAAGAAAATCATAAAGGAAATACCTTAATCTCTCTTTACTCTTTGACAAATCTTTAAGATCGTGTTCACTGAAAATATATACGTTGATCAATTATAGTCAACATAAAACGCGTGTCATGGAGTAGTCATGAGAGTCGATTGGCCATTATAAGATCCCAGCAAATCATACCGCACAAAATTCGCGAAAAGCCAGTTGGAAATTTAAGAACCTTTTTCAGTGTATATGCATTTTAGCTCCAATTCCTCACTTAATTCATTTTTTTTTTATTAAAAACAAAAGTGGATGAAACAAAAGGAAGGGTGACATTCAGGATGAAATATGATATGCGCAGTGAATAAACAATTCTTAATTACGAACTGGCTTATGCATGTTTCGTTAAGCAGCGTTTACACGGGCAATTTTTCCTTGACAATTTTTCTTTGACACTGTTATCGCTCGTGTAGACGATCAACAACTTTTCCTTGACCATTTTTTATTAACAAGGTTTCCTTGCTCGTGTAGATGATGAACAAGTTTTCCTTGACAAGTTTAGGTTATGCCCGCGATGGTTTGCAATCAGTGGAGTACTAACATAATTTGTCTCTAGTCTCTTGATGAGCAAACAAAACAAAATAGCGTATATGCAAGTGAAAAATAGAGATCGAAGAAGGCTTGCCAGTGCATGTGGACTAGGGGCGGTTTTGCTTATGCACGATTGCGAATTTCGAAAGCGCAGATGGTGGGTCTGTCCTTGGGTGTCAGATGATCCGTACTCCCTTTTTTTATACTGCGGTTGCGATATGATTCATGTTTCGTAATCCAAAGACTCTGTCTGGATTGGAGTAAATCCAACAAAATATAAACAGATTTATCGCTCCAGATTAATTTTGCTTTAGCCGCCATTTTGTTTTGATTTGGAGACTGATCGTGCGACGAAACTGGAAACTAATCACATTAATATTCCTTGCCACATTTTCCTTGTTGTCCGTCTACACGAACAAATTTCATCCTTGACAATTTTTCCTTGTCAAGGAAAAGCCAGCACGCCCGCTTTTCCTTGTCAAGGAAAAATTGTCTATTTTACTCCATCTACAGGAGCAATTTTTGTCAAGGAAAAATTGTCAAGGAAAAATTGTCAAGGAAAAATTGCTCGTGTAAACGCCGCTTTACCTAACGCTTGTTCTGTGCTGTTCTACTACTCTCAGCTCCATGGATCGATGGGTAAATATGTGACCGGATGAACGACGCGGCTCCATACCAACTACACGGACCTAGTACGTAAGTAAAACGTAACTGATTACTGAATATATCTTGCTCGATTACGTTATACGCAACACACTTTAACAAGTACGTTAGAACAGAAGACGCATTTAAGCATGGTTTTCATATAATCGATCACGATCGCCGGATCAAGAATGGAAACATTTTTATCTTTAATTGTGATTGCATTTGCGTTGGCGAAGGTTTCTAATATTTTGTCCTTACGCTTGCATGTGCAATTGTGCTTGCGTCGCTAGTGAAAACCAGCCATTAGTGGTTTAGCGTTAGCATTTTTCCATTCTTGTGCTTGCGCTTGCGTTAGCAAAGATTCTTATTTTTTCCTTGTAATTACGTCTGCGTTTGTACTTGCGTCACTTGTGAAAAACACGCTTAACAATTCCACCAAGGTGCGCGATTTCAGAAACTTTATACAAATTAATGCAAATTTGCCAGCTGTTGCATCGTTTTCTTAAGAAATCTAGTTTCTTTCTTATTAAGCACATCACAATATGTGTCGATGCTCTTTACAAAATTTTACAAATAGTTTAAAAATGTGAATAATAGTTTGAAGAAATGCTCATTATGAAAAAATGTCAATCTAAGTTCAGAAGAGTAAGTCTTGATCGTTGACTTGAAAACGTACATGGCCAAGGAGTCATTTTCGTATGAGTGTGAAACAGTACTGTGTCACATCGTAATTACAGAGTAAACTAGTAATGGGGGTATCCTAATATCAGTTGTCAGTTCGGTTTATGTTCGTTTATCAGTTTTCAGCTCAAAATTAGACCATTTATCAGTAAAAATGTTTTGGTTTGCTAATGTCAGTTGTCAGTATACAGCATAAAATATCCTTGTTTGTCAGTTGTCAGTATACAGCATAAAATATCCTTGTTTGTCAGTTGTCAGTATACAGCATAAAATAGCCTTGTTTGTCAGTTGTCAGTATACAGCATAAAATATCCTGGTTTGTCAGTTGTCAGTATACAGCATAAAATAGCCTTGTTTGTCAGTTGTCAGTATACAGCATAAAATATCCTTGTTTGTCAGTTGTCAGTATACAGCATAAAATAGCCTGGTTTGTCAGTTGTCAGTATACAGTATAAAATATCCTTGTTTGTCAGTTGTCAGCATACAGCATAAAATAGCCTTGTTTGTCAGTTGTCAGCATACAGCATAAAATAGCCTTGTTTGTCAGTTGTCAGCATACAGCATAAAATAGCCTGGTTTGTCAGTTGTCAGTATACAGCATGAAATATCCTTGTTTGTCAGTTGTCAGTATACAACATAAAATAGCCTTGTTTGTCAGTTGTCAGTATACAGCATAAAATAGCCTTGTTTGTCAGTTGTCAGCATACAGCATAAAATAGCCTTGTTTGTCAGTTGTCAGCATACAGTATAAAATAGCCTTGTTTGTCAGTTGTCAGTATACAGCATAAAATATCCTGGTTTGTCAGTTGTCAGTACACAGCATAAAATATCCTTGTTTGTCAGTTGTCAGTATACAGCATAAAATAGCCTTGTTTGTCAGTTGTCAGTATACAGCATAAAATAGCCTTGTTTGTCAGTTGTCAGTATACAGCATAAAATAGTCTTGTTTGTCAGTTGTCAGTATACAGCATAAAATATCCTTGTTTGTCAGTTGTCAGCATACAGCATAAAATAGCCTTGTTTGTCAGTTGTCAGTATACAGCATAAAATATCCGTGTTTGTCAGTTGTCAGTATACAGTATAAAATAGCCTTGTTTGTCAGTTGTCAGCATACAGCATAAAATAGCCTTGTTTGTCAGTTGTCAGTATACAGCATAAAATAGCGGCCTTGTTTGTCAGTTGTCAGTGGTATTTTTGGCAATTTATCAGTTGTCAGTTAGCCCCATTTCTAGCCTGTAATTATCTGTCGTATCGTAGAGGTATCGTAACCGTACCGTTTCCCACTCATAAGATAACGACTCTAGACGTATTTCTAATAATCGTGATTCGATAAAATCACCAACGGAAGGGTTTCAACGCAAGCACAAAATGCATAACAAGAAATCTTATTCCATCGTGAAAACCCTCCTCATTGATAATTAGGACCAACACAAGGAACGTAAAAAATTCCAATGCAATAGAGTCGCGGTTTTCGTATGAGTAGGAAATAGTACTGTATCGTATCCCCGGGAGGGAAGGGGGGAGCTCCGGGGATAAACGATCGGGGATGCTCGTCGGAATTTTTCAAAAATACCCCTAAAAGATACCTGACGTTTTTTAAAAGGGCGTGGCAACGCCAATTTTTCATCTCTAAAAGATACTAAAATCAGGAGTTTCAGTGCTATTCAAACCGTAAAAGATACCAAAATATGACAATTTGGCAAATTTCATATTTTAAACCCTAAAAGATACCAAATCGCTGATTTTTACCCCTAAAAGTCCTAAAAGATAAGACGAGCATCCCCGATCGTTTACCATCGGAGTCCCCCCCGGGGATCGTATTTGTAGTTTTTAAGAAAACATTCGCCTTTTCTGACGTATCGTAGCGGTATCCGTAATCGTTACGGTACAGTTTCCCACTAATGTAAAAACGACCGTCTAAGCGCAAACTCAACCACAAGCTGAAGGATATTATAAGTTTTATGGTTTATGGAATTTGTGTTAACCTGATAACTACGCGTCTTATCTGATGAGTCGAAGCCGACAGAGCGATTGTTTATCTGCCTCTTGTCTTTCCCTCCTAGTTATTGAACATAAGAGTTCGTATTTCGAGCCACTTCAATCTAGACTAACCAATAGGAAGCCGAAAGAAACATATGATATCGCTCATTGAACTCGTGATCTTAAATTTCTTTCACAAATTTTAAATTTTGTTGTCATTTTTTAGTTGTTTTGTTTGTTCGTTCGTTTGTTTTGTAGCCTTTATTTGGCGGATTTTTTTTATTTGTTTGTTTATGTCTGGACACATTTTTTCCTGTATGTTTTGATATATATATATTTTGGTTCTATTTCCTGTGTTTTTAATGAGCTATTTTCTTTCTTGACAGCAGCTCAATAACTAACAGTTGAAATTTACAGCAAAATAATCAATAATTGAAACACATCCGGTCAAAAAGCTTGAATTATCATAATCATCGTGGCAGGTGTTTAAGCAAAATACTATATACAAACTTCTTTGACAAAAAGTGAAAACTTTAAATAGAAAAAAAGTTACTGACATTATAAAATAAAAAAAATTGCAATCAAACTGAAGTTAGCGAAAGAATGTTCATTTGTGTGTGTTCTCGATTGAATACCTTGAATACCTCTGGCGATCTAAAAACAAAGGGTTTTTTAATAATAAATAATATCATATAATAAATAACTAAAAAATAACTAAAAAAATCTAAAATAATTCTACTTGATTCACTATGAATAAACCAACCAATGAACATATATGTTTTGTCGAGAAGTAATTCAGTGAGAGTTTCATAGATAGTTTGAGCTCTATATTGTAGATCTTCAAAGTTTTTTTTTCTGCTTCAAACGGCGGCTTCTTGATTCACATATCTTAGATATCGATTTCAAAATTGGATATTTATTCCAATCGAGTAATAATTTGTAAAATAAAATTGTGTTCCACAGATAGCACTGAAATAACTCCATCTGTTTCGAATTTGACGGATTTTCTCGTTAATTTCCAAGCAATTAAGCCGTAATCTGACAGTTCATTTTACTCACTGCAAAATTGTCAATAACTTGCTGGTTGATTTTAATATCTTACATTCACATATTTTACAAACTGGACGTGTTAGCTTTCCGTCCAATAGTTGGTTGGTTTCCATTTATCTTTTTCTACACGAAACACTTCACTTTTTGCCTCAGTTTACTTTAGAACTGACCGCCCTTCCCCCTTCCTTAACTTTTATTGGCCTTAAAACGTGTTTGTTGGCTTTCATTACCAGCTTTTTTTCACAAAACACTTCAATGTTCTTTTTTAGTTTGCGTTTTGTTTCCTGAACTTTCCCCGTGCTTTTATTGGCTTTAATATAAGGGTACTGCGCGTTTGCTGGCACTTTAATGGCTTCTTTTGTCTGTTTTCATGGAGCACTTAAATGGCTTCCCTCAGGTATTTAACTAGATTTGGCTTCGTTATGTGCCCCTTTAAGTCGCTTGTTGACTTTTTTCAATGTTTCTCATTAAACTCTTAACTGGCTTTCCTGTGTCACCTTATTATTTGGAATTCTTCCTTTTTGCTCTCGACATTAGACAGTTAAACAAAGCCGCTTTTCCATATTGTGCATTTTGGTGTTTTCTCTCGTCTCCCTTTCCTCTCTAAATCTCAATCATTCTTCCGTCGAAGCCAATGCGATTAATTGAATTTTTCTGATTCTCTTTTTCATATCGAATTTATCTTTCTGTAAAGTTAACTACAGAATAAGTTTAGCTCTGGCTTAATATGACCCCTATCCTCAATTTCTTCAAACGCGCAAAGACATGTGTCTAAAGAAGCAATGAAATGGCTTTTCGTAACAATGAACAGGCTTTAATATAGCATTTGCCTGTCTCAGAAACTTTTACATATAACTTGAAATTGTGTATTAGTTATAAACCAGGATTAAGTCGACTTAATTACGTAATGACTCGTTTCTATGGTAACTAAATATAATAATCTTCGAAGAGTTACTGGCGTTCTGTGCCCGACGCATTCGCAAACGATTTTCGCCCAACACAAATTGGCATTTTTTACCATATAGTTTTTATTTTGTGAAGGGAACAAGCTTTTTCATCTTTATTTATTTTCAAATATTACTAAGGAGTTCATAGACCTCTGTGATGTGCGTTTTTTGTTTGCTAATCCCAGACAAACAAACGGCTTATCCAGTGAAAAACTGATCTGTTTCTATTTAATTTTGTTCCTCTGTTGCTAATTCCACTCTGTGCAAATATTTGTAAATATTGATTGCATATAATTATACAGACTGGTCATATTTTAAAACTAAGATTCTTTAAAATGCACATAATTGAATTTTCGGGTCGATGCAAATGAATTGATTCATAAACTCCTATATTATCATATCATTATTATTATCTTATTATCTATTAACTATACCTTTCTCTCACAACATATCGCCTTATGAAGACTCCTGCACACTCGTGAAGGAAAAAGGCCGGTAATTTCTTATCTCAGTTTTAAACATTTTAACGATTTTATACGTTTTTGCGTTAATTACCGCCTTGTTCATGCATGTGATTGGTGAATTCGGCAATTTTTATACGTTTTAATGAAGTAATTCTTTCGATTTTTCATTTTAAGAAATTCACTGAGAAAAGATTTGAAAATAAAAAAATAATTATTGCTTTCCATTAGTACATATTAGTATTTTACTACAAAGTAAAATTCATTAACGTAAGATTGTTGTATTTTTATATGTTGTTAATCCATAATTCTGTGTATACAATTATTGTATGTTTTCACAATGCTTTTGAAAATGACACAATGCACTTTTGACTAGCCACTACTTACGACATAAAGAGCTGTACATTTAAGATTTATGAATAAATCATAAATTTCATTTTTGATTTTTTTTTGTAACCCTTCCGTGTAAGATTTTTGTTTAGATCCAAATTTACTTGTACCACTTTGAGCATTGATAAGCAAAGTTGACAGTAATGCTATTATCTTTTAATGATTTTAACACCACATTGATTTAACAGTCTCGTGAAGCAGTTATTTGCCTGGACACATTGAAAAACCACACTTTAAATATTTCTGACCTTAAAGTTTCTGTGCTCTAACAAGAACTACATCAGAATGAGGTATTTTAGAATATTTAATAATCTTTTGTAAGCGCTCAAATGGTGATCGGATATGAGTTTATGAAGCAAAGAGGATTTAGGTTTACAAACAATAAATGAATTTTCATTAGATCGAGATCTCTATAAGACGACAGTTATTAAAATCTTCAGTGAAAAAGGTTTTTCTCGATAGCGTTCAAATTGAGATCTATACTATGATAACAGTATCAACGATATTGTTCTTAAATAAACAATATATAAAACAATATTATTTGTACGTACCTCAGGTGCCTCAACGTTCACGACTTTATTGCTTTTGCACCACCAGCCATTATCTTGACACCAAGAAGTGAGGACAAGGAGAGGAAAAAAAGCCAAAGTAAGGAAAGCCTCCCAAATTTCAACCTCGTTTGGTGAAACCCACTTCAGGGTGACCAACAGCCAAACATACGCAAACATAGACCATACAGCTGTCATGATAAAAACACCAAACTCCCGTATTCTTTTCACGGTTCCTGTTGGAACACTCACAACACATATAGCAGTGATAAGTAGCATGTTGAACGACGCAGAGCCGATAATCGTAAACGTCCCTAAACCGTCTCCTTTCGTTTCTTTGCCTAGTTCCTGCACTGTCTCAATTACAGCGAGTAATATTTCAGGTGCAGACGATCCTAGCGCCATTAGAGTTAAATTAGCTACTGTTTCATTCCAAACAAACACTTCTATTTCTACACTTTCTTGTCTTTCTGGGTCAAACCGTGTTATTTTACGTTTCTTGCTCGTGATAACTTCGATACAACTCATAAATATATCCGCAACAATAGCTATCCCAAGGAAGAAGTAAAACATTCCTAATATATATAAAAATCCCCGAACACCCTTACTCCATAGATTTTCACCTGGTAAAAGCAACCAACTATCGAAGCATGGTTCAGAATATTCTACAATGTAGCCGTAAGTGTAGTTCGTGCGATATTCTGTCGAAGCCATGATTGTCCTTAAGTGAAGTCAAGTAAATTGTAGTCAACTATGTAGAAATAACACCATCGTAAGCTTGTGTTGTATATAAATTAGTAAATTACGAAGCCCACCATTGTCGAGAGCCTATAAATGAATAAGTCTCTGGATATAAGTTTGATGTAGCATTTCTGTTGTCCTGACGATTGAGCCATTAGCAATTTACGGATCCATGGTCTTCTTAATAACCAACCAAAACCATTATATGCAACGCTAGAGTATACAGCCAAGAACACTTCAAAACAAACCGAAAACGTACAAAACGACAACAACAAACCAGCCGATCACCGCCGTTAGAAATTACCAAGAAGCGTGACAATTAACCTTAACCTTATTCTTTCGCAAGGTAAGTATGTATGGCCAGTAATCAGACGTGATGTGAATGTGTACAAAAGTCCGTTCCGAGCGAGTGACGAACGATGTGTGCGTTGTTATGGCAACGTGCTAATGCGGTCTGTGCGAGCCACTGGCGCAAAAAGCGAATCTTTTGTTAATTTTACTTATTAAGACATCTGCGTTTTGGACTTGCGAATTAATTACTCAACAACAAAATAGTCTTATTTTTATATTTCGTTGTAAATGTACTGTTTAACTTACAACGAAAGATATTACAACTCAATGTATACTAAATCAACTCGGTTCTCGCAATTCGTTAATTTTCTCTAGTTATGTTTTCACTCCATTTTACTAACAAAATGACACTTCTTAGATATCAAATCAAATTAAATGTAATAACAGTAATGATGATTATTATAATTTCAGGAAAATAAAAGGGTTTGTTTAACTCATGAAGATATTGCTTCAGTAACATTTTAAAATGTTCATTAAAAATTCATTTTTCTCGTGCCGAATTTCCCTAAACACTGCTGAGCTTGTGCCTATGCGTTGAAATAACTGAAACTCGCGAAAAATCTCTTTAAAAAATTACATATCTTAAACGAAGAAAAGAAGAATTTTTAATTTGAATTCTAACTGGGTTTTCTGTCAACGAAAATTAGTTTTTGAGTGTGTTTTTAGTATATTTAAAATGAGCAAATTATTTCAAAAGGTATACGTATACATACTTTTTCCAGGTGTATTTTTTGTCGTATTGAAAAAACTAAGCTGGCAACTCAGGTTTTTCATTATTGATGTAGACTATCAAAGCTAGCCGGCTTTTCTTATTCTACCGAAAAAGGCATTCATTAAACTTACTTTTGTTTGTTTATTTTTCAATAGCATGGAAACAAATATAGAATATATCATTTTTTTAATTCCATATGAAAAAGTTATTTTTTTGCAGTAATTTTTTTAATATTAAATCTTGTTGTGTTTTTGACAGCATGGAATATTACAAGTTCTTGTCCAATTGCCAAGTCTATTTTTGGAACTAAAAACTAAAAAAAGAACCTAAACTTTATATAAAAAAATGTAAACACTATTTGTTTTGAAACACTGAATATGTTAAATATCCAATACAAAATTTTCAATTAAAGTTGGGCCTTTTTGAAATTTTTGTCGCACTAATTTTTTTTTTCAGATATAACTTTGCTCGGCAACTGAAATTTTGTTAACTAAAATCAATTAAAGTAAATGAGCTGAATAACAACAAAGATTAATTATTTCAAAGTCAAAAAAAAAAAATCACGTGCTGAACAGAGCAATTGTTCTTTTGGCTCAATTATACATCGATATTTTTAAAATTTTAAACTGGTCGGTCTTGTGCGCGTCAAAATGAACTGTGTTTTCTAACTCGTCTTGCATAAAATTCAGACTACTCCAAAACATTCCGATTATTTTGCACCAACAGTCTTCATATGCAATTAAAATTCACGAAAAAGGTATCTTTGTTGTATTTCAGACTGTATTTGTATATTTGGATTCTTGCTGTGTATACTACGATGATTTGTGAATTTCTTTGTGATTTTTGCGCTTTTTCCGGCCCCCAAAGTAAAACTATCATTGTTGTTGAGAATTACAACAGAGCTGTGAAAATTTACATTGAACGTTTGCAATCACTATAAAGTAAACAAACCGAGGACGTGATGTTTGAGCCACACTTTTTTGTTTGTTTAAGATTTATAGGATTTCTAAAAAGATTTTTCAAAACTCAATAAAAATCGTCCAATGACTGTATTTGTTAGAATTTAAAATTCCTTTTTTTTTCAATAGGACCATCAGTTTTATTTGTGTGATTCTTTACTCGACTTCTCCCCTCTTACTCCAATCTATTCCCTTCCCTTCCCTTCCCTTCCCTTCCCTTCCCTTCCCTTCCCTTCCCTTCCCTTCTCTTCTCGTATGGTACCTTCCTGGCGACCAGACCATGATCTTTTGCGTTTTCTTGGATATGACGTCACAGTGCAATTCGTTTAAAGTGATTAATTTGTGTGTATTATCAGCTAAGAGCCAGGCATGGTTTTTGAACATGTCATGAATTTGACAGACGTATTATTCATTGTCACTTTAGGTACTTGTTTCGAGATGTCTTTACTTAATTTGCAAATTACTGCACTTGATTTCGTTAATAGTTAAGTAGAACGTCAGTTCACTTTAACATTTGGATGCTTTGAGTTATTTTGATCACCATATTACATTAACCCCAGAAATCACACTGAAGGAACCGTCATAAAATCATAAAATGTAACAAGTTGATAGCGCTCTTCGAAGTGCAAAATGTAATGTCTAATGGTATATTTCTCACAAACAGTATTTTCTAGCTAAGGAGATGTTTATATGAGGCGAGCCAGCCCAGTTTAGCGGGCTGGTTTCTTTTGTTTTTACGCTGTGATAGCTTGAACACAAAAGAAACCAGCCCGCTAAACCGGGCTGGCTCACACCATAAAAACAGTCCCTAAAAGAGACAATTCATTATTAAACGGGCTGAGCGAGTCTCGAATTTGTTTCTTGCACAAAGGGATGCCTTGGCTCTGGTATTTTCAGTTGTGAGGTACTTAGTTCACACTTTGGGCGATTTCTCATGCAGTCCCTGTTAGATAACGAGTTGTCTCGACCGAAACTGAGTACAAAACAAATTATAATTTTCGACAGGTCCAACAAATGATTTTGATGATATTGCCTTTTTAATTTGCCCGGGGGGGGACTCCAGGGATAAACGATCGGGGATGCTCGTCGGATTTTTTTCAAAAATACACGTAAAAGATACTGAACGTTTTTCATAAGGGCGTGGCTTCACAAATTTTTCACCTCTAAAAGATCAAAATCATGAGTTTGAGTGGCTTTCAAACCCTAAAAGATACCAAAAAGTGAGAATTTGGCAAATTTCATATTTTTAAACCCCTACAAGAGACCAAATCGCCAATTTCAACCCCTAAAAGATACGACGAGCATCCCCGATCGTTTACCCTCGGAGTCCCCCCGGGCTAATTTGTTATTTTTAGTGATTGCGATTTGTAGCTTCGTAGCTGGAAGCTGAACGAATACTACAGTGAGAATAAAACTGCAGAATCATGCATGTAGTATTTTGTGTTCCCATTAGTTGTAAAAGATTATAAGTAAAGTTGGATATATCAATAACTAAAGGAATGAATGACAGTGATATACTGTCTGTATAAACTGAGTCTCGTTTACAAAAATTAAAAAATTAAAAATAGGCAATCTCCTTTTTATTTCAGTCACACTTACAGATGAACACATCTTTAAGCATCTATAAGTATCTACAAATGTTTTTACATCCACACTGACCACTGATTTTTATTTTCTATGTTTTTTCAGCATTTTGGTAACCATAGTAATGAGATTGTGTCGTGGGAGTGCAAGCGCCGAAGAAATTTACTTTGAATGCAAAAGAAATTTATAAAAAATTACGTATAATATCCACAACTGATCAAGAGTTCGATTTTCTCAGTGTCGATAAATCTTATCTGTGGTCAGGCTATAAATCAAAATTTATATGACGTTCGAGTAATTTTGCTGATTGAAGGATTTTGTTTGCTTTTTAGCCAATAAATTTCTTAAATCTTCTACTTTCGGGTTTCTAAACTTTGCAATTTGTCCAAATGATTTCTGTATGATTTTCAGTAAGTGTTCTTATTTTTACTTCTTATAACATTTAGTTGTGTTTTGCCGCATGTTCTTCCTCAGTTTTGTTTTATGTTTGTATTCCACTTGGTTGTTTTTTAACGTTTATGTTTTTATTTACTGAACTCTGAACGTTCTGAACTCAATTACCAAGCAACAATTAAGCCTGAAGTGAAAACTGTTTTTTTAAATTTGTTTGTGAAGGAGTGGGGGACTTTTCTACTGAGTTCCGCGATTACTTTAAGCAATGACTTTTCTCTTTTTAACAGATGCAATTAGACATTATATTTTCTACTTATATTAATGTTATTCTTACCTTAGACAGCGGCCTGGACGTCGTTGTTCTCCTTGGTTCTTTAAACCGTAAATTATCGTATATTCTTTTGATCCTCCGGCGAGAAGAAGTTAGTATGTCGAGCAATCAATTTAAAATGACGTCAACTACTTCAATCTACTACTTATCATTGAAGAACTCTTCAATGTACTTGCTGTTCTCATAAATTCCTTCAAGTATGCAAGAAATGTCTAAATTTGCGCAATTTTTGTTGGCAGCAAAAATATCTCGAAAATTCCTAGTTTTTCATTCACATTTTACTTTTCACAACCACAGAGTATACATGCAGTCCATTTGCATTTGAAAAAATATGCAAACTCTGAATCTATATCAAGTATTTTTTCAACAAAATGAAGTTTTCCTTTTTGCAAGAGATACAAGTTGTCAGGTCGACGTTTTCTTCAGGAAATGTTCCTCGATCAAACAAGTTTTTCTTTTCTTGCAACAGCGTTTTTCATCGACTTTTTACTCGAGATTTAATTTTCCTGACTTGATTTAACTGCACTGTTTCAAGACGATTTTTTAATGTATATTTTCCTACAATGTTATTTTCCATTTGTCATCAGGTTTCACAATTTTTTTTTAATATCAATTCCAATGCTTGTATCAGTCATACTACTAAAAAAAAACACTTGTATCTGCATTCGATCCGTCAATATAGGCGTATGGTAAGTTTTTCAGGTCAATCGAGCAGGTGCCAATTTTATTTTCACAAAATCTAGTTAACAGTTGAATTGGTACAATTTCGAAAATTTTTCAAGTATTTCTCACTACGGGTCCAACGATGAGTTTTTAGTTTTGCAGAGTTTCGAACACTTTCTTTGGTTTAATTAATATTTGTTTTTGACAGAGGCTGTTTGTAATTACGACTTGCTTGTTAAAACACACTCAGGTGAGGGGATAATTGCTTCTATAAGAGATGGCGCTTTCCATGTTCACTGCATGAAGTGTTGATTGGTCACTGCTATGGCAACACGGAATTAATAGAGACTTGTCGGTCTTGGTTGATTTTTCTCCGTCAGTCTGTCTGTTTGTCAATTTACAATTTGCTTTTTTTTCATTTCGGATTAAATCAGTTAATAATTTGAGAATAAGAGAAACTAGGACTACTACGTAGAACTTACAGTGTCCAGTGTAACCGGAGAAGTGTTTGGGTACGAGAATCCTGCTAGTGTTTATAGAGTTCGATCATTTGAGTTCAGTTTATAACTATTAATATTCATAGAATTTTAAAGAAAATAAAGTTACAAATTTAATTTTTGAGCATTTGAATTTGTTTGTGTTTCATTTAGCGATCGCGGAACGAATCGATTCGAAACTGACGACGCTCGGGCTTTGCCTTTGTTTCAAGTGCGAGTCTACGAACGGCGAACGGCGTGTGTGTTTGTCAGTGTTTTAATCGTCTTTTTTTTGAACGAGCATTCATCTTCTACTACATCGTGACGTCTTGAAATATACTAAATACCATAGAGACAAAAAAAGCGACATTTTGGCTACGTTGGTGAGACTGGGCCTCCTGTGGTCTCCTCGGCTATTTGTGTTGAGACTGGGCTTCCTGTGGTCCCTTCGGCTATTTATGTTGAGACTGGTCTTGACGAGAATTAGGGTTTATACAAAGAATGCTTATAATTTATTTCCTTAATTCTTACACCTAACGCATTAATCAATTACTAGTATGATAATTGTATGCTTGACTGTCCAGCATTATTCGTTTATCTCACTAGTACTGTTCTATCTATTTGCCTCGTTACTAACTCACATTTGTATGCTTGACTGTCCAGTATTATTCGTTTATCTCACTAGTACTGTTCTATCTATTTGCCTCGTTACTAACTCACATTTGTCTGATTGCGTTGTTACTGCAAGAGTTGTCACTACGATGTTCGATCGGTTAAAATTCTAGACATGTCTGTATGACTGACTGCTTGTCTGTCTAGCTGCCGGGCTGACTAGCTGGCTGCCGGGCTGGCTGGCTGGTTGGTGGGCTGGCTGGCTGGCTGGTGGGCTGGCTGACTGACTGATTAGCGGGCTGGTTGGCTGAGCCCGCCAAAGGGACAGTCAGCGGTATCATCAATAGGCCTCATCCACAAAATATTCAAAATATGATTAATTCTGTCAATATAGTTGGAACATTTGAAGATTTCTTTGAAAAATCCAATATATAGCATGTAGGTTATTTTTTTACAGTTGATTGTCTTGAAATAATAAAAAATAAAAAGGATAAAAAATTAAAAATTAAAAAACAGTAGTTCTATGCCTGTTGGCGATACCGTGTAAGGCACAGCTTTGGGCGCGATATCACATTCCTATGCACATTTCCGTATTGCCCCCATCATTTTCAACATTTTTTCTATCTGTTGATATTCGTGCTTGGAAACAAGCCCAGAGTTTGTTTCTTCTTGCAATTGGATCCTAGCTTCCGTAATCTCTTTAGATTTGACTGAAACATTAATCACTCAGTTTGAAATTAAGGACGACAAAATCTGTTGCTATAAACATTCTTATGTCATACCAAAACCAGGTGCCGTTTTTGGTTTCATGTAGTGTTTTTTTATTTCTTTGTTTGTTTGCTTGTTTCTTTGATTGTTTGACTGCTTGTCTATTTATCTGTTTATTTGTTTGTTTTCAAAAAATCAAATAACTGGACTAGTATATCGAGTGTTCTTAGCGAGTACGAGTGTACATGAATCTCGTAGAAACTAGCATATTTCGTGCTACTCCCAAATCCGAAAATAAAAAAAAAAAAACATTTTCTTGTTTTCTCGTTTTGTCATTTTTTGTTTGTTTATTTATTAATTTAATATCATTATTTTTGCTTGCTTGCTCGCTTCGTTCGTTTCAAGAGAGTAGTTTGCCATTTGGCCTTGTGTATCGATGATAATCCGCGTTGTAGTCACCTATTGGTTATCTGGTTACCTAGCCCTTTCTAAATTTGTAGATTTATACACAGATAATCACTACTGATAATCAGCTTCATCTTCCGTGAAAGTATTTGTCATAAGAAGCTCCTACGGGGGACAGATTATGCCCAAAATACTTCAAAAATGCGTAAAGACGTAAATCCTTTTGATGTTCTTATGATACCTGTCGAGAGAGCATAAACTTATTAGAGTTTGAATCGCTACGCTACTGAAGTATTTCCAGCATAGAACAAATTAAACAACCAAAAAAAAAAAAAATAGTTTTCATATACACTCACCTGTCAATACAACACAGTGGCGGATCCAGGATTTTTCAAAAGGGGGTTCCCTTTTGATTTCACATTTTCTAAAGAGTGCGGCTTGCGTATTGAGTAGGAAACGGTACCGCCCGTACTGTAACAAATGTAATGTAATGTGAATGTTGTTACGTAGCTAGCGCATTTCACAAAGTCTCAAAACGCTTTACAATGCTTTAGGCGCACGTGGAACCCATGGAACCCTCAGGCCACCTTAACACAAAAGTATTCTAAAAAAAGGTTATTTCATTGTTCATTGTTTTAATCATAGGATTAAAAAGCGATATAAAGTTCATAAGCTCAATACCAATCATTCCTTTTCTTACCTCATGCAGGAAAAGATGTTCATGTAGAAATATTGTCTAAAATAATCAAATCAACAAAATAAATTATTTAAATCAGTAAAGAACGGCAGACCTTTAGGACCTGAAACTCATTCGTAGTTAATTCATTTATGGAGAACTGAAATACTGTCCATGGTAAGACAAAATCCAACAAAATCTGAACTCCAAAAAAAAAATTAAAGTCCCACCCCTTAAAAAAAGAATAAAAAATACAATCTCAACCAAATTTCTACTGCTCTATTCCCCTGAATAGTTCTTACTAATGTTTCTTACTATTCGTACAACAGGGGATAGGTCAATTTGCCTTTTGTGATTCAGCCACAAGGCGCCTCTTGATTCGTGATAAAGCAAAGAAAACCACGAATATGTCGTGATCTGTGCATGAAATTCAAAATAATGAAATGAATGGCGGTAAGGCTCTGTTTACATGAAGGACCGAGTGATCCCATAGGCGGTGTAAAAATTCATGTAAATGCAATAAAGTTATCTCGGTTGACCGGGATAGCTCGCCTCCTGTCTTGAAACAGTGACCAACACGCTTATAACAATAATTGAATTAACAAGTCTTAACAAAGTGCGCAATCTTTGTTTTACCGGATTTATTCAAGTAAAGTTTTTCACTAAAATTAAAACTTCCACGAATCGAGTTTGGGAACTCTCTAATCAAACAACTGCACAATTCTTGTTCCTAAAGGCACGTGAATTAATACCCTGCGAGCAGTCTTCTTTTACCTTCCCCCGAAAAAAAAGAAGACTCTGCTCGCAGGGTAGTGAATCATATAAAGAAACAGTCGATTAAACAGAATAAAGATGTGAAATCATGAGAAATATAAACTGAGCAAAGGACCAGTGTGCGAAAGTCCGCCAACCAACTGTATCCTTGAGTCTTCTGTTTGTGGTAAATTCCATCAAATCACTCATCATCGTATTTCTTCGTGTTGCATTGAGCAGAAAAACGAAATTGAAACAATGCTCGAAGTCTGACCGCTGAGAATCGAACACGGGAGACCACTCCACAGAATGCTACACGCTCTAATCAACTGCGCAGTCTCATTTGTCTTCTCTTTTATTAAGCCACCTAAAAAAATAAGCAGAACATTTTATTGAACATGAGTCAATCAATTGGAATAACATGAAACATATTTCATGTCATAATAAAACTGATATTCAATGATCTGTTGTTTTTGTGGTTGTCCCTGCCCTTTCCGTTTCTTTGTTGTAATTGATTCAATTACTTCAAAAAAATCTATGTAGAATGGATATTTAATTTGCTTATCAATTTGCTCAGGACAAAATTATCATATTAAAAGTGCATTGAGATGTTGAGTCGGGCTAAACACATATAATAAGTCATCTTTTTAACAAAAGCTAATTGTACAAACTACTAGTTTTACAATATTAATTGTTGATACATGGGATCATTCTATTTTATGTACTTTCGTATTTGATAATGATTGAATGCACAACAAGATTAGTCAGCGTTTAATGATAATATACATCACCATTTTTATCACGATCCACCCTTATGACCCTTAAGTCAAGTGGTATTTAAATTATTATAACCACATCTAATGCTCTTCTTTAAATCCTCAATAGTATTGAAGACATATATCAGGCATACAATTCCTTTCAGCGTAGCGTCATACTGGGCATACTAATGCCATCGCTTAATCTCCACGGAAGGCATTCAATATACTGATTTTAACTATGTTTCAATGTTGGGAACCAATTTAAATGCTATCGCATGGCAACGGGATTGTGCATTCTCCGTCGATGGTCAACATTTCTTCTGTCAATCACATCATGAATATTTCTATTGACTAAAGCTAGCAAACATCGAAATTCTTGTGCTTCTTGGTAGCACAGTTACTTATCTAGCAAATAGACAGCTAACACGCCTTGGAAGTTGATCCTATACGCTTTGGAAAATACCATGAGTAAAATCAAAGCACTTGTTGTAGTTTGCGTGTTACTAGCTGCTGTCGGAGTGGCATGCTTAATTGCTGGGATAGTCGTCATAACAAAAAGCAATTCACGTTCTGCCGAGAAGAACGTGGCAACGGACGACAAATGTGCGTACTCAGACGAGGCGAAGCGACACAACCTTCCTGAGTTTTTCCAAAAGGTTCAAGACACATATTACGATTTCAATCCACATTTGATATCCCATAAACCAGGCATAAAACTCAGCGAAATGTTTGAGAAATTTCGTCCGTACGATCCTTCACCTGAGAGACTTAAAACCATCACCGACAAGTCTCTAGAACTTTACAAGGAACTAACCAATAAACGGATAGATAAACACAAGTTAAAGCCTAGAGAAAGGAAGGGACTGGCGCAGATGCGACACTACTTACAAACTATCTTTGGAACGCCATACGATGGCAACTACTACACTGGAGACTATCTTCTCGGTCCTAGTATGTTTTGTGTAAGAAGCATTTGCTCTGCATATTCACGCGCAGACACCATGCTAACATGGATTTTCGAGCCTTCGACTGTTAAAGACATTGAGACATTTCTACACAAAATAAAGGCAGTAAACCACACATTTATTCAGTATAAGGCAAATTTGGATTATGGTGCTAAATCTGGCATGGTTCGTTCTACTGACTCTTGTAAAGTTGGAGTAGATTCGTTTATAGCGTCTTTGGGAATTCCTACAGACAAACTCAACCCTCAAGGTATTTCCTAAGTGTAGTTGATTGTGAGCGTTTTTGCATTGTAATTTGTTGAACTAATTGATGTAATTTGTTGACATTACTCGGTTGTCTGTGACAGCTATTTTAAGTCGCACTTTTCTAAGCATTAGCGATTTTTAATGAGTCCTGTACATCATGCATCATAATGCATCGATGGCAGGAACTGCAGCTTTGATACACCAATTTTAGTACGTGGGCCATGTAGTATGATATTTATTTAGCTTTTCCTTCTTATGAAGGCGTGGATACCACAACAGCTTAAACCAATTACAGTGGGCCCTGTAGTATGATATTTATTTAGTATTTTCTTTATATGAAGGCAGGGACACCACAACAGCTTACACCAATTACAGTGGGCCCTGTAGTATGATATTTATTTAGTATTTTCTTTATATGAAGGCAGGGATACCACAACAGCTTACACCAATTACAGTGGGCCCTGTAGTATGATATTTTTTAGTATTTTCTTCATATGAAGGCAGGGACACCACAACAGCTTACACCAATTACAGTGGGCCATGTAGTATGATATTTATTTAGCTTTTCCTTCATATGAAGGCAGGGACACCACAACAGCTTACACCAATTACAGTGGGCCCTGTAGAATGATATCTATTTAGTATTTCTCTTTCATATGACGGCAGGGACATCACTACAGCTGTATTCAGTGGGTGATGCGTTCGGAGTAGATTATCGGTTCGCCTTCAGTGCCCAGCAAAGACTCACTCAAAAGAGCTCTTTGAGAAAGAACAGGGAACCCGATATAAGTAAAATATTAATACCATCAATATTGTAATCTGTGACGAAAGAAAGCTGATTCAATTGGTTATCAAAATCAAATTACATGTCAATCTGGCGATAAACGTTTGAGTACAATTGTTTTAGAATGAGGGTTTCATTAATCTTGATTAACTAGTTTACGTTCTAAAAAATGACTATTATAATAATTAATTCCCAAACGTTCAGTAGTTTCGATTTCCTCAGATAGACCTCTTTGGCTCCTTGTTTACTTTCACATTTCAGGCCATGTGATGTCACTCTTGGGAAATGATTTTTTCAGATGTAAATATTTTAACACATTTTTCATAAAAGAACCATTCCTTTGAGAGTGTCCTGTGGTCTGAAATGGATTATTTGCATACGAAGCTGAAAAGGTCTATTGAAAAAAAGGCAGTCTTTTCTGACACAACTTGAGTTTTTCGGTTGATATACTCAATAAGGTAATTACTGCTCGTCTAACTCATCAAAATAATGCGAAGCTTGAAATGCTTTGCACTGCAGGCGGATCTAAGGGTATAGTGCGAAATGACCCGTGTTTTTTAAATAATTTGAATTCAAACGAATAGTAAAGAAGTAGAAAATCTTGACCCCGTTTTGAAGCATCCTGTATCCGCCACTGCCTTGCCATGATGTTAGTCAACGTAATGTTATTACTGACATAAAGTGTTTCAAAGTAGAACCTTTGATGTAATCTGTTCACCCAGGAAGTCATAGTGCGTTATATACATCAACGAACCGGGTCAAATCAGACCTTAAATTTGATCAACTTGCCCTATGTCAGACTATAAACAAACAGTAGTCTTCACCACATTAAAGACAATATCCAATAGATTCTGCATAAATATTTACCAATTGTTGAAACATATTCAAATTGCTTTTTTAACAGTATACAGGGGCAGATCCAGGATTGGGGTGCATCGTCCTCAGGAGTAAACACGAAATACTGAGGTTATTTTGTAAATAATATTTGATATAACATGGCTCGAACCTGCACCCCTCTCCTAGATACGCCAATGGCGTTAAGCGTAGACAAGAAGATTTAAAAAAAAAATAACCTTTGTTGCCTGGCCTTTGTTTTTGTTTTTCGACACACTACACTGACTAAAACCTTTTACCCTTTCCACCCGGGGAGGGGGGGGGTACTACCCTATATCGACTATACGGGGATGATCCGCTGAACAGGGTATGGTTTTTCGACCTTGGTGTCATGAACTGGGTATCTAATTCTACTCTATTTCCGATTTAATCCAAATTTTCTGTCCTAATCAGGGTCCAAAAAAATGAGAGAAATTACTTTGAATTCAGGAAATCGGCAGGAATAAAATCGTTGACTTTTAAAAAAGATAAGAGCAGCACGTGTGTCTGAATATGGTTGGCCTTATGTTGCAAAATTCAGCAACATATATATTTGTATTCAAGGAATATTTTTATTCAACTTCAAGCTTTACAATTTTTATCCAACCACAAATATCATTCAATTTCAAGGCAAAATGTATATTTATATCCACATTCAAGAAATATTTCTGTCCAACTTCAAGCTTAACAATTATTATTCTTATTCAACCTAAATAAATGTATTCAACTTCAAGGGAAAATATTCACATTCAAGAAATTTAATTATATTCATGCAACGTTTTCAATATCTATTCTATTTCAGTGGAATATTTTTTTAGTCTGATGCGTAAATATAGATTCCATTTGAACACAATTTTTTAATTATTTATTAAAAAATACACATTCAAACTTTCTCAAGTTCCCGGACATCGCGTAAATTGTTATTCAACAAAATTGCCCTAGCCTCCCCTCCCACCCTTCACCTAGATTGTTCGACAATTACGAAGACTTCTGAGAAAAACATTTTTTGCTCTGCTCTGGTCCAAAGGGCTCAGAGCTTAGTAATATATTTTCATTGGAGCCTCTCAACTACAAAGCCTCGGGTAAAGGAGTATGGGAAAATCAGCCCGAGGCGGAAGGAGCGAGAGCTCCGCTAAAGTATGTGTGTCGTCATCGCTGCGGGGAGGTGGGTGGGGCTTCAAGACCTACGCGGTAAACCGTTATGGCGGTTAATTTATACCTAGGGTTTGTTTGTGATTATGTAATCTAGTCTTCAGGGGATAGATATTTACGCGAGAATTGGAGTAATGTCAGGATTAAGCTTTTTCTTTGAGGAGTCCCCAGACAAAATAGTTTTCGAACTGAGGAGCAGAAGATGACATTCAACAACTGCGCATACTCGGAAAGTGTCTGGATGGGAACAAACGCATTTTCAGTCATTAATATTTAGTTTTCAACCAATGATAAATAGATGGAACACTCGAATGCAGTTCGATCTGTGCCGATTTCTTTAATGAGCTGTTTTCGAGGCCTTCGTGCATATTTCGTTGCAAAAAAAAAGTTTTTACAAAAACATTTCTCCGTCGTGTTATCCGTTCATGTTCTCCGTCGTGCTGCTCACTAGGTTCACATTAAAAAATTAAAAAAAATAAAAAAATAAAAAAAATTGTTTTTCTCAGAAGTCTTTGTAATTGTCGAACAATCTAGGTGAAGGGTGGGAGGGGAGGCTAGGGCAATTTTGTTGAATAACAATTTACGCGATGTCCGGGAACTTGAGAAAGTTTGAATGTGTATTTTTTAATAAATAATTAAAAAATTGTGTTCAAATGGAATCTATATTTACGCATCAGACTAAAAAAATATTCCACTGAAATAGAATAGATATTGAAAACGTTGCATGAATATAATTAAATTTCTTGAATGTGAATATTTTCCCTTGAAGTTGAATACATTTATTTAGGTTGAATAAGAATAATAATTGTTAAGCTTGAAGTTGGACAGAAATATTTCTTGAATGTGGATATAAATATACATTTTGCCTTGAAATTGAATGATATTTGTGGTTGGATAAAAATTGTAAAGCTAGAAGTTGAATAAAAATATTCCTTGAATACAAATATATATGTTGCTGAATTTTGCAACATAAGGCCAACCATATCTGAATTGATATATTTGTACAAATCATATAACGTTCTTAAGCAATTGTAATTTGTCATAAACAGGGTATGGAAGTTACGTATTTTTTTTGTCATAAACAGGGTAACCCCTACAAGATCCCAGCTGAACACCCCTACCCAGATCTGAAGGGAGTACCCCCCCCCCCCCCCCCCCCGGGCCTTTCCAAAACAAAAACCACACGCCAAGACGTCCAAACATAATACCGTGTCCCATCTATAGGGACATATATATATATATACCACATGAGACTAGGAGAACTACCTTATATTTTCTGCTTGTATATAGCAATTTCAAATAACGTTGTCATCACCTAACGGCAATAGGTCATTCCAAGACCACTAGGAATGATGGGTAAAAGTAATGACAGAATGTAGAATGGCATCTTGAACAGTCAAAAAGATGAATATTGACCTTTTGATCTATGGAGTGATTAGAAAGCAAATCAAATCATGACTAAATGGCGTGAATTTCTTGTCAACTAGGTGCAATAACTATGACAGCAATATTTATTCCCATAGTTCTTAGCAGCCTTGGAGTGACCTTTTATTACATGTCTATTGGTGATGGTAACGTTATTTGAAATAGCTATAAATATCAAAAGTGAATGAGGTAAGAGAACTCGTCCCCGGACCCAATCAGAAACCCTACTCCGCTTGCTAGTTTTTATGAGCAAATATATTTAGCGTTTTACCAAGTGTCTTGACGATGCGATTGCACCTCCTACGATCTGGCAATCACGTTCCGTTCCCAAAATAACTCAGTTTAAAATATAGAATGACTACGTGTTTCATGATTTGTGCAAAGACCAGTGTGGGGATACCTTCTCTTACCTCATTCTCTCTTGGTGGCATTCTCATTAAAAAAAACGGTTTTCGGAAAGAAAATTGATTTAGGGTACGTCCACACTAACCCGGATAAATTTGAAAACGCCACTTTATTTGTCCGGTTAGGCCCTCCGTCCACGCTAAAACCCATGCAAACAATTTTATGCTAATTCTATTGTTTAATAATTTTTGTCACGGTATCGGAACAAAATTTGCGTTTTCGAATTTATCCGGCATAGTGTAGCCAGGGTCTTATTTATTCGTTAAACTAAACAACTAAAACTATAAAGGAGGCAAGGGGGCGTATTGGACCTTATGGTTTAATGGTATGGGGTCTCCTTCTTCAAAACTATACATCATAAATTAACATTAACACGGCAAACAGTTTATATAGGATCAATGCAGGTTCCAGAACCAAAAGCCGGAACTATGGATTTTAAATATACACTGAGTTCAAATTTATGATATTGGCTTAACATGTAGCCGTTAGAAAGTCGAATTTGTATCTCTGAATAAATGATATTGATCATATTTGCGCGACATTACATGAATGTCATACTATTACCAACCGAACTTTCAGACCGTATGACTCAATTCCCTTTATTCCCTTGTTTTTCTTTCCATTTCTTTATTTCTCGCTTTCTTTCCATTTCATCAGATTTCTTTTGTTCCTTCAATTCTTCCTTAGGCAACATGACTATCTTCCTTTCTTTTTGGACATAAGAGCATTTAAGATTCTATATAAGAACATTCAAGATTCTACATAAGAGCATTCAAGATTGATACATATAATCGGACGTAGTTTGAAAACGGAAGCATTGAAGTAAGCGCGATACAATCGCATGCAATAAAGACAGATTAGTTATTGAGATCGAGATGTTGGGTCGGCGATACTCCTTTATTTGCAGACAAAAATCGTAAGCACAATAGTATTTCAACGAGGATATCTGATAAAACAGGAAATACAAAATGACCACAATGAACTTTTGACTTGTGGACACACAAACATATTACGAAAAAGAATTTTGATATAATAAAACGTTTTATCTTTTATATAGCTATTTCAAATAACGTTGTAATCACCAAAAGTTCCAAAAGGCTATAATAGGTCATATCAAGACTGCTAGGAACTATGGGTATAAATATTACTATTGCACTAATTGACAAGAAATTCACGCCATTTATTTATGACTTTATTTGCTTTCTGTTCGCTTCATATATTAGAAAGTCAATATTCATTTTTTTGACTGTCCAAGAATGCCATTCTACATTCTGCCATGACTTTTTTCCCGTTATTCCTAGTGGTCTTGGAATGACCCATTTCTTTTGGTGATGACAACGTTACTTGAAATTACTGTATATGTGAGATAAATCTTTAAACCTACGAGAATTAGCCTGCGTTAAATCCGGTATTTTCAAACCTAGATTTTTTTAACAAATTCCTGAGTAAAAGTTGGCTGGTTTAAGATGTCAATACGTGCCAACATGTTGTATATGCGTGTGTCATTTCTCCTTGTCTTCGTGTAACAGTCATACAATGTGGCGAGATGGCCGGAGAGAAGGGGGTAGAGGGTTTATGATATTGGAGCAATTTACGAAAGCAATCCGGCAGTTCTAGGTTTGATGCCGGCTTAGATCACAGAAATTGCTTATTTCAGCTCGGCGCACACGTGTGTTTTCTTGTGTTTATGTTTGTGTTTGTTTCAGCTCGCCGCACACTAGCGGTTTTTTTTTGTGCTTGTGTTGTGCTTACGCTTATGCGTATCTCACTAGTGTGAATCAGACTTAACATTTCAGGTTTTAATTTTATATTCCAGGAATTGCTGACTTTACTATAAAGTTAATACTAAAGAAATCGGTTAATGCCGCATTACGACAAGAGTGGCTTGATAAATATGGTCAGACAATCAACAAGACTTTGAAAGAGCATGCGCTGGAATATGTAGGAAAACCGCTGTACGAGCTAATAACGTAAGTAAATCAAACAACTTAAGCGCATGCATTCCCTGTGTTGGCGAAAGAACGCATGCGTCGTGTCGGTGATTCTGTGGTATATCTAGTATATGAAAAAGTTGCGATAAACCGATTAGCTTGGGTCATCTTCCACCAGTACTTATAATTCAAAACTTTACTACTGATTCTAATCAAAGATCTAATCAGTGAGTGTGTCTCTCACTCAGAATGAGCCGGAAAACAATTCATGATCAAGCTTTGTACAAAACCTTCAGCATTCCGATCTCTTGATCAGTCCTAACCTTTCACAGCTTTCAGCTACTGTAGAGCTTAAAGGGTGAGCAAGAGACTTGATACTGTGAAACATGTCAGAAATTAGTAAATTAGATTTTGAAAGGGGCTTGGGGATTCTGAATACCCCAATTCCACATGAAAATTTCGAAAATTACCATTTATCACATAGAAAACATATATTTTAGATCGAAAAAAAAAAAGAAAATACCGCATATCGCAGGATTTGAGAATCGGGCAATTTCCAGGAGACGTCATTTCGACGACGTCCAAATTCGTAAAAGAGAAAACCGCTGAGTTATATATGTGTTTGACATTTCAACCATTCCGGTTTACTTTCAGTCTTCGATTACTTCATTGAAGAACGTTTTTAAAATGCATTGTTCTTACTTTTTCTTTCTAGATATCTCAAAACCACATATAAGAGTCACTGCGTTTCAAGTGAAGTGTCCAGTGGACTTGCCAAACTTCCTTTATCACATGTTTACGTCAATCAAACCAAAACAAAAACACCCACTCATCCCTACCTCCCCGATGGTTCACCGCTGAATGGATCGCAGGCCTACAAGGACCATGTGTTGTTGTATTACACGACGACGAATTTAAGTCCAAATGAAATATATCAGATTGGTCAAGAGATGATTGGCAAGCTTTACGCACAGGTTGGTGGACTGGGAACTAATAACATCTTAACAACTGAGAATTTTAATAAAGCGTAATAAAACTACACCCAGCGGTGAGAGCGACGAACTTTCACCGTTGTCACCCGGGTACGATTCACGGATAGGGGTTACGTGTGAACAGAGTTTGTTTGATGTGTTTGTTCTCTCTCTCATGCCACAAAGGTTTTTCTCCAGGCTCTCCGGTTTTCCTCCCTCTACAAAAATCAACACTGTGATTAAGATATGATGAATAAGTGGCTTAACATTCTGCGGTAAAAGATTATCATTATCATGCATATGATCACAATCTTGGACAAATTATACCCTATATCTATGCCTCTCTGACATATCTCAATACAACCACCCCTCCCCCTCCTTATCAGCGTCTTCTTTTTGTTGGTACACTAGCTGGGACAATAACATTTATAACATCAACAACGAAACAGGCGGGAAGTGATCTCCAGGAAATATAATGTCAATTTGATGCAATCAAATAATGAAGACAAATTCGTACGAATATTTCATTTTGTATATCTTTGTATAAAGTAGTTTTGTTCAAGATTGTAGATATTTATATAATGAATTGTGGAGATAATGACCGTGATGACAATCAGTGATTATTTTAAATTGTGATAAGCGACGGACCATTAGATATTTGAGGGAGAATGTGGTTGTGCAAGATATTTTCTTCCTCCCTGCACGATATTTTTTTATTGGCACATCTCCCGTGCACAATTTTGTTCTCTGTTTAAGGCTTTGCTCTATATTTTTTGGTATTTGCCCGACCCCCTCCCCCCTCAAATATCTAATGGTTCATCCGGCTAATGAAGATGACGATGTCATGATGAACGTGGTGATGGTAATGGTTATGATGATGAATATGATAATATAGTGGTAATGATTGACAACAGGAATGGCGATGAGATGGTGGTGGTAATAGTAGCGATTGGGATGATTATATTTATATCAAAATTGATTATGATGGTGGTAGGGGTATTACGATAATCATCTGGGGCCTGTATAGCACAGCGCTATCTAGTGGATAAATCTAAATCCTATACACTCATGATCAGAGCCGGGTTCAGGGGGGAATGGGGGCCGGTAATGTTATAGATAGTATTTTAATTGATTGATAATCAGTAATTTTTTATTTGACCCCCCCCCCCCTTCTCTTCAAAATTTCAGGATCATTTTTTGATTAGTACCTCCCCAACTTCCTCTTTCAATATTTCTGGATCCGCCCCTGGCAGTGGATGACTTAATAGAGTTGCATGCTGATGGTGGTCGCAGTGATCAGCAGTAGTGATGATCTGAGGATCGCTCGTTTTCACCTTACGTCATCTGGTGGTCCATAACAATAGATTGTAATTTAATGTCTATAGAGTCCTTGCATGTGACGACGTCAAAGCAGCCCTATCTGGAGGACAAAACAAAAGATTTTTACTTTTTTGGGATATGAAATCCATTGTTTTGTCCTCCAGATTGAACTACATTCTAAAGGTCGGTACCGACTAGGCGAGAAGTCGCAGCGACTTGTTCTCGCGACGGAAATTGTAGTCGCCGCGACAGAATTTTGTCGCTGCGACTTGCTGCATGAAATCCAACCGGTTGGATTGTTGAGCCAATGCACACTGAAGCGACATGTCGCGGGGACTAGTGTGTACCGACCTTAACGAACTGCAAGGAGTCTATTGTCTCACGGCACCCCAAGCAATCCACGTGTCCTCTTTTCAACATGGTGGTCCATTGAAAGTACGTGAGTTCGAGACACACACCGGGCGACGTAAAAAAATATTATTTTCTTATTTCTTGAGAAGAAGAGAGAACGAGTGGAATGCTTGGACTGCCTGTATTGTCATGGTCCGTCACCATGCAACTTGATCCTCTGTGGTTGTTCTCGTCTCTCTCAGGAAAGGTTGAAAACCATCAATTATTACTTAATGGGTATGGAGATTATTTTGCTAATAGTCATCATAAACTAACTATATTTTGATACGTTGCGTAGATTCTTGAATTGGCTCGTAATAACACTAATACCACTGACAACGATGAAGCGAAGGCTTTGTTTCACAAGGAACTAAACCACTTCAGCATGTACTACGCCGAAAGTGATAAAATACCTAAAAATGAGTCGAACCCCACAGCTTATAAAAACTGCAGCAATTCTGAGAAAGCCAAGAAAAATTGTCCTGTTCGTTGGTCGATAATGAAAAAATGGTTTGAAGATGTTAACAAGGTGTGTTTAACCGTAAAAACAGTCAGCCAGTCAGCCAGTCAGCCAGTCAGCCAGTCAGCCAGTCAGCCAGTCAGCCAGTCAGCCAGTCAGCCAGTCAATCAATTATTTTCAATCAATCAAACAATCAATCAATTATTTTCAATCAAACAATCAATCGATTAAACAATGAATTAGTTAATCAATTAATAAATCAATTACTTAATCAATCAACCAATCAGTCATTAAGTCATTAATATTAACCAATATTTTTTTTAGATAATGAGCGCTCTAGATTACCGAACTGTAGATATGTTTCATTTCGTTGGCGCCAAGCACACTACTCCAAACTGTCCCATTACTCCAGGCCCAAACTTTAACTCAAACATGGGCGTTCCGAGCTATAGACGATCGACAACAAGATGCCTCTACCCCTCGGTGTACATGATTCCGTTTTTCCTAAGTCGACCTGGTCCTAAGTTCACTCAATGGAGCGTGAATTCCCATGAAGCAAGGCCTGGTCACCATACACAGGTACTGTGGGGCTAGAAAATAATATTGACACCACGTGACTTTAAGGGATGCACCATTAGGGACGGACAATGTACTTAGGAGGAGATGGTGGTTTTGGGCAATCTTGGTCGTGCAGTTTTTTCTCATCTTATTTTTTCTGTGTTTTGGTCTTACACGATTTCTTCCATGCATTTATAGGAATTATACTCATACGTAGTTGAACCAACTTCTGTCTTGAAGTTTCCCCACATTCTCATGCCTAGCAAGAATTGTTTTCGATTTTTTCAGTCCCTTGCGCGAAATTATTCCTATCGCTTTTCTAATAGTCCATCTCTATAGTTCTTTTATTTCTGAAAATGTTTGACTGATACATCGCAACTAAACTGGAATCTTTGATTTTGCAAGGTCCAAGGCAATTTAGAGCACTTCTCCGATTCCTGTGGTGGAGTCATTGGCTGGCTCGATAAAGTGACCAGTTACACAGTATTCGTCGAGGGCTGGGGACTATATGCTGAAAGTCCTCTCATCTCAGATACTGATGTCTACGATGACAAACCGCTGGCCAAATATGGCATGCTCAGAAGCCAGGTAGGTCACGTGAGCTGCTATAAAGTCACCCAGGTTGTATTTGAGGGAAGGCATCCTTAAAGTGTGGTTAGATTATGGAAAGGCGGGGAGTGGTGGCTGAGGGGTCCCTCTCCTGTACATGTCATGGAGGATGTGGCTTTCAGCACTTTTCTTTGGAACATGGCTTATAACTGATGTGAAATCGTTATCTTAAACATAATATCTGTTTTTCAATGTTAAGAACAGTGAGAATGAGATATATTTTGCTTGAGCAGAGTTGTGGCTTTATATATCTTATATATCTTTGCTCCGCGGAACATGGCTGGAATGTGACACGTTACATCTCCACAAGTAGCGCACTATGCCCCTTTTTACTGAAGGCACATTTTCCTCACCACGGTTTGAGGTGCCAAAAGATAAATACCCCCTCCTCCCTCTAGTCAAATCGTCGTGCACAACTAATCCATCGCATTCGATTAATGATCATAGTTATATAGTCATAGTTAGATAAATATTATTTCATGATTTCAATTCCCACAATTTATACGACATATTAGCTGTTTAAACAAATCCTGTTTCCTTTTGGTTCAAAGCTATGGCGAGCACTTCGTCTGGTTGTGGACACTGGCTTACACTATAAGAACTTTACCCGTCAAGAAGCTATCAAATACTTCAAAGACTACATATGGGAAGACAGCGATGTGGTCGAGAAAGAAATAACACGATATCAAAGTAACTACGGACAAGCAACTTCATATATGATTGGTCAGCTGCATCTCATTAAACTGCGCGCGCGCGCTCAGAAAGAATTAGGCGCGAAATTCAATTTGAAAGATTTTCATTATCATCTCCTGAAAGATGGCTCCGCTCCGCTAGATTATTTGACGGAGAGCATTGAAGATTATATACGATGTACTAAAAATGAGAAAGACGATGGATGTAAAGATGTCTTAGAAGTTGGTAAAACAGAGGGGAAGCCAAATAAGTCAAATATGGACAACTTCGACAAAAATGTGCAGAGCGAATTTTTGGATGATTATGTGATTGAGAGCTATTATTAAATACCTGGGGTTGCGTTGTTGTTGTGTTGGTAGGAATGATGTGGAAACGTTTTTTTAGCTGCTGATTTGGATGTTTTTGGGATTCCTCTGCTAACAGGAAGAATTTAAGGCATTTATGATTATGTATACAAAATCATTCAATAAACAAAATAAAAACTAGAATTCGTACGGTGAAATATTTCTATTATGTTATACTTTTTTAATATAATTTTTTTATTGATTGATTGACAATTGATTAATTAACATATGTAATTATTCTTTTCATTGATTTATAAATTTATTACTTTGTTTGTTTGTGTGTTTGTTAATTACAAGAAACAATGTGTACATTGTACACATGATCAAATTGGTGCATCATTGTATTTGTATTTTCTATTTTTATGTAGTTTAATATAATGTCTATGTCATTATAGTCGCTTCAAAACAGTTTATCATTTTGTATCTACTTTCTTTATAAACAAAATCATTTATTTGTTTATATTCATTTATCTAATCATTCATTCATTTATTTGCCTACGTGTTCATTCATTCATGTTACCATTAATCATTCATTTAATAATAATAGTAATAATAATAATAATAATAATAATAATAATAATAATAATAATAATGATGATGATGATGATGATGATGATGATGATGATGATAATAATAATGATGATGATGATGATGATGATGATGATGATGATGATGATGATGTTGATGATGATGATGATGATGATGATGATGATGATGATGATGATGATGATGATGATGATGAAGATGATGATGATGATGATGATGATGATGATGATGATGATGATAATAATAAACTTCACAGAATTCAAAAAGTATACACTTATCAACATTGAAGCTGTATATAAAGAAAACAATCTAAAAATTATGACTATAAATGGCAATAATAATATTTACAATAAAATTATAATAAAATTATATTAATAATAAAATATGTATAATAAATATAATAATAGTTATAGTTATAAATTGTTTATAATTATATATAAACATCGTATAATATTATATAAAAAAATAGTACATTATTTAAGGGCTAAGTTTTTAACCTCCAATAGTTGGAGATAAAAGATTTAACAGATTTTGATGTTTTTACTTCAGCGGGTAGATTGTTATACAAAGTTGCTGCATGAATGATCGTTTTCCTGCATTTGATGAAATGTTATTTAAATGAATGTTGTTTTTTCTTCTAGTATTATAATTATGAATGTCAGTGTTCTTTGTGAAAAATGTTCTGCAGTGTTTTAGGGCAAAAACCATTTAGCCATTTGTAGACTTGAACACACTAGTGAAAAGACCATCTATCAGTTAGTGGTATCCATCCGAGTTCTTTTAAGAGTTGTGATGATATGTGTCACTGATTTTTCGCTTCAGGATAATGCGAACACCAGGTCTTTGCAGTTTTAATAGTCTTTCCCGGTCTGTCTTGTCTGCATTGGACCAGATGGTGTCACAGTACTCATAGAGTGGCTGTACAATTGCTTTATGAATTTGTTTACACACGTCAACATTTATGTATTTACGAATTCTAGAAGACCATGCAACTCTAGTAGATACTTGGAAAATGAAATTGTCTATCTGATTGTGCCAATTCATGTTGAAATCAAAAGTCATTCCCAGATATTTGACTGTATCTTTTATCTTCAACGTTTCTTCAGATATTTTCAGAATAGGTTTTTCAGCTTTAGCTATCCGCTGATAAGTACCAAACAGCATGACGTTTGTTTTTGTGCAGTTTATTACAAGGCCAGTCGACCTAAACCAATCAGCTAAAGAGTTTAGAACACTTTGTAAAACACTCTCGATGGTTTTGCTGTTTTTGTCTGCAAAGAATAATGTCCTGTCATCAGCGTAAAGAATAGTCTTGCTCTGAGAGACATGTTTTTGTGGGTCATTCATACACACTATAACAATAACCAGGGGCGTATCCAGGATATTGAGAAAAAGGGGACCGGCCAATTCAAATGGCAGTTTTGTAGCATTTTTGAATCTACGTCATTTTTTTAATTAAAAAAATAATTAAAATCATTTTTTTTATTCAACACAGGGGGGGGGGGCGCCGCCCTTTCGGACCACCCTTAAACCCGTCCCTGATAACGGACACAGTACTGATCCTTGTGGTATTCCATGTGTGATGTTCATAGGGTCCGACATACATCCTTTGACTCCCGGGGGGGGGGGGACTCCGGAGGTAAACGATCGGGGATGCTCGTCGTATCTTTTAGGGGTAAAAATCAGCGATTTGGTATCTTTTAGGGTTTAAAATTATGAAATTAGCCAAATTCTCACTTTTTTGGTATCTTTTAGGGGTTGATAGCACTGAAACTCCTGATTTTGGTATCTTTTAGAGATAAAAAATTGGCGATGCCACGCCCTTTTGAACTGACGTCAGGTATCTTTTAGGGGTATTTTTGAAAAATTCCGATGAGCATCCCCGATCGTTTATCCCCGGTGTCCCCCCCCCCCCCCCCGGGCTTTGACTTTCACTTTCTGAGACCTATTTTTTAGATAATCAGTGAACCTCGACCATTCAGAAGTTTGCGATCTTGGATGCCAAAAGAAGCCAGTTTTGTTAATAGTGTAGACTGAGTGGTTTATGAGGTTAAAAGCCTTGCTTAGGTCTAAGAAAACAGCACCAGTAAGGTAACCGTTATCCATATTGATAAGGATGTAATCCGATACTTCAAGAAGGCATGTTGTTGTACTATGACCAGGTGTAAATTCTGATTGGTTACTTGACAGTAGTTGGTTGTCTGTTAGATGTTTATATACTTGTTGATGAAAAGCTCGTTCAAAAATCTTCATAACTACAGGTATGACAGATATGGGCCTGTAATTGTTGGGGTCATTCACCAGTCCGTCTTTGTACACTGGAGCTACTGTGGCAGTTTTCCAACACTCTGGAATTAATGCTGTTTAAATATATACGTCAAGAGAAAGGCTAAAATCTCAGCACCGATCTTGCGGATGCGTGTGGGACAGCTTGTCAGTAATGATGATTTTTCATTTGACGTTAAGACCTGATAGTTCCTTTTGAATAAACTTAGTTTGTATTTCTTGGAACTTGAAATCAATATTAGATTCGTCGCAGGTAGCCGGGTCTTGGAATCATTTTATGTTAAATCGGTCAGCAATGGTAGTAAAGAGCTTGTTTAGTGCGTTAGCAATGCTTAGTATATTTTCATGATGAGTACAACCGTCCATATGGGATGCTAGTTTTCTTTATGTTTGGTAACAGTGTTTTTAAGGTATCGGCCATGTCTATCTCGTAAAATTTGAATTTTCAGAATGAAGATTGTTGTGGTAGTTGCGCTTTGCAAGCTCGATGACATTTGTGACTTTTCAATGTATTTATTTTTTGGGTTCAAGTTTTTTTCACTCACTTCTTTCATCTTCCTAACCCTATTACTGGGTTGCCTGTGGCGGGGGAACATGTATAAAGCCTGAAAACTAGAATGATTTGATTGGATGATTTCGGATGATTTCGTCCAATCAACAGCTTATTAGGCGTGCCGCGCGAAAATTTGTATTTCAGTCGAAGTTCTTCGTTGTGCAAAGGTGTTTGGGTGTCGATCAGATCATTTTTGCCAAAAAAGTCTGCCATTTCCAAGCAATTTTGTGGATAATATATCATGGATCGTGAAGGTAAGAATGCAAATAATCGTTACGAAATTTTTCTACGAGTTTATTTCACGATTTCGAATAAAGAGTGAAAAAATTTTCATGAATGAAATTCTAGGAACTCGTGATGAAAACGTTCTTGTTTTCGATTCTTGCTCGTTTTATCAATGTAATCTTACTTAATTAAGTTCGGAATGTTATTCAAATTCCCTGCAATGAAGAACACATGTTTTTTGAATATTATGTCAGTATTTTTTTGCATTTTTGTTTCGATATTTTAAAACTCGTCTTGCCTGGCGATCAATCGACTCTCTCGAACTTCACAACCCATTCAGTTATCAAAATGGATTTTTTAACATAACGACGAAACAAAACAACCCTTAGTTTTCTTGGTGTTAAATGTTATTGAATTGATGCCTTCTAGAACATATTTTTATTTAACAATTATATTTAAGGAACGCTTTGGCGTTGTTTACGAAAACAAATGTGCTGAGTTGCAAGTTTTCAAAAATTGCGCCAAAAATTTCTGTAGTGGGGGAAATTTTGTACGTTTGTAGCAGTTTTCTGCATTTTTGTCGCCATTTTTGTGTGCTGGATAAAGTAGCTATAGAAATTTAAAAAGGAGCGTACTTTCTGCGTTGAAATTTTGTTCTAACAATGTTAACATTTTTGACGTAGATTTTTATAAAGAAGCAATATATATCAGACTAATCGATTTTTATTTCGACGTCCGATTCGATGTTGTGGGTGGCAAACGCTTTCAATGTGGCATTGGATAAAATCGAAATGTATGGGAAGGGTACAATCGCTGGACCCCCAATATGGACCACTATATGGACCCCCCAAAAATATAAATAAATTCATGAATGAGTGAATGAATACTGAAAAAAGCAATAACTAAATAGATAGATTCACAAACCACACAAAATCCATAGAAAGAGATCCACACAAAATCACATAAAAACAAAGGTTAGAGCAAGCATTTTGTATGACTGGAAGGACTAGCTGTAGTCTCTTGCAGTCGCTTCATGTTAGGGTTTGTCAACGGTTATTAAAAGGGACCAAAATCTATGTGATATTTTTGTATGGATCATGCTGAGCAACATATCAAAACATATCATTCACAGTACACCATCACTTACTGGGATAAGTAGGTCAACTGTCATTTTAATCCAGTTAATGAATGCATTGCGTGACAAACCTTTAAAAAGACTGTGTGTCTAGACTAGCTGTTAAGACTTTGTTGTGCTACAGTTCTTTAAAAACAAATGTGATTATAATCAATCAAAGAAAACATAACTTTATATGATAAAACTACTTTATTAAAAGACAGATTATTTTTGTGACAACTGCATACGGCAATTATCAAAGGGTCAACTTTTCAGTCAAAAAAGAAAGATTATTTTACGAATAAACCAATTGGGGCAACTTTAGAATACCCCATCACTTAACAATTCCAGTAGCAGCACTATTGCCAGTTTGTACACAATTAGCATTTTCGCTCTTGAATTGTGTTTCCTTTTTTTATTGTACTATAAATTATTTATTTATTCATTCTTTTATATATTCATTCCTTTATATTTGTTTGTTTGTTTATTTTTATTTACATTTTATGGGGGTCCATACAGGGGTCCATATTACTGGGGCCAGCATTTGTACCCTCCCAAATGCATGTCGTTGTAGAGTACAAGCACTAAATGTGTGCAGTAGTTCTCACTTTCTAGTAGTAGAGTGCACGCACTAAAAGTGTGCAACATAAATACTACTAAATAGTGCTATGTTATGCTAATTCTGTTGTTTTCTTTTGTTTAATTAATGGTATTTACTACTAAATAGTGACAACTGTTGCACACATTTAGTGCTTGCACTCTAAATAGCAGTATTATATAGTTACATATAATGTTATTTTGTACATTTTGAGACATCATTTCAATTAAAAAAAATACATGAGATATGCAACAAACTTCACTATTAACTAAATTGTCTTTCCACTGGACAACTTTTTCAAGAATAGCTGTATGGATTACTTATATCTGTCTGTTGCACATTTTGTTTTATAGCAATAAGAAAAGAGCCTGGTTATTTAGAGAGATCATTTTTAAAACTGGATGATGCTCCTACTATAAATGACTCGGGGTATTTGTCTGGTGCTGAAAAGTCCCCTTCCAAGTCAGCAAGGTCAGTCCATCAATGTATTGATCCGACGGCAATGCTTTCGCATCAAGTTAATAACTTAAATGTAATGAGCATCATTATAATTGTTTATTTATTATCTGCCAATCCTAAGATACTAATGTTTTTTTTCTTTTGCTAGACACAATCTTGTATAATTTGTATTATAGTTCCCTTAGTTATCGTTATAACAGTTAAAATCATTTTTTCTAGGAATGAGGCAAAAGTCTGTTTTGGAAATAACACCTACTCTTGGCCAATCAAAACAAGTGATGTATCTATTGGAGACTGGGTCCTCCAAAGGTTGTATATTGCCTGCCCCCAACGAAAACTGAATAAAGATAAACTTATCTTCAGAAAAAGAGATGGCTCAGTCATCAACCTCGGATGGAATCCCTCCATTTTAATTGATGTGCTAAGTGATGATGGGGATTGTGATTTTGAGATTCAGTTCAAGAACAAGATGAATCACAATATGTACTCACATCTATCCAGGTCAGATTTTCCTAAGTCATTAGCTTTCCAAGAGGTTCATTACATCAGAGTAGAAAATACTGGTATTGTAAGCAAGCTTAATAACCTTAAAGACATCAAATATCTCCTAGTACATTATTTGCTTGGAGAGACTCTTTATGAAGCCTTATACAGAGATGGAAGGTTTGATAATCTTCCTTATTATGATCTGGTATTACCAAAGAAAAATGGTGAAATTGTTGATCTGGGCAATCATGCAGATCCCTATCGGAAAGACGATTTCCATTTTGTGAAGAGACGAAAACCAAGCGAACATCTCCCAGAGGTGACTCCTTATCAGGATCAACCAAAGCCAACTAAGAAATGTCCCAATGACACAGAAACATCTCAACAACAGATTGCACCTGTTAAAGAACAAACAAAAACTGAAAAGAAATCTGTAGAGAAAGAACCCATGTTTATTTTCAACAAAGAATTGTTGAGTATCACTGCAGAAAATCTTTCTGTAAAACTGAATGTTTCCAAAAAGGAAAGTGATGAGAAAGTTGCAAAGAAAATTGGGAAACATTGTAAAGCCACCTATGACAAATATGCAATCAAGGAGAAGCATCAGCTGTATACTGCTGATCTCCAACTTCTTGTAGAAATAAATCATAGTGTTGGAGCAGTATTAGTGGAATACGCTAATGGAGCAAAAGATTTCAAAGGGACATGCTACAGGATTGGGTCACAGTATATAATGACAAATTTTCATGTTTACTGTCTTGTTTATAAAGATTTTGAGTTAGGCATTGCCAAGCGTGTATTAGTTGACTTTGATTACAATGAGCCTGAACCTGAACAAAGGGGTGAATTTTTCTGTAATCCATTTCCTCTAGTTATGTCTAAGAAGCTTGATTATGCAATTCTTATGCTTGTTGCACAGAGTACTACTCAAAACCCATTCCCACCTAGCTTAACTAGTAATGAAATGTTGGGACTTCCAGGATATACGTCAAACAGTAAAAGCCTGGATGGAAAGTTCCTTTACTTTGCTGGTCATCCGGATGGTGATAAGACAGCTACAAACCTACGGTGTCCTGTAATCAACCCTGATACCATCAAACAAGAGTTTGTTGTTATACAACTACTGCTCATGGAGAAGCTGAGTGGCTGGATGATGACTTTGTGGAGACATATGACGTCTCAACATTCTTCCAAGGGTCATCTGGGTCACCAGGGTTCTTGATAAAAGAAAGAATGTTGATGGTGATGCATACTAGAGGTATTCTTTTCAGTGGAGCTCAACAAAGATCTGTTGAGCAAGGAGTAAACTTATCTGCAATCATTTTAGATATCTTAGAAAATATAAATAATGGGGAACTTAACTATACTTTCAAAGATCTGTTTGGTGTTGAGGTACCATCAGATTATCCTGTTTCTATGGACATTGATTAATTAGTTGAAATTGTCAGCTAGTATACTCATCTATTATAAAAATTATCAGCAGTTGTACTATAACTATGGATATTATCATTAGATTTTATATACCACTATATCGCTGCAATTAGAGATTTGTTTGAATGATTTTATCATTGTTCTGCTAGTTTAAACTTGAAAAAAAAATGGTCAAACAGTTGAATTTTGTGTCATCGGTATAAAGCGATACCAATCTGATAAAACTTTATGATTGCAATGATTGTTGTTGACTTTCATACTGCCTGGCCTCCAAGCAAATTTCTCCTTGATTAAGTAAAATTGCACTGAGTAACAGTTATCAAAACAAAAACATAAAGGAAATGCATTGGCAACTTGATAAAACGTCCAGTTTTAATACAATATTTTCTCTACAGATTTGAATGCTTGTATCTCATTCAAGTTGAACTCAATCAAAGGTAAACTTTGGGATTTATAAAACTTGATGTGATCTGTCAAACTAGTGACCCTTAAGGAGCAACTATATAACCTCAAGAGCTCATGGTATGAAAGTCTGCAATGAATCTTGATAGTGATAATTATAATATAATTTGTATGGCGCTTGCCACTAGGTAAACGTGCCTTCATGATTTATGTAGCGTTGCGAGTAAGAACGATAGCGAAAACAATAGAACCGCAGCAGGAGTAGCTGTTGCAAGTAACGAAGGAACAAAGTGTTAAATGCACCCACTCTAAAGTGTACCATTAATTTTATTTGTATGTATGAACACTCAGTCTCTACAAGACTCTAAAATGTAAAACAAAGCAATTACCCTAATTCATTATGTCACTGCTTAGTTACATGGGATAGAAATGCTAAATCCAATGAAAAATTTAACAGTTGAGAATTAATACTCCTAAAGAAACCGTGTAATTTAATATGTCCTGGTTCTTAGATATAATTTATAAAAATATAATATTCAAGTTAAATACACATTTTAGAACAAATTTTGGTAAATTTTTGATGCTTTGACTCCATCTGACAATCATGATCCTTTGCATTTAAGCAATAGATTGAAGATTGTTTTGATGTTATGCCATAGTGAATTAGAGCAATATTATCACACTTCAAAAGTATTTTTACTTTTATTAATTATACAAGAGTCTTAAATGCTATGATCAATTCATGTTTATCACTTGTCATTTTGTATTCCTTGGGGAGACCTTTATGAAGTATTGGGTATACATATGCTTATGTTTGCAATTGTAGTTTGCAATTGTTTCCCACATATTGGAGGGCATTGCATCTGTATGAATGCTCCACACAGGTGGTGTCAGGGGAAGATTTCTAATTGCCTTATTTCATTATGAAATCACAGATTGTAGGGGATAGATTCACCAAATCCAATAGAAAATATGACCAATATTGCTCCTAGCAAAACAAGTTCAACTGAAATGATCTGGTTTTTGGATATAATGTGTGTTCATATGTACTAAATAATATTCAGGGCATTTGGAAACTATTCTACTTCTCCTCTTGAATTTATATGGTTCTTTAGAACAACTTTCAGTGAATTTGCGTTGTTTTGTCCCTGCCAAACGACCATGATCCGTTGTCTTAAACAATAGAATTTTGATGAATATTTTGATGGTGACGTCATAATGAATTAGGGCAATAATGTGGGGGCTAAAATTCAGATGGTAATATAATACTTTGTGAAAGGTTCTCTCCCTGGAGGTGTAATGAAGTTTATGTATTTTTAATTTGCATGCTTTAAAATTTATGAGGTATTACATTTTAATGAAACACACGTAATATATTTTCGTTAAATTTCCAACTAATAAAGAATATATAGAAAAATAAGTGAGTGTCCATTAATTATGTCGTTTTTATTTTCCTATTGTAAATTTCTAAATGTCCAGTGTATATTACCATGTCAACATTTGCATAATAGGAAAATGGTCTGTAGTATGAGTGGATACTTTAAAACTATCTCAGTCAGAAACGCTTATATATATTGACAGCAATTTCAAGTGATATGTCAGGTCCATGAGAAAAAGGGACGTAGAACCACCCTTTTTGGTTTTTCTCTGTAGCCTTTTGACCAAGCCCAGGAGCTTCTTTTTCATATGGAAAACCTCATTTTACTGCCTGTAACATTGGAGCTAATGGAGCCTGATATGTGTGGCGGACTTGCCAAACTTTCTTTATTGCTTGCTTAAAAACAAACGCAAAGCAATTATTACTCGTGCCCAGGCCCTTAGGCCGAGGGCACGAGTATAGTTCTGCAGACAGTTTTTTTTTTTTCGCTGTTAGAAATTTTGGCAAGTTCAGACATGTTCCATCAGGTCTGACCGAATTATATTAACTCACAAAGAAAGAAATTCTAATGCGCCAGCGCTTTTCACTTTTTTTTTGTTCTCAAGTAATCTTTCTTTTGCAATTTTATCAGTTATTTTTTAATAAACAATTTTTTAAATAATTAAAACGAATGCTTCCATGTCGCATCAAAACAGCTAAAAAAATAATTAAAACCAATGCTTCCATGTCGCATCAAAACAGCTAAATAAAACTTAATTTAAGGAAAACCAATTCGTGGAATTGTTAAGAAGAATTATTAGAAGTGAACAAGATCAAAAAGTAGCAAGAAATTCATTGCGAAAGTGAGAATTTTCGAGCTTGTAGACGTATACATATCGAAGTTCGCTCACTCGAGTTGAAGAACGATTGTTTAGCGATGTGTATTAACAAAAGCGAAAAAAGACAAATATTTCAAAAGGATCTTTTGGTATCTTACCCAAAGGAGACTATTTGGTCACTTTTCAAGTCTAAAAGGATCTCTTTTATGGCTGAACTTTACGAAATTGAGAGAAACATAACAAAGGGCAAACAACGAATAATGTTCACTCGCTATGGTCCACGCCTAGACTAGACATCACTCAAGGCTGGAGTTAGGTAGTCTTTATTGTCACATATATACAAAACTATTACAGTCAAATATTATACAGATATCCTATGTAAATCAAACCTGACATGTCCAATTGACATGTGCCATACCTTATTATGATTAAGTACTTAGAATGACGATTAAATCATAAAGTAAAAAAAAAAAATAAAAATAAAAATAATTAAAAAAACACATATCGACTACCTAGGGAGTGGGCGGGCGGGCAAAAATTGTATAATGTTATATCTAATGCTAGTTGTGAGAGTAAAGGCAAATGACACTCCTTAAGGGCGTGCATGCATACTTATTAATTGTACGAGTAAATGTGTACATTTCTGATTGGCTGGTATCGTAATACTTTACATGTGCAAATTATTGATTGGTTAGGAAAACTATATTACAAATTCCATGTCTATCATGTGAGCTAGTGACTCTGTTAATTAATAGTCCTAATAGTCATGTGACAGATTACCTAGCCCCTGCTCGAGCTCTCCTGTCCCATGGTCTAGACTCACATTAATCAAGGATTAATATCCACTTCAACTGATTGGAAAATCTGCCGAATTTTGAAAGAAAAAGCGAAAATTTGCAGTATTTTTTCGTGAAAAATTGAAGTAAAGTGCAATTTATTGAAATCTTGTTAATTGAGCTTTTATGCTGATGTAGTTTTTGTGTAATTCTTGTTGATTTTGGAGTATTTTTTGCCGTTAAAGAAGAGGTGGTATGGATGATAGTTTCCTGCCTTTTAGTTGCTGCGAGCGAAGCGAGTAGATTGCTTGGGCTGCCTGTGGTATTATAAGAGCTTAAAGGCAAGTTCGAGATGTCGCAAAGAAACCGTATTGCATATTTTGTGTTGTTTTGTTTCTTGTTTTTTGTTTTGTTTTGTTTTCGGTTTTTAAGAACCTCCGTTCTTGGGCACGAGTAAACCCTGAATTCAGGGTCTAGTTGGATGAGGTTGAGCATGATATCGTAAATTATCAAGACCGAAGCTGTGTTATCTGCCGAAACCTTTATTATACATTTTGTGAAAGAAACAATAATAATACTAAACATAAAAATATAAAACCATAAAATGTTTGCTTATGAAACTCAATCTTAGCAAAATTGATAAATTGACAATAAATTAGGTATAAGAAACAAACTGTCCTTACATTTCAGTTGATACTTTAGTTGACCTTTTTGTATTTTGGGCATCTTTTCCATCCATAATAACGAGCGAATTTCTTCATCAGTCATCGATGCAAAACGTGCCGACATTTTTCACTTCATGTAGTTTGCAAAGCTGTCACCCGGACGGTGCGCGCGCCGAATGAACTTGACATATAATTCCGATATCTGCAGGTAACGTAGGTAACGTACGGATAATAGAGTTATTTTACCGATTTTAAAGGATATCACGAATTATCTGCGCGCGTTCGACCAATCAGAATCAAGATAGTGAGTAAAATGTATAATAAAATCACTTATCCTACCTTCACTCAGCTATAAGCTCTCTGAACTGCCATCTTGAAACGCATGGTACTCCCACTAGTTCCCTTGATCAGTTATCTGTATTTATCCGATTTTTAACCAAACTTTCATCATTTATTCATTTTAGCAAGTTCTCGGGAAATGTGAGGAATGGTTTCATTAATTTGTATTTTTTCTCAACCAGCACCCAATCATTTTTTTCAATACGAAATCGGCGGCCAATTGTCTCACCTTCTACCCCTGGTCCAGGGAGAAGGGATTTCAATTACTTCAATTCACCAGTGCATAAATGTTGTCAAAAGATCCTTACATGACCGTTTGAAAATAGAGTTGTTCCCGTATTACTGGGAAACAGTACTGTAGAGTTCACACCACATTGTGCAACAATTCTTAACATTTAATTGTTGCTAGATAATTATGTCTTTATGCCTTGGCAAATTCTTAATGCATAACTAAATCTTATCTGGCACTAAATGTTGCGTGCACTATTTCGTATCGTAATCAGTCGTATTTTCTAATAAACATTCAAATTTTCTACCGTATCGTACCCGGCGGGGGGGCGGGGGGGGGGGGGGGTACTACTCTATATCGACTATACGGGGATGATCCGCTGAACAGGGTATGGTTTTTCGACTATTAAATAAGATTGTTGTCTTTAAAAAAAGATAAGAGCAGCACGTGTGTCTGAATTGATATATTTATATAAATCATATAATGTTCGTAAACAATTGTAAGTTGTCATAAACAGGGTATGGAAGTTAGGTATTTTTTGTCATAAACAGGGTAACCCCTACAACATCCCAGCGGAACACCCCTACCCAGATCTGAAGGGAGTACCCCCCCGGTGGTAGCCGTACTATTTCCCACTCATTTGTGATGCAACTGTGTACGCTTGCTCTGGAGTGCTTTTGTTTATTAGTACTCATAATCATCAGCACAAAAAAAACTGTAAAACGTCTCTCTACTGTGTCATATACAGATAACGTACCGAGATTAATAATGTTCCTTTCCCTTCCCTCCCCAAAACCGTCGCTACGGCAGGATATACTTTATCAACAAAAGAGTACATGTATGCGATAAGACAGCTTATCCCTCGTATTGGGCTTTCTAGTCAAGAAACGGAACGTGATTGGCCAGATTGCAGCTAGGAGTCGCGATCGCGTCGTCAAAACATCTTAAGACAGAACTCAGAAGTGAGGAGATTGTTAACAAGTTTCTAAAAATAGTATGACGAGTAGTTAACAAGTTTCTAAAAAGAGCACGACCCCTGATGGGGTCCGGGGATAAGCTCGATGGCTGCAACATGAGTCTTGACCCAGATGTTGGCATGACGATTGTAATGAAGACGATGATGATATAAATAGTTATGACAATGATGATGACATAATTAAACGAGAGAAATGATGATTATAGGTGGGATGATAGTAGTCATGATGGTAATAGGAATGTAATAGTAACATTTTATGATTACTGCAGGTAAAGCAAACTTCGCCCCTTAACCCCTCATCCTAAAGACAATGCCAGTTGCTTGAATGATTTTATTTCAATAAAATAGTTGTTTAAGCAAATGCATTTGATACATGACATTTTATAATTTATGCGCATTTTTTTAATACTTTTAATCAAGCAGCAAATGTTGACCAATAAGAGTCGCGTATAATGTAAAATGATATATACGGTGATCACAAATTTTCGGACTGCGCTTTTTAAAAAGACGCATAGATCGTTGTATAAATGTTCTTTTATTTCTTATTATAATATTCCGCGTTTATTTACTTATTTATTTCTTTAACATTCAATTCACTTTACTTTGCATTTGATCTATTTCTACCCATTTCTTTTTTATTTATTTCATGTTCTGTCTATTCGTGCAAAATTTCTGGATTTGAATGTAGTACGGACAGGGCTTGGGTACTAAAGTGATTTGATTGGATGATTGTCTTCTGGCGCGTGAATTTGGAATTAGTCGTCGTTCTTCACCGTGCCGAAAGGTTCTTTGTACACTTGGGAATATATTTTGTTAAAAATCACCCATTTTAAAGCCCATTTGTGGGAGATTTACCATGGACCTTCAAGGTAATAATGCAAATACTCATTATCAAACTTTTTTACGAATTTATTTGAATTTTTAGGACAAAATTCGAAAAATTGTTCTGCGAAATCTGACGCCATATTATTCTTGGATTCGCTGCATTGTTGTGTTCTAAATTTGTCTCGTTTTATATATCAATATTTTTCAGCTCGAATATTTTCAAAAATATTTTAATGATTCAAAGTCGAGAAGTGCGTGTTTTGTGGTTACAATTCTTTTTTATTTTTTATAATTTGACTTTTTGAGACGCTTTCTCTTTCGAACAAAGTCGAAGCAGACGACATTTTTTAACCAAAACTCGATTATTCAATAATCACGTTGAGCTAAGAAAAACAAGTTAAAAAAAAAACAAGTAAAAATAAATCTTTGATTCACTTAAGATTGATTTGTTTCTTAATTATTTCTGTTGGGATGTTTTTAGTGTAAAAATTTGAAGAAACTTCGATTGTTTGATAAAATGTGCTGACATGCAAGTTTTCAAAATCATTCGCGCCAATTCGCTCCAAAACATATGAAGCTCTGCAAAACTCACATCAAACAAATACTAAATAATTATTGGATGAGGCTTTGATGATAGTCGTATCAATATGTATACTATGTACAATGTATAATATTATCTATTAGATATTATTTATGTCATCTTGCCCCATGCTTACCATATCAGTCTTGTCTGTAAACACAAATGCATTGAGAAAAAAATTGACAACTGTTGCAAACTTTGCTTACTCGCTTAAGGAGGCTCCATATAGTTATGGGGCATCTAGGATCTTAGAGGTTTATTAAAAATTAACTGCCCAGTCCCACAAATCGAATGGGCGGACTATATTTCAAAGACTTTGAGTCAAAGATTTAGTTTTTGCACAAATGATCACGTGGCCGGTCACCATAGCAACGCTATGGCTGTCATATTAAGCTCATTTTTAACGTAGAAAAAATAAAAACTCCAGTTTTAAGCAGTAAATGTTTTTGAAAACATTGTATATGGATTTCAGTATGATGATCTAGCATATATATATAACCGTAACAAAAAATCCCAACTGTAGAACCACAAAAATAACGTAATAATGGTTTTTCCTAAATTAAAAAAATTCTGCAGTTGGAAAATCGTTGAAAATTTGCAAACTACTTTATTATACCACTAAAATAATATTCTAAAAATTTCAAAAAAAATACCGCTCAGTTTTTGAGTTATTTATTTAAAAAAAGTGTGTTGTATATTTTCATGACGTCATCAAAATAAAAATTCTTCAAGTTTGAGGTGTGCGCATGTGTGTGGTCATGCACGAGCCCGCATGCTGAAATTATATGGAGCCACCTTAAATGTAACTTCAAAATAATAATCAGATTGATTTTACGTCAAAATATAATTGATTCTTTGTTGTTCACTTTGGTTAATTTGGGTTCTATGGTTGGAGAAGCTAAACTCAAAGTCATGAAATTTCACTCAACTTCATCTTTGATGATCATTAACGTCTCTTGCTAGTAGCAAATAAAAGTTCAAGTACTGGTGGCTGAGTGGGAGCTTTTTGTCTCAAGTTTTAAATTGTGATAGACATAAATTTTTGAAGTGCATTTCATGTGTTGTGATCAGTTCAAGATCAAGTCAAATTTAAGCATCGCACAAGATTTGTTTTACCCGGAAATCATATTCCCAGGACTGAAATAGTACAGAATCATTGCAAAATCTAAATAATTTTGACTCGCATATGATAAACAAATTAAATGGAAATCTGGGAGTGAGGGAAGAGCCTCTTCTAAGCCACCACATGCATTTTTTTCTTTTTTTTGTAGCATCGGAACAAGCTAATCCCTTGAATGATTCGGGTTATACTTCATTTCCCGAAATGAACAAGTAAGTCATGACATTCCTTATCTATATTTTTTGTACCTTTGAAAGCTGCTGCATGCAATCATATGCATAGTATCCCTATTGTATAATTATTGATCCTAGTTTGTGTTGGCAACATTCTACTCACATTTAACTAGGATCGTATTTTATCCCATTTCATTGCAGCTATAACCCTCTGGGTTTACAATGTATATGATACTGCCAAGAGTGATGGGACTAAAACCTAAAACCTACTTTTCTGTATATGAAGTGAAAATGTTGTATTTTATGTCTTCTATGCAGGGAGACATTTGTTGACATTGTTATTGTCAATAATGTAATCATTTATGATTCTTGAGTATAAATGGCAGATTTGAAAACTGAATATGTACTTATTGGTATCTATTGAAATTAATAGTTCCACTGTAGATGAATCTGAAATTGACCATAAGGATTGTCCAAGAAAAAGACCATTGACTGATGACTCTTCCACTAATGAGGGTTGTCCATCTCCTAAAAGGTGAGAGTTGTTTGATGAGAATTCCTTGTATTTGAAAATGCAGTCATTTGAATCTATAAAGCTTGAACACCTGAAATTAAAACATGCAGTCAAAATAACACTCTGGAGAAGACTGTAATTTCAGTCCAACATTTAGTAACTTGTTTCTTCATTTTAGTGTTGTGAACCAAAGTTATATAAAACATTTGTACTGTATACAGTTAAAATGTTGAAGTTAATAACCAAAATGGCCATGAGAACATTGTGACTTATGTAAAAGTAAAGAATAATTCTGAGAAATTGTGATGGTCACTCAAAGTGGATTTCTTTGCAATATTCACATTTACTTGCCTAATTTTGAGAGATGTTCCTATCTATGCCACTGACCTTGTATGTAATTGCTTCTAGTTCCAGAGTCAATGAGCCTGAAATTGAGAACAATCTGGATTCTCCAAGAAAAATACCAATGCCTGAAGACTGTCATAAAGAGGCTACATGTAGTCCTTTAAGCATAAGGTCAGCAGACTTGACATTGCGTTTAAAAATGATTACTACACCAACAGAAATATTTAGCAATGTTGATAATAGAGTGCACACACTAAAAGTGTGCAACAGTTGTCACTATTTAGTGGTAAATAGCGCTTAATTAAACAAGAAAACAATAGAATTTGCATAAAATAGCACTATTTAGTGGTATTTATGTTGCACACTTTTAGGGCATGCACTCTATGATATGCAATGAAAATTTTAACCTTTTGAGTGTCAAATGAACACTTGAGAGCTAAGAAATCTTTGGACAGAGGCCTTTTTTATGGTCATAATATGTGTGACATTAATATTATTTGAATGTATGTTCATACTATTATTTTTTTATCTCAGGTACTTGGAAAAAAGAGTTATCACAGTAACGTATAAAAATGGTGAATGTCAGTGGCAAACCAACGACAATGAAACCATTTGTGAGTTTGTTGAGAATAACTTAAAACAAGATGATAAAGAAAAAGGTCAAGATGTTGAAAAACTGATCTTTAGAGACCAAGCTGATAATGTGGTGATAAATACAGGATGGTCTACCTCTATCTTAAGCAAAGATAAGAAATACAGCTGTGAATTTAAGCCTAATATGCAACGTAAAATGAAATCCGAATTGAGCAGAACAAATTTTCCTCCTAGCCCTGATTATTCAATGGTCGGCAGCTTTAAAGTTCTCAATAAGGGCTTAATCTCAAAACTGAGGGGAATTCAAGGCATCGAGGTTCTTCAGGTGAATGTTGTCCCTGGAGAGACATTCTATGAAGCTTTGGTTAACGATGAGAGGTTCAATAACTCCAAGCTACGCAACTTTAACTTGTTAATGGACCAGACCACCACAGTCTTCCTCACTGTAGAATTCAACCCTAACATACACAATGCAAAAGTCTTCCAACTTTCAAGTAGAAGAAAACCTAATGAAAATGTGACAAAAAAAGAAACTCCTTACAAATCTGAACACAGTGTAACTCCATTGAAGGTAAACTGTAAAGTAGTACCAGAGGATGAAGATCAGCTAAGGTCTTCTTCCAAGTGTCAAGATATAGACAGATCAAACGATGTTCTAGATGGAAATGGAAGTGAGGATGATTCTACGTCTAGAATTAGAATGTTTAATAGCAATGAGGATTTTCTTGACTTTGTTTATGAAACCATGCTAAAAATAACTGTTAGCGGTAAACTAAACAACAAAGCTATCAACAAGAAAGCAGATAAACTTTTCAAAGATTATAAATATAATCAGTTTGCCATGAATCACAAAGAGCAGCTGTATACTGCTGACCACAAGATGATTGTGGACGTCTGCAATTCAGTTGGTGCAGTTTTGATACAGTATAAAAGTTGGGAAATTAAGTTTATGGGAACTTGTTTTAGATTAGGAACACACTTTGTTATGACAAATCATCATGTTGTTAAAAATATTGAGGGTGAGTTGGCTATGATTGCAAATGTCTTTGTGGACTTTGCTTATGGAGAAGCTTGCCCAAGTAACAGTGTTCACAAAACATTTGTCTGCAAATACAAACCTGTGGTTAGCTCAGAGAAGTTGGACTATGCTATACTGTCCCTATCTGTGGATGAAACTGCACAAGAGCAGCTTCCACCCAGTGTAACTAACATGTTAGCACTTCCAAGTCCTAATTTAATACTTGATGAGGGGAGGTTCCTGTATTTTGCAGGACACCCTGGTGGTGAGAAGACATCCACAAATTTGTGCTGTCCAGTGAGGAATCCTGAAGCTCTTTCAAAAGAGTTTACAGTAACTCTAAGTTTACTGGGTGAAAATATGTTGAGTTATGATGTGTCTACCTTTTTCTATGGCTCCTCAGGTTCACCCGGGTTCTTGCCCCGGGAAAGAATGTTGTTAGTTCTGCATTGCAGAGGTGTTCCTTTAGGTACTGAAGGAAGGTCAGTTGAGCAGGGAGTCTTGATGACTGCAATCATCACTGATGTTAATTACAAAATAAGGGCTGGTTTGCTTAACAATTACAAGTTTGAGGATTTCTTTGGTGTTAAACCTGTTCCTATGGATGTTGATCAGTGAATTACTGAATGAATGTTGTTTTAAAATACCTTGTTGAGTTGATAATACATGTTGAAATTTGTAATAACTTTGTCACAATTTGTAATAATGACTAAAATATCCTAGGACAAACCTAATGCAAATGTAGAATGGAGATAAATATTTACTAGATTAATATCTCAATATGAGTTTTCCTGAGAAATTTAGAATCTTGGTCAAATGAAATCTGTTAGATACAGTGAAAAAATATCCGGAGCATTCCAGACTAAAGCAAATGGTCCGTAAAATGGAGGATATAGATAATAGAATTAATGAATATTAATGAGCCAGCAACTGGCCAAAGTAAGAAAAAGAGCAAAACTAAAAAAAGAAAACAAAAAACTGATAACCATATTCAACTGCATAAATACAGGTATAAATAACACACAACATGCGTCTATATACAAAACGGCACTTCATTCTACATAAAGGAAAACTTCAAAGTTCGACTGTACATGAGAATCAGGAATTATTTCTATGACCTTAAACAAACTTTTTATCTCAATAATTAGAATTGAAATTTATAGGGATATTGTCCAGCCTTAAAAGCATTATTATTCCATGCCAAGCCTATCTTAGTCCCCATATTTCTCCAAAATCAATGATTAACTCATCTCATGTAAAGAAAATTCAACTTTATGTTATTGAGACAAAAATAAAATAATCCAGGCAAGACGTCTAACTGATTTTCACATAAAGTTGATTCAGAACTTCAATTAATGTATTTTAAGATTTTCTTTATGTAGAATGAAGTAATGACCATACTGGTGTATTGTATAGTTTTTCATATGTTCATTTTGTTTTTCATTAGAGAACTTATTAAAATTTTTGTTTTTGCTCTTTGTTTTACTTAATTTGGCCAGTTGCTGGCTCATTAATATTCATTATATAATTCCATTATATGAACTCCCAATTATTCAGACTGTTTGCTTTATTCCAGAGTGTTCTGGATAATTGATGTTCGACTGTACTGATAATACTTGTTGAAATATAAGCCACATGAGGCCTGTATTATTCAATGTAATTATCTTTTTTTTATTTTTTCCTTTGAAATGTAACAGACTCCAAACTTCTCAGGAAAACCCAGTTGAGATATTGGTCTGTATTTCTCTCCATTCTACATCTGCATTAGGTTCATTGTCCTAAGAAATTTTTGCCAAAATTACACATTGCGACAGTTCATTAAAAAGTGTGACAGCTTTGGTATCACAAATTGTGACAAGGTTTATTACAAATTTGTAGACAAACATTTGAGGATTTGTTTGGTCACAACAGAGCCCAGGAGCCAGTTTTATGAAAAGTTATCCACTTCATTGAATTTCCTTAGAATTTATCCACTGAATAGAGATTTGTCGAGTGGTGTTCAACTGGATCACTTCAGTTGATGATGTACCTGTAACAATCAGGCATCAAATTGCCCTAATTCATTATGACGTCACATGAATCAAAACATTCATCAAAATTCTTTTGTTTAACGCAAGGGATCATGGTCATTTGGCGGGGACAAAACAAAGCAAATTGACTGAAAATCGTTCTAAAGAACCATTATAAATTCAAGAGGAGAAGTAGAATTGTTTCTAAATGCCCTGAATAGTATTAAGTACACATGAATGTACATTATATCCAAAAATCAGATCATTCTAGTTTAACTTGTTTCGCCAGGAATAATTTTGGTCAAATTTTCCATTGGATTTGGCGATTCTATCCCCTATAAACAATCCATGATGTCATAATGAAATAGGGCAATTAAACATCAGAGCTACTTTACATTTCAACTAGTTTTTATTTTTTGTATTCTATACAACAAGATTTAGATACAATACAACAATATTATTGGTTTTGATTTAAAATATATATCATGTGAGTAATAAATGGGCAGTGGCTAGACTTTGCTTGGAGCCGGTCTAGAATGGAGAAGTAAGGCACCTCCTTCCCTCCACTAGCCTGGGTGTACACCTTGGGCAAGTGTTAGCACACCCTAAGCCTCCCTTTTACAGAGTTACGATAAACAAGATACCACTCCTAGTAGTATGAAAACTGAATTAAATACTACATGGAATCTACCAGCCTCTGGTGACTGCCAACCTTGGTATCTGGCAATGTTCTGTGGCCAGCTGTAACTGCTGAACATCAATGGTATGTGCAACAAGTAGCATTCTGCAGCCTTTAAATCAGCCCTGCAGAAACACAGCTAATCACAACAACACACCAGCACCGACCAGGGTCACACTTACATTCAGCAGCACAATTTATATACCAAGAACAGTACTCCAACAGTATTCTTTTGAAAGTTAATATTTTGATAACAAAGTAGTTGGTAGGTGCTCTCTTAAAAAGCACTTTTAATTGAGATTAAATGATCCATTTAGTCTAGTCTTAGCAAGACTCTAAAATTGTATTTCAATATTAAAGTATCATTTGAAAAATCATTCAATAAGATTAAGTTACAATATTTAATTTTATACATTTATAGAAGAATTGTTTTATCACAAACGATGTATACAGTCATATTGCTGTATCAATGTTGCTTCATTGTATTGTGTAACTGATTTTTTTAATAAGAACTTCTTTGTAAAATATTAGTTATGCTTATTGGTGTCAGATTTCCAGATCTTTGGAGTTTTTATGCATCTCACTGAAAAAAAATTATAATTCCCACAATGGGTTAATTTTGGATTATTATTGTGAAAGTGCTCATAGCAAACCCAAACATGATCCATCTCTAAAGTAGAAATCTTAATTGCATAATTTCCCCAGGGTGAAAAAGTTTGATATGGTCATTTAAGCTTGGATAATTGGTTATAGAAGATCCCCACCCTGTATCTGACGGACCCCCCCACCCTTGATCTGAACATATGGTATATCGAAATGTTGTTGACAAAAGTCAAACTTACACATGATATATGCTTATATTAATTTAATCATGCAGTTTCTACATATTTATTAATGCAGGTAAAATTACCTGGCCACAATCTTTTTAAGCAGTACTGCTACAGCAGTGCTCACCGTCGTTTTTGGTGGCAGCTTTTTTTGCACAAAATTCCCAATGGGCATAACCAGTACTTTTATGAAAGGTTCACCCACTTATGGGCTTACAGTTTATATATTTTTATGCATTTTTATCTTTTATTTTAAAAAGGGTTTTCATGATAGAGTTCAACACTAGAAGTGGGCGACAACATAATTATGTACCACTGAATAGTGCTCTTATTTTAATGACACAGCTTGTAATTTCGCTTTAGTTGTCACCTAATAAAGTAGATACTAAAAAACATTAGCGAGTGTTTTATTTATTCTCCGATTGTAACTTTTTTGAAAAATATATGTGGGCATTGGAACAGATTATGAGTGGGTGGGTGTGGCAGAGTACACCAGCAAACCCCATAACTGAATAAACCTGAAGCATGACGCTTTACGCCCATCTCAGTACACCATTGTAGGTTTTTTTTCCAAATTTCTTTCATATCACAGCATGGTTTACCGTTACAACATTGTGCAACTACTGGAGAACAGAGAATATATTTAAAACATATCTGAGATATATAACAAACCCTTGAAACCTTTTCAGGAGGGGGTGTGAGACCCCACAGCTGTATACGGCCACTGTAATGGTGTAAAAATCCACTGATCATGATTCTGTAGAAATTTAATTTCCCAAGAAGCTAAACCAACTAAATCATATGCAGAGATTTAAGAAATCCATGGAAATTAATTGAGCCACATGTTGACACAAAAACTGCCATGATGCAATGGGCTAGATGAGTTGTTCAAAGCTCGCTCATGTGGTTAACTCTTCAGTGAGTAAGGGGATGACTCCCCCCTCCTTTCAGTGCATCTGAGGGAAATAACATTTTTGTAAACATTTGAGATGCGTTTATTTTTTAAGAGAAATGTCAATCCACCTCCTTCCCATTAAAAAAAAATTCAGAACACGGCCCTGGAAATCCTGGAGACTGCATGCAGTTGCTTCAATGATTTTATTTCAATTAAATAATTGTTCAGCTCTGACGCAAATGCATTTGATGCATGACGATGATGTCGGCATGATGCGAAAATTCTGACCATAGCCTTGTGCACATACTATACTTTTAATGAATAGTAAAATCACAAAGAAAGCATTTTTATCGTCCTTAAAATGCACCAATGACACTTTTGATGTATCGAAAATTAACTAATATTTTAGTTTAAGCAAATTTATTATTTAGCTCCTTTTTTTTGCCCTTTTTTGTACCTGTCTTTCCAAACTTTTTTTTTTTGCCGTATGAATATGGAAGAGTACATTTAATAGTAAATTCGCACCCTCTTTAAATGTAGACCACTTGCAGTTCATTGGAATGCAGCTCAACCTGGAGGAGAAAACAATGGCAATGACTTCAGCTCCCAAGAGAGCAAAAATCGTTTGTTTTGTCCTCCAGATCAGATGGGGCTGCTTTGACGTCACATGCAAGGGATTTATTGTCTATCGTATCATATCATAAGAAGCAATCGTACGAGACTGACGAAGACTTTTAAAAATTTCGACCAAGAAATTTGCGCATATTAAGGAGGCTGGAAATAGTTTCACTCAATTCTTATATATCAACTTTCAATTATATTTTATATATTATTAAACTTTAAACTATACTTTGAAGTGAGGTATCACTTTAAAGCGTATGAATCAAAGTTGTGATTTTTGTTCAAATTATGTTGTTTGACGTTGTCATGACAACAGCAGACCTCTGTAAAAAAAATAATATCTCCGCATCTGGATGGTAAAAGTTTTTCTAATCTTGCATATATTTAGCTCCATACTTGATCTTGCAACTGAGGAAGAATAAAAAAAATCTGTAATGAAAAAACATTTTTATCTCACCAAAATGTATTTTTTCACATTCTAAGGGTTTTGCATTACATAATTTTTTTATTCTTCCTCAGTTGCAAGATCACGTATGGAGCTAAACATGTGCAAGATTAGAAAAACTTTTACCATCCAGATGCGGAGGTATTATTTTTTTAAAAGGAATTAAGGGTCCATTTTACACAGGTCTGCTGTTGTCATGACAACGTCAAACATCATAATTTGAACAAAAATCACAACTTTGATTCATACGCTTTAAAGTGATACCTCACTTGAAAGTATAGTTTAAAGTTTAATAATATGTAAAACATAATATTGAAAGTTGATATATAAGAATTGAGTGAAACTATTTCCAGCCTCCTTAAATAGTAAATTGTATACGGGTGGTCACATCTGCCCTGATGTACAATCGTTGTGACTGTTCATTTTTCTAACTCAATTAAACCACATTAATTAATTAATTTATTTATTTATTTTATTTTATTTTTACCATCCATACACCTTGTTTTGTATTTGATGTATTTCTACTCATTTATTTTCTTTTCTTTTTATTTATTTTCATTTATTTCCTCCTCTTTTAGTACTGACAGGGCCTGGTAGTATACTAAAGTGATTTCATTGGATGATTGCGTCCAATCAAGACTTTGTTAGCTGTTTGGCGCGTGAATTTGCATTTAGTCGTTCTTCACCGTGCGAAGGGGTTCTTTGTCGACTGCGCATTCTATTTTGTTCAAAAATTATCTATTTTCAAGCCCATTTGTGGGAGATTCACCATGGATCTGCAAGGTAAGATTGCAAATACTCATTTTCAAACTTTTTTATGAATTCATTTGCGCTTTTAGGACAAAAAATGAAAAATTGTTTTGCGAAATCTGACTCCATGTTATTCTTGGATTCGCTGCACTGTTGTGTTCTAAATTTGTTTTATCAATATTTTTCAGCTGAAATATGTTCGAAAATATTTTAATGATTCAAAGTCGAGAAGTGCCTGTTTTGTGGTTAGAAATGTTTTGTTTTTATATATAATTTGACTTTCTTGGGCGCTTTCTCTTTCGAACAAAGTCGAAGCATCACGACATTTATTTAACCTACACTCGATTATTTAAAAACCACGTTGAGCTAAAAAAAAACAAGTAAAAAAAATCTTTGGTTCGCTTAAAATTGATTTGTTTGTTAATTATTTCTGTCTGGATGTTTTTAGTGTAAAAATTCGAAGAAACTTGGATTGTTTGATAAAATGTGCTGACATGCCAAAATCATTCGCGCCAATTCGCGCCAAAACATTTACCGTCTTTTAATAGACCTTCCCCGCATTCTCTTTAATTGAAACAAAACAAGAGGTTCACAATGAGGCTGGAGTGTATATAAAATACAGAGAATGTATGGATTTATACAATCCAGCCTCAGTGTGATTCTATTGTTTCGTGGCCAGTCAAGCGAATTCGGGAAGGTCTATTCTGAAGTTCATGGAGCTTCTAATTATTTATGGGAAATTCCTCTGTTCACAGAGCACTCAAAATATGTGCGTTATGCAACGTAAAAAGAAGAGAGTACTTACTGACGTTTCAAACGTTATTCCTTCGTCCGAAAAGTCAGTCAGTACTCCCTTCTTTTTACAATGTATGACTTACATTTTTAACACAACTATTTAATTTAAAGGATTTATACATCAGTATACATTTTTCACTTAGTTGTAACCAGAATTCCTATAGGGGTCGAAATTATAATTTACACTTTTCCAGTGATTCCTTACTATTAAAGTAAACCAATTAAAAAGGATAAATAGCTAGAAGCATGAATGATAGATATTATTTGTTTGTGAGTTTGCAAAACTATTTGAAATGTATGCAAAAATAGCTCTACAAACTCACTCCAAACAAATACTAAACAATTATTGGATGAAGCTTTGATGATATTCGTAATTATCAATATATACTAAGTACAATGTTCCTAAAGAAATCTTTATCAGGGGAAGGTAAATTCTTTCTAAATGTAGTGATATTCTAATATTCCTAAATCTTAACATAATAATAGTCACATGGTGTCGTATTTCATAATAGTTCATATGTGAACCTGGTCACATAAGGCATTTCATGCACTTTTTTTTTTTTTTTTTTTTTGTTGTTGTAGCATCCAAACAAGCTAATCCCCTGAATGATTCGGGTTATACTTCATTTCCTGAAATAAACAAGTAAGTCGTGTGTTGCTCATCTATAATTTTTGTACATTTGAAAGCTGCTGCAATCATATGCAGATTATTAGAGTCTTCACACAAACCCCAGTTTTATGACTCAATGCTGTTCAGTATATGAATGTATACAATCATGTAATTTGATGAGGTGCAATTGAATAATCAATCATTTAACCCTACCCCGAGTGCATTATAAGAGTATAGATGCACAGGAAAATGGAATCTATTTCTTTTATATAATAACTCAAACAAAAAAATGGCTTTTGTTTTTTTTTTAACATTGTGACTTAGAGTGTGCACTACATGTTCACCTTCATTCGTGTGTCTGTTCTCTAATAATGCATGGCTTTCGACCAATAAGAGTGCATAGTATCCCTATTGCATAAAGAATCTCTGTTTTACTATTACTGGAACAAATTTCTCACTTATTTTGACACTGATAGAATCCAAACTTGGAAAACAGTCAGTCCTTGCTGTCGTTCAATCGATAGAATTAGTTGTTGTTAATTAGTATATTTACTTGTACTTGTTTTTCTTATAATAACTTATTAACTATTATTTATTAGGAGTATTATTTTTGTTTTGTTGTATCAGGGGCTAACCTTGCTGGGACTAAGAGTCCATTTGTTAACCCCTCATTTAGTGTTCAATGTTATTTATTTTGTATTCAGTAAATGGAAGTAACTATATAAAATAAATAAATAATATATGTCGATATGCAATGTAAATTTTAACCTTTTGAGTTTCAAATGAACACTTGAGAGCTAAGAAATCTTTGGACAGATGCCTTTTTTGTGGCCAAGATATGTGTGACATTAATTTGAATCAATGTATGTTCATACTATTATTTTTTATCTCAGGAACTTGGAAAAAAGACTTATCACAGTAACTTATAAAAAGCACGACTTTCATTGGCAAACCAATGACAATGAAACCATTTGTGAGTTTGTTGAGAATAACATAAACCAATATGATAAAGAAAAAGGACAAGATATGGAGCAATTGTTCTTCAGAGACCAAGATAATGTTGTAATTAATACAGGATGGTCTACCTCTATCTTAAGCAAAGATAAGAAATACAGCTGTCAATTTAATTCTAGATTTAAACGTAAAATGAAATCAGAATTGAGTAGAACAAATTTTCCTCCTAGACCTGATTATTCAAAAATTGGCATGTTTAAAGTTTTCAGTAAGGCCTCTATCTCAAAACTTCATGGAATTGACGAAACCAACATTCTTCAGGTGAATGTTTTTCCAGGAGAGACATTCTATGATGCTTTGCTTAAGGATAAGAGGTTTGACAACTCTGAGCTATTGAAACATGACCTGTCAATGGAGCAAAATAAAGCAGTCTTCCTAACTGTAGAATTCAACCCTAACATACACAATGAAAAACTCTTTAAATTTTCACATAGACATAAACCTAATGAAAATCTGACAAAAAAACAGGAAATAAAGATAAAATTTGAACCAGGCCTGGCAGAAAGACCAGATCAGGCCAGCATAAGTGGAGTTGACCAGGAAGAAATAGTACGATCCAGTTCTATAGTCACAAAGATTACAAGTGATAAGGAATTTGAGGATATTATAGATAAGCTTTTAGGACTCGCAGTATCTGAAAGAAATAATGCCAAAAAAAGGGATAAAGCTGCAAATAAGCTTTTTTCATCAACTTATAACAAATATGCTTTGGAGACAAAATTTCAAATGTATGGTGCTTATCATGAGTTTCTTGCTAAGGTGTGTCACTCTGTTGGAGCAGTGATTGTCAAATACAAAAGTGGTGCAGAGGTTTTTAAGGGCACATGTTGGAGAATTGGTACAAAGTTTGTTTTGACAAATAATCATGTTGCACAAATGGTTTTAAATGATGATTACATTTTAGAGGAAGTCATAATTGATTTTGACCATGGAGAAAAAGATGTTAAACATAGAAGCTTTACCACTAAGAATTGTGTGGCTAGCTCCAAAGAGTTAGACTATGCTGTACTTGTTCTCGAAGAAAAAGACAACATGGAGTTCCCCCCTAGTTTAACAACTATGCTAGGTCTTCCAACATTCAATAAACCTCTTAAAGAAGGAAGAGTGCTCTATTTTGCTGGTCACCCAGATGGCATAAAGACAGCTACAAACTTGTGTTGTCCTGTGCAAAACCCTGAACATTTAAAAGAAGAGTATCTTCTTACTCTGGGTCCAGGGGACAAAGAGCGGTTGGAAGACACAAATGCTGAAACATATCACATTTCTACATTTTTCTTTGGTTCCTCTGGGTCACCAGCATTCTTGCTGGAAGAAAGGATGCTAGTAGCAATACATACTCGGGGAGTATGTTTAGATGAAGCTAAAGGAAGATCTGTTGAACAGGGAATAAGAATATCTGCAATAATGTCAGATGTTAAAGGACGAATAAATGCTGACATGTTCCAGGATCTCTTTGGTGATGAACCACCTGAAGATTCTCCTATTCCAATGGAAATTAATTAATTTCTCAATAACTGTTGAACATGGCTGTAGTTTACTGTGAGGCAAACTGAGGTATACAAAAACCATTATGAAAACTGCAAGAGTAGTGAATACACTGACTTGATTCTGAATCACTTTTAACTTAAGCAGTCCATACAGTCTCTAAAGGCAAAGTCTTTGACAACTATTGTTCAGAATGCTTATAACTAGTATCACTCACATAGTCCTTTAAATGCACAGGATGTCTTTGCCTCCCAGGTCTTTCAGGTTGAGTTGTTGAAACTTCAGGTATTAGTTTGTCATTGTTGTTTGTCTCTTGTTCCAGTTCCTCACTATTGTGGAGCATATTAAAACAGGATGCATTCTTGTAATGTCCTTTCCAATTGATGAAGCTGTAAAGCATTGTCCCTTTCTTTCTTTCTTTCTTTTTCATAAAATGCCTCAGTTCTGTAGGGTGACGACAACTGGTTTTCTTTCTTGTCATTGTTTATCAAGACTTTATCTGCCATTTCAAAGTCTCTGTCTTTAGCTTTATTTCTTGAGTCTGCATGTTGTTTGGATTTTGCTTTTGGTAAGTCAGCATTTATTGTATCCTGGGCTGTGATGCTTGATCCTGAATCACCTTTAATCACTCTCTATAGCTAACGTCTGCACATGTCATAAACATACAATCACATGACTGTTTACATCACAATACTAGCATACTACAATAACCAAAAGCACTTATATTTGTGAATGATTGGACTGTTACCAAATTTAAGGTGGCTGTCTACTGTTTTTGTACTAGAAGTTGCATGTAAATGTACTTCATTTAAACATAGTAAAAGTTGCAACTCGCTACAACAGGAAACTGAAAACAGGATTCAGTAACAATCAGATACAATGATTAGATTGCAGCGGGTTGACCAGCCGGTTGTAGCTGGTTCATCAACAAGTATATCCTAAGAAACTTAGTGAAGTTAATGTATTCACTCTGGTAAACATAGTGATAAGAATTAAATGAAAAGAGCCATTTCTTGTTCTTTTTTTATCATTTTTTTTTTTTTTTTAAATCTTAGTCTCTGCAAGACTCTAAAATTGTAAGGTATATAGTGAAATTTAAAAACACATTTTTATCATATTGATTTAGATTGAAAGTGCAGAAACACCAATTGGGTCCACCACATAAAAACTGACAATCACTTATAATCTACAGACAATCAATATTACAGTATTTACAATATTATAGCATATGACAAAATCAATCAGCATTGCGATCAACTTTTAAAAAATTAACAAGTTAGCTGTGAGCTGTAGATGGTTAGTGATCTGCCAGTTCTGTTCAGGTGGGCCCAATCAGTGTACCTGCAGTAATGTAAGCTATATTTTATTTACGTTTAAATTAGTGTATGGGCAGTGGCTAGACTTTGCTTGGAGCCGGTCTAGAATGGAGAAGTAAGGCACCTCCTTCCCTCCACCAGCCTGGGTGCACACCTTGGGCAAGTGTCAGTACACCCTAAGCCTCCCTATTACAGGGTTACGATACCATGCAGTTAAATTAAAAATTGCCTGGCCACAATCTTTTTAAGTAGTACACAGTATCTTTAGGTGGGATCTTTTTATAGAAAATAGCTGATAAGCATAACCAGTAGTTTTATGAAAGGTTCACCCACTTGTGGGCTTACACTTTATGTATTTTTATGCGTTTTTATCTTTTATAAAAGGTTTTTCATGATAGACTGCAAACACTAAAAGTGTGCAACATAAATACCACTAACCTTTTGTTTAATCAGTGCTATTTACTGCTGTAAAATAGCGAGAATTATTGTACACATTTAATTGTTTGTGCTCTAAAGAACCTTGTATCACCATTTTAATGACACAGCTTGTAATCATTTGGCTTTAGTTCTCACCTAATAAAGTAGATATTGAAAACAATAGCGAGTTTTGTATTTATTCTCTGGTTGTAACTTTCTTTAAAAATATATATGAGTATTGGAACAGGATGAGTAACCCTCCCCCCCCCCCCCCCCTACATAAGAGCTTTCAAGATTGATACATATAATCGGACGTAGTTTGAAAACGGAAGCATTGAAGTAAGCGCGATACAATCGCATGCAATAAAGACAGATTAGTTATTGAGATCGAGATGTTGGGTCGGGGATACTCCTTTATTTGCAGACAAAAATCGTAATCTTCTTAACAAGCACAATAGTCTTTCAACGAGGATATCTGATAAAACAGGAAATACAAAATGACCACAATGAACTTTTGAATTGTGGACACACAAATATTACGAACAAGAATTTTGATATAATAAAACGTTTTATCTTTTATATAGCTATTTCAAATAACGCTGTAATCACCAAAAGGCTATAATAGGTCATTTCAAGACTGCTAGGAACTATGGGTATAAATATTACTATTGCACTAATTGACAAGAAATTCACGCCATTTATTTATGACTTCATTTGCGTTCTGTTCGCTTCATATATTAAAAATTCAATATTCATTTTTTTTTGACTGTCCAAGATGCCATTCTACATTCTGTCATGACTTTTACCCATCATTCCTAGTGGTCTTGGAATGACCCATTTCTTTTGGTGATGACAACGTTACTTGAAATTACTGTATATGTGAGATAAATCTTTAAACCTACGAGAATTAGCCTGCGTTACATCGGGTATTTTCAAACCTAGATATATCCGTACTATTTTTTATTTTTTTTAAACAAATTCCTGAGTAAAAGTTGCCTGATTTTTAAAAGATGTCAATACGTGCCAACATGTTGTATATGAGTGTGTCATTTCTCCTTGTCTTCGTGTAACAGTCATACAAGGTGGCGAGATGGCCGGAGAGAAGGGGGTAGAGGGTTTATGATATTGGAGCAATTTACGAAAGCAATCCGGCAGTTCTAGGTTTGATTCCGGCTTAGGTCACAGAAATTGCTTATTTCAGCTCAGCGCACACGTGTGTTTTCTTGTGTTTGTGCTTATTTCAGCTCGGTGCACACTAGTGTTTTCTTGTGCTTGTGTTTGTGCTTATTTCAGCTCGGTGCACACTAGTGTTTTCTTGTGCTTGTGTTTGTGCTTATTTCAGCTCGGTGCACACTAGTGTTTTCTTGTGCTTGTGTTTGTGCTTATTTCAGCTCGGTGCACACTAGTGTTTTCTTGTGCTTGTGTTTGTGCTTATTTCAGCTCGGCGCACTAGTGTTTTTTTTTTTTGCACTTTTGTTGTGCTTACGCTTATGCGTATCTCACTAGTGTGAATCAGACTTAACATTTCAGGTTTTAATTTTACGACAAGAGTGGCTTGATAAATATGGTCAGACAATCAACAAGACTTTGAAAGAGCATGCGCTGGAATATGTAGGAAAACCGCTGTACGAGCTAATAACGTAAGTAAAGCAAACAACGCAGGCGCATGCATTTCCTGTGTTGGCGAAAGAACGCATGAGTCATGTCGGTGATTCTGTGGTATATCTAATATATGAAAAAGTCGCGATAAACCGATTAGCTTGGGTCATCTTCCACCAGCACTTATAATTCTACTTATAAAACTTTATTACTGATTCTAATCAAAGATCTAATCAGTGTGTCTCTCACCGTCATAATGAGCCGGAAAACAATTCAAGCTTTGTACAAAACCTTCAGCATTCCGGTCTCTTGATCAGTCCTAACCTTTCAGCTGCTGTAGAGCTGAAAGAGTGAGCAAGAGACTGCATGGATACTGTGAAACATGTCAGAAATTAGTAAATTAGATTTTGAAAGGGGCTTGGGGATTCTGAATACCGCAATTCCACATGAAAATTTTGAAAATTTGAACAAAAAAAAATACCATTTATCACATAGAAAACATATATTTTAGATCGAAAAAAAAGAAAATACCGCGTATCGCAGGATTTGAGAATCGGGCAATTTCCAGGAGACGTCATTTCCAATTCGACGACGTCCAAATTCGTAAAAGAGAAAACCGCTGAGTTATATATGACATTTCAACCATTCCGGTTTACCTTCAGTCTTCGATTACTTCATTGAAGAACGTTTTTAAAATGCATTGTTCTTACTTTTTCTTTCTAGATATCTCAAAACCACATATAAGAGTCACTGCGTTTCAAGTGAAGTGTCCAGTGGACTTGCCAAACTTCCTTTATCACATGTTTACGTCAATCAAACCAAAACAAAGACAGCAACTCATCCCTACCTCCCCGATGGTTCAACGCTGAATGGATCGCAGGCCTACAAGGACCACGTGTTGTTGTATTACACGAATTTAAGTCCAAATGAAATATATCAGATTGGTCAAGAGATGATTGGCAAGCTTTACGCACAGGTTGGTGGACTGGGAACTAATAACATCTTTGAGAATTTTAATAAAGCGTAATAAAACTACACCCAGCGGTGAGAGCGACGAACTTTCACCGTTGTCACCCGGGTACAATTCACGGATAGGGGTTATGTGTAAACTAAGTTTGTTTATAATGTGTTTTTTCTCTCTCTCATGCCACAAGGGTTTTTTTCCCAGGCTCTCCGGTTTTCCTCCCTCTACAAAATTCAACACTGTGAATAGCGTTCTGTGATTTAGATATGATGAATATGTGGCTAAACATTCTGTGATAAAAGATTATCATTATCATGCATATGATCACAATCTTGGAAAAATTATATCTTTGTTATATCTATGCCTCTCTGACATATCTCAATACAACCACCCCTCCCCCTCCTTATCAGCGTCTTCTTTTTGTTGGTACACTAGCTGGGACAATAACAATTATAACATCAACAATGAAACAGGGGGGAAGTGATCTCCAGGAAATATAATGTCAATTTGATGCAATCAAATAATGAAGACAAATTCGTACGAATATTTCATTTTGTATATCTTTGTATAGAGTAGTTTTGTTCAATATTGTCTTCCTCCCTGAACGATATTTTTTATTGGCACATCTCCCGTGCACAATTTTTTCATCTGTTTAAGGCTTTGTTATATATTTTTTGTTATTACCCCCCTCCCCCCTCAAATATCTAATGGTTCGTCCGTCTAATGAAGATGACGATGTCATGATGAACGTGATGATGATTATAATGATGATGATGAATATGATAATATAGTGGTAATGATTGACTACAGGAATGGTGATGAGATGGTGGTGGTAATAGTAGCGATTGGGATGATTATATTTATATCAAAATTGATTATGATGGTGGTAGGGGTATTATGATAATCATCTGGGGCCTGGATAGCACAGCGCTATCTAGTGGATAAATCTAAATCCTATACAGTCATGATCAGAGGCGGGTTCAGGGGGGAATGGGGGCCGGTAATTTTATAGATAGTCTTTTAATTTTTGATTGATAATCAGTAATTTTTTTTTTTGCCCCCCCCCCCCCCCCCCCACCCCCTACCTTCTTCAAAATTTCAGGATCATTTTTTGATTAGTACCTCCCCAACTTCCTCTTTCAATATTTCTGGATCCGCCCCTGGCAGTGGATGACTTTATGGGTAAAGATAGAGTTGCATGCTGATGGTGGTCGCAGTGATCAGCAGTAGTGATGATCTGAGGATCGCTCGTTTTCACCTTACGTCATCTGGTGGTCCATAACAATAGATTGTAATTTAATGTCTATAGAGTGCTTGCATGTGACGACGTCAAAGCAGCCCTATCTGGAGGACAAAGCAAAAGATTTTTACTTTTTTGGGAGATGAAATCCATTGTTTTGTCTTCCAGATTGATCTGCATTCTAAAGGTCGGTACCGACTAGGCGAGAAGTCGCAGCGACTTGTTCTCGCGACAGGTCGCAACGACAATTTCCCCCCGTGTGTACTAAATATTTTTGGCGGAAATTGTAGTCGCCGCGACAGAATTTTGTCGCTGCGACTTGCTGCATGAAATCCAACAGGTTGGATTGTTGAGCCAATACACACTGAAGCGACATGACTAGTGTGTACCGACCTTAACGAACTGCAAGGAGTCTATTGTCTCACGGCACCCCAACCAATCCACGTGTCCTCTTTTCAACATGGTGGTCCATTGAAAGTACGCGAGTTCGAGACACACACCGGGCGACGTAAAAAAATATTATTTTCTTATTTCTTGAGAAGAAGAGAGAACGAGTGGAATGCTTGGGCTGCCTGTATTGTCATGGTCCGTCACCATGCAACTTGATCCTTTGTGGTTGTTCTCGTCTCTCTCAGGAAAGGTTGAAAACCATCAATTATTACTTAATGGGTATGGAGATTATTTTGCTAATAGTCATCATAAACTAACTATATTTTGATACGTTGCGTAGATTCTTGAATTGGCTCGTAATAACACTAATACCGCTGACAACGATGAAGCGAAGGCTTTGTTTCACAAGAAACTAAACCACTCCAGCATAGCATATAGAGAATTTGTCTGCGCATGTCGTAAGTTAATGGTAGAAGCCGCTATAATCACGCGAAAGAAAAATACCTTCTAAATCCCCTTTAATCCCAATTCACAAAAGCGATACTTCAGCTGTCAAAAGTCTCTGTTCCAACCATACAGTGATTGGCCGTTATTTCCGTACGGCTTATTATAGTTCTTATTCCACATTAGCATAACAATTTGTTTGTTTATAAACATGCAAGATTCTGCAATATGGCCGCTTTCACAATGAGACTAGGTCGTCTTTGACTGCCGATCAAAAATTTTGGCCAATACTCTATAGAAAACCAAAAGTATAATACTAATCTACGATTATTAAAGAAAGCATACCAAGGAAAAACTTAGCGGCGCATAACATTTAAGCTCGACTTTTCTTCAAATTTATGCGAAAAAATTGACCATAGAGTAAGACTGACAAATCTTCTCCGTGCTTGAGTTAAAGTTTATATTTAGTGAAGATAGAAGTATATCAACAAAAGCCTGACCAGAAATTTACAAAATTTGGTGGTTCATCTGTGTTTTCACAATTATTTGGATTAATCAAGATCATTCTAACCTAATTTCAGGTTCGGTATTCAAATCAGTCGAAATTGCTTGAGAGGAGAAACACAACCATGGCGTCAACAAATATCGCAATATCACATTTTGGCCAGTATTTCTTAAAAAAATAACACTGCTGTGATGTAGAATGTGGTTTGACGACTCGCATCAGTTATATTTAGCTTCGGCGCAGCCCCTCAAACATACCGCTTATCAAGAAGGAAAGTTGACCAAAACTTGCAAAATGCGCAAATAATCTGCTCATCACTCCACAAAATCGATCCTCAATAAGAAATCATTTTGTACCACACAATTCCCGTGACCTTTGATTGTTAATCTGTGGAAAAAGTTTTCTGCTACTTCTTTAATTTTGGCAGCAGTTCTCATACGAATGCAGTAGGTTTGTGTTTTCTTCTTCGTTTTGCGGACTTTTGCTCAAAAATATTTTGAGATCAAAAACCTCCACATTTGCTTGACTTAGTCACAGCACCTTACAAAGTGATAGACTTTAAGTATCCATTTATATTTTCCTAAATTGAAGATCACTAAGATTGCGATTGGAACTCAAAAGTTCCCCGGTCGTAGAAAAAAAATGTAAACATGACCGCGAGCTAAAATTTTCATACATGCGCAGACAAATTCTCTATATGCTCTCCAGCATGTACTACGCCGAAAGTGATAAAATACCTAAAAATGAGTCGAACCCCACAGCTTATAAAAACTGCAGCAATTCTGAGAAATCCAAGAAAAATTGTCCTGTTCGTTGGTCGATTATGAAAAAATGGTTTGAAGATGTTAACAAGGTGTGTTTAACCGTAGAAACAGTCAGCCAGTCATCCAGTCAGCCAGTCAGCCAGTCAGCCAGTCAGCCAGTCAGCCAGTCAGCCAGTCAGCCAGTCAGCCAGTCAGCCAGTCAGCCAGTCAGCCAGTCAGCCAGTCAATCAATTATTTTCAATCAATTATTTTCAATCAAACAATCAATCAATTATTTTCAATCAAACAATCAATCGATTAAACAATGAATTAGTTAATCAATTAATAAATCAATTACTTAATCAACCAACCAATCAGTCATTAAGTCATTAATATTAACCAATATTTTTTTTAGATAATGAGCGCTCTAGATTACCGAACTGTCGATATGTTTCATTTCGTTGGTGCTAAGCACACTACTCCAAACTGTCCCATTACTCCAGGCCCAAACTTTAACTCAAACATGGGCGTTCCGAGCTATAGACGATCGACAACAAGATGCCTCTACCCCTCGGTGTACATGATTCCGTTTTTCCTAAGTCGACCTGGTCCTAAGTTCACTCAATGGAGCGTGAATTCGCATGAAGCAAGGCCTGGTCACCATACACAGGTACTGTGGGGTTAGAAAATAATATTGACACCACGTGACTTTAAGGGATGCACCATTAGGGACGGACAATGTACTTAGGAGGAGAGGGTGGTTTTGGGCAATCTTGGTCGTGCAGTTTTTTCTCATCTTATTTTTCTGTGTTTTGGTCTTACACGATTTCTTCCATGAATTTATAGGAATTATATTCATACGTAGTTGAACCAACTTCTGTCTTGAAGTTTCCACACATTCTCATGCCTAGCACGAATTGTTTTCGATTTTTTCAGTCCCTTGCGCGAAATCATTCCTATCGTTTTTCTAATAGTCCATCTCTATAGTTCTTTTATTTCTGAAAATGTTTGACTGATACATCGCAACTAAACTGGAATCTTTGATTTTGCAAGGTCCAAGGGAATTTAGAGCACTTCTCCGATTCCTGTGGTGGAGTCATTGGCTGGCTCGATAAAGTAACCAGTTACACAGTATTCGTCGAGGGCTGGGGACTATATGCTGAAAGTCCTCTCATCTCAGATACTGATGTCTACGATGACAAACCGCTGGCCAAATATGGCATGCTCAGAAGCCAGGTAGGTCACGTGAGCTGCTATAAAGTCACCCAGGTTGTATTTAGATTATGGAAAGGCGGGGAGTGGTGGCTGAGGGGTCCCTCTCCTGTACATGTCATGGAGGATGTGGCTTTCAGCACTTTTCTTTGGAACATGGCTTATAACTGATGTGAAATCGTTATCTTAAACATAATATCTGTTTTTCAATGTTAAGAACAGTGAGAATGAGATATATTTTGCTTGAGCAGAGTTGTGGCTTTATATATCTTATATATCTTTGCTCCGCGGAACATGGCTGGAATGTGACATCTCCAGAAGTAGCGCACTACTAAAGGCACAATTCCCTCACCACGGTTTGAGGTGCCAAAAGATAAATACCCCCTCCTCCCTCTAGTCAAATCGTCGTGCACAACTAATCCATCGCATTCGATTAATGATCATAGTTGATAAATATTATTTCATGATTTCAATTCCCACAATTTATACGATATATTAGCTGTTTAAACAGATCCTGTTTCCTTTTGATTCAAAGCTATGGCGAGCACTTCGTCTGGTTGTGGACACTGGCTTACACTATAAGAACTTAACCCGTCAAGAAGCTATCAAATACTTCAAAGACTACATATGGGAAGACAGCGATGTGGTCGAGAAAGAAATAACACGATATCAAAGTAACTACGGACAAGCAACTTCATATATGATTGGTCAGCTGCATCTCATTAAACTGCGCGCGCGCTCAGAAAGAATTACGCGCGAAATTCAATTTGAAAGATTTTCATTATCATCTCCTGAAAGATGGGTCCGCTCCGTTGGATTATTTGACGGAGAGCATTGAAGATTATATACGATGTACTAAAAATGAGAAAGACGATGGATGTAAAGATGTCTTAGAAGTTGGTAAAACAGAGGAGCAGCCAAATAATTTAAATCATGGACAACTTCGATAAAAATGTGCAGAGCGAATTTTTGGATGATTATGTGATTGAGAGCTATTATTAAATACCTGGGGTTGCGTTATTGTTGTGTTGGTAGGGTTGATGTGGAGAAGTTTTTTTAGCTGCTGATTGGATGTTTTTGGGATTCCTCTGCTAACAGGAAGAATTTATAGCACTTATGATCATGTATACAAAATCATTTAATAAACGAAATAAAAACTAGAATTCGTACGGTGAAATATTTCTATTATATTATACTTTTTTAATATACTTTTTTTATTTTATTTATTGACAATTGATTAATCAACATATGTAATTATTTTTTCATTGATTTATAAATTTATTACTTTGTTTGTTTGTGTGTTTGTTAATTACAAGAAACAATGTGTACATTGTACATATGATCAAATTGGTGCATCATTGTATTTGTATTTTCTATTTTTATGTAGTTTTATGTCTATGTCATTATAGTCGATTCAAAACAGTTTATCATTTTGTATCTACTTTCTTTATAAACAAAATCATTTATTTGTTTATATTCATTTATCTAATCATTCATTCATTTATTTGCCTACGTGTTCATTCATTCATGTTACCATTAATCATTCATTTAATAATAATAATAATAATAATCATAATAATAATAATCATAATGATAATAATAATAATAATAATAATAATAATGATAATAATAATAATAATGATAATAATAATAATAATAATAATGATAATAATAATAATAATAATAATAATGATAGTAATAATAATAATGATGATGATGATGATAATGACAATAATGATGATAATAATAATAATAATAATAATGATAATGATAATGATAATAATAATAATAATGATAATAATAATAATAATAATAATGATAATAATAATAATGATAATAATAATAATAATGATGATGATGATGATAATGACAATAATGATGATAATAATAATAATAATAATAATGATAATAATAATAATAATAATGATAATAATAATAATAATAATGAGGATAATAATAATAATAATGATGATGATGATGATAATGATAATGATAATGATAATAATGATGATAATAATAATAATAATGATAATAATAATAATAATAATAATAATGATAATAATAATAATAATAATGATAATAATAATAATAATACTAATGATAATAATAATAATAATAATAATCATAATCATAATCATAATAATAATAATTATAGTAATAATAATAATAATAAACTTCACAGAATTCAAAAAGTATACACTTATTTGCATTGAAGCTGTATATAAAGAAAACTATCTAAAAATTATGACTATAAATGGCAATATTTACAATAAAATTATAATAAAATTATATAAATAATAAAATATGTATAATAAACATAATAATAGTTACAGTGAAACCCCTCTATACCGGACCCTCAGTTTACTGGAATTCTCTCCATAACGTACAATGTTTTTGGTCCGGAAATTTTCCCTATATATCTTTTGTAAAATGAACCTCAGTAAACCGGAACCCCTCTATTCCGGAAACCGGACAATAATTTCTCTTCAAAACGATATTTAACAATAACTTACCCCGCTAGACCGGACAAAATTGCTGATTTCAATTTAAACAGCTGGCTTGATCATCTGATATCGTCTTATTTTGTCAAAGCATTTCAAATCTTGATGATATGTGTCACTGATTTTTCGCTTCAGGATAATGCGAACACCAGGTCTTTGCAGTTTTAATAGTCTTTCCAGGTGTGTCTTGTCTGCATTGGACCAGATGGTGTCACAGTACTCTTAGAGTGGCTGTACAATTGCTTGAAGAATTTGTCTACACACGTCAACATTTATGTATTTACGAATTCTAGAAGACCATGCAAGTCTACTAGATACTTTTGATGAAATTGTCTATCTGATTATGCCAATTCATGTTGGAATCAAAAGTCATTCCCAGATATTTGACTGTATCTTTTATCTTCAACGTTTCTTCAGATATTTTCAGAATAGGTTTTTCAGCTTTAGCTATCCGCTGATAAGTACCAAACAGCACGACGTTTGTTTTTGTGCAGTTTATTACAAGGCCAGTCGACCTAAACCAATCAGCTAAAGAATTTAGATCACTTTGTAAAACACTGTTTTTGTCTGCAAATAATAATGTCGTGTCATTAGCGTAAAGAATAGTCTTGCTCTTAGAGACATGTTTTTCTAGGTCATTCATACACACTATAACAATAACCAGGGGCGTATCCAGGATATTGAGAAAGAGGGGGCCGGCCAATTGAAATGGCAGTTTTTTAGCATATTTTTGAATCTACGTCATTTTTTTAAATTAAAAAAAATAATTAAAATTATTTTTTTTATTCAACACAGGGGGGGGGGGGGGGGGGCCCTTTCGGACCACCCCTAAATCCGTCCCTGATAACGGACACAGTACTGATCCTTGGGATATTCCATGTGTGATGTTCATAGGGTCCGACATACATCCTTTGACTCCCGGGAGGGGGGGATCCGGAGGTAAACGATCGGTGATGCTCGTCGTATCTTTTAGGGGTAAAAATCAGCGATTTGGTATCTTTTAGGGTTTAAAATTATGAAATTAACCAAATTCTCACTTTTTTGGTATCTTTTAGGGGTTGATAGCACTGAAACTCCTGATTTTGGTATCTTTTAGAGATAAAAAATTGGCGATGCCACGCCCTTTTCAACTGACATCAGGTATCTTTTAGGGGTATTTTTGAAAAATTCCGACGAGCATCCCCGATCGTTTATCCCCGGAGTCCCCCCCCCCCCCCACCGGGCTTTGACTTTCACTTTCTGAGACCTATTTTTAAGATAATCAGTGAACCTCGACCATTGAAGTTCGCGATCTCGGATGCCAACAGAAGCCAGTTTTGTTAATAGTGTAGAGTGGTTTATGAGGTCAAAAGCCTTGCTAAGGTTTAAGAAAACAGCACCAGTAAGGTAACCATTGGTAAGGATGTAATCCGATACTTCAAAAAGGCATGTTGTTGTACTATGACCAGGTGTAAATTCTGATTGGTTACTCGACAGTAGTTGGTTGTCTGTTAAATGTTTATATACTTGTTGATAAATAGCTCGTTCCAATATCTTCATAAATACAGGTATGGCAGATATGGGCCTGTAATTGTTGGGGGTCATTAACCAGTCCGTCTTTGTACACTGGAATTACTGTGGCAGTTTTCCAACACTCTGGAATTAATGCTGTTTAAATATATACGTCGAGAGAAAGGCTAGAATCTCAGCACCGATCTTGCGGATGCGTGTGGGACAGCTTGCTAGTCCTGATGATTTTTTATTTGACGTTAAGGCCTGATAGTTCCTTTTGAATAAACTTAGTTTGTATTTCTTGGAACTTGAAATCAATATTAGATTCGTCGCAGGTAGCCGGGTCTTTTTGGACATGTTGGAGTGGAGCTGGAATCATTTTATGTTAAATCGGTCTGCAATGGTAGTAAAGAGCTTGTTTAGTGCGTTAGCAATGCTTATATTTTCATGATGAGTACAACCGTCCATATGGAATGCTAGTTTTCTTTATGTTTGGTAACAGTGTTTTTAAGGTATCGGTCATGTCTATCTCGTAAAATTTGAATTTTCAGAAAGAAGATTGTTGTGGTAGTTGCGCTTTGCAAGCTCGATGACTTGTGACTTTTCAATGTATTTATTTTTTGGGTTCAAGTTTTTTTCACTCACTTCTTTCATCTTCCTAACTCTATTACTGGGTTTCCTGTGGCGGGGGAACATGTCTAAAGCCTGAAAACTAGAATGATTTGATTGGATTATTTCGGATGATTTCGTCCAATCAACAGCTTATTAGGCGTGACGCGCAAAAATTTGTATTTCAGTCGAAGTTCTTCGTTGTGCAAAGGTGTTGGGGTGTCGATCAGATCATTTTTGCCAAAAAAGTCTGCCATTTCCTAGCAATTTTGTGGATAATCTATCATGGATCGTGAAGGTAAGAATGCAAATACTCGTTACGAAATTTTTTTACGAGTTTATTTCACGATTTCGAATAAAGAGTGAAAAATTTTTATGAATGAAATTCTAGGAACTCATGATGAAAACGTTCTTGTTTTCGATTCTTGCTCGTTTTTCAATGTAATCTTATTTAATTAAGTTCGGAATGTTATTCAAATTCCCTGCAATGAAGAACACATGTTTTTTGAATATTATGTCAGTATTTTTTTGCATTTTTGTTTCGATATATAAACTCGTCTTGCCTGGCGATCAATCGACTCTCTCGAACTTCACAACCCATTCAGTTATCAAAATGGATTTTTTAACATAACGACGAAACAAAACAACCCTTAGTTTTCTTGGTGTAAAATGTTATTGAATTGATGCCTTCTAGAACATATTTTTATTTAACAATTATATTTAAGGAACGCTTTGGCGTTGTTTACGAAAACAAATGTGCTGAGTTGCAAGTTTTCAAAAATTGCGCCAAAAATTTCTGTAGTGGGGGAAATTTTGTACGTTTGTAGCAGTTTTCTGCATTTTTCTCGCCATTTTTGTGTGCTAGATAAAGTAGCTATAGAAATTTAAAAAGGAGCGTACTTTCTGCGTTGAAATTTTGATCCAACAATGTTAACATTTTTGACGTAGATTTTTATAAAGAAGCAATATATCAGACTAATCGATTTTTATTTCAATGTCCGATTGGATGTTGTGGGTGGCAAACGCTTTCAATGTGGCATTGGATAAAATCGAAATGTATGGGGAGGGTACAATCGCTGGACCCCCAATATGGACCCCATATGGAACCCCCAAAAATATAAATAAATTCATGAATGAGTGAATGAATACTGAAAAAAGCAATAACTAAATAGATAGATTCACAAACCACACAAAATCCATAGAAGGAGATCCACACAAAATCACATAAAAACAAAGGTTAGAGCAAGCATTTTGTATGACTGGAAGGACTAGCTGTAGTCTCTCTTGCAGCCGCTTCATGTTAGGGTTTGTCAACGGTTATTAAAAGGGACCAAAATCTATGTGATATTTTTGTATGGATCATGCTGAGCAACATATCAAAACATATCATTCACAGTACACCATCACTTACTGGGATAAGTAGGTCAACTGTCATTTTAATCCAGTTACTGAATGCATTGCGTGACAAACCTTTAAAAAGACTGTGTGTCTAGACTAGACTTTGTCGTGCTACAGTTCTTTAAAAGCAAATGTGATTATAATCAAGCAAAGAAAACATAACTTTATATGATAAAACTACTTTATTAAAAGACAGATTATTTATGTGACAACTGCATACAGTAATTTAAAGGGTCAACTTTTCAGTCAAAAACGAAAGATTATTTTAAGAATAAACCAATTGGAGCAACTTTAGAATACCCTGGCCATCACTTAACAATTCCAGTACCAGCACTATTGCCAGATTGAACACAATTAGCATTTTCGCTCTTGAATTGTGTTTCCTTTTTTTATTGTACTATAGATTATTTATTTACTCATTCTTTTATATTCATTCCTTTATATGTGTTTGTTTGTTTATTTTTATTTACATTTTATGGGGGTCCATACAGGGGTCCATATTATTGAGGGTCCAGCATTTGTACCCTCCCAAATGCATGTTGTTGTAGAGTACAGGCACTAAATGTGTGCAGTAGTTCTCACTATCTAGTAGTGAGTGCACGCACTAAAAGTGTGCAACATAAATACCACTAAATAGTGCTATGTTATGCTAATTCTATTGTTTTCTTTTGTTTAATTAGTGCTATTTAGTACTAAATAGTGACAACTGTTGCACACATTTAGTGCTTGCACTCTAAATAGCAGTGTTATATAGTTACATGATTTGTTATTTTGTACATTTTGAGACATCATTTCAATTAAAAAAATACATGAGATATGCAACAAACTTTGCTATTAACTAAATTGTCTTTCAACTGGACAACCATTTCAAGAATAGCTGTATACTTACATCTGTCTGTTGCACATTTTGTTTTATAGCAATAAGAAAAGAGCCTGGTTGTTTGGAGAGCTCATTTTTAAAACTGGCTGTTGCTACTACTATGAATGACTCGGGGTATTTGTCTGGTGCTGAAAAGTCCCCTTCCAAGCCAGCAAGGTCAGTCTATATCAACATCAATTTATTGATCCGACGGCAATGCTTTCACATCAAGTTAATAACTTAAATGTAATGAGCATCATTATAATTGTTTATTTATTATCTGCCAATCCTAAGATACTAATGTTTTTTTTTCTTTTGCTGTACACAATCTTGTATAATTTATATTATAGTTCCCTTTCTAGGAATGAGGCAAAAGTCTGTTTTGGAAATAACACCTACTCTTGGCCAATCAAAACAAGTGATGTATCTATTGGAGACTGGGTCCTCCAAAGGTTGTACATTGCCTGCCCCCAACGGAAACTGAACAAAGATAAACTTATCTTCAAAAAAAGAGATGGCTCAGTCATCAACCTTGGATGGAATCCCTCCATTTTAATCGATGTGCTAAGTGATGATGGGGATTGTGATTTTGAGATTCAGTTCAAGAACAAGATGAATCACAATATGTACTCACATCTATCCAGGTCAGATTTTCCTAAGTCATTAGCTTTCCAAGAGGTTCATTACATCAGAGTAGAAAATACTGGTATTGTAAGCAAGCTTAATAACCTTAAAGACATCAAATATCTCCTAGTACATTATTTGCTTGGAGAGACTCTTTATGAAGCCTTATACAGAGATGGAAGGTTTGATAATCTTCCTCATTATGATCTGGTATTACCAAAGAAAAATGGTGAAATTGTTGATCTGGGCAATCCTGCAGATCCCTATCGGAAAGACGATTTCCATTTTGTGAAGAGACGAAAACCAAGTGAACATCTCCCAGAGGTGACTCCTTATCAGGATCAACCAAAGCCAACTGAGAAATGTTCCAATGACACAGAAACATCAACAACACAACAACAGATTGTACATGTTGAAGAACAAACAAAAACTGAAAAGAAATCTGTAGAGAAAGAACCCATGTTTATTTTCAACAAAGAATTGTTGAGTATCACTGCAGAAAATCTTTCTGTAAAACTGAATGTTTCCAAAAAGGAAAGTGATGAGAAAGTTGCAAAGAAAATTGGGAAACATTGTAAAGCCACCTATGACAAATATGCAATCAAGGAGAAGCATCAGCTGTATACTGCTGATCTCCAACTTCTTGTAGAAATAAATCATAGTGTTGGAGCAGTATTAGTGGAATATGCTAATGGAGCAAAAGATTTCAAAGGGACATGCTACAGGATTGGGTCACAGTATATAATGACAAATTTTCATGTTTACTGTCTTGTTTATAAAGATTTTGAGTTAGGCATTGCCAAGCGTGTATTAGTTGACTTTGATTACAATGAGCCTGAACCTGAACAAAGGGGTGAATTTTTATGTAATCCATTTCATCTAGTTATGTCTAAGAAGCTTGATTATGCAATTCTTATGCTTGTTGCACAGAGTACTACTCAAAACCCACTCCCAGCTAGCTTAACTAGTAATGAAATGTTGGGACTTCCAGGATATATGTCAAACAGTAAAAGCCTGGATGGAAAGTTCCTTTACTTTGCTGGTCACCCAGACGGTGGTAAGACAGCTACAAACCTACGGTGTCCTGTAATCAACCCTGATACCATCAAACAAGAGTTTGTTGTTACAACTACTGCTTATGGAGAAACTGTGTGGCTGGATGATGACTTTGTGGAGACTTATGATATCTCAACATTCTTCCAAGGGTCATCTGGGTCACCAGGGTTCTTGATTAAAGAACGAATGTTGATGGTAATTCATTCTAGGGGAATTCTTTTCAATGGAGCTCAACAAAGATCGGTTGAGCAAGGAATAAAGATATCTTCAATCATTTTAGATATTTTAGAAAAGATAAATAATGGGAAGCTTAAACGTTCTTTCAAGGATCTGTTTGGTGTGGAAGTACCTCCAGATTATCCTGTTCCTATGGATGCAGAGTAATGAATTCAAAATTTCCAGCCAGGACTCTGCTATTATCAACATAACAACAGTTGTATAACTATACATAGATATAATTATTAGATTTTACATACCACTACATCGCTGTAATCAGAGATTTGTATGAATAATATTATCATTGTGCCAGTTGAAACATGCAATTATTAACAAAAATGGCATGGTTGTTTTTGTATCATAGGTATGAAGTGATATCAATCTGATAAAAGGTTATGATTGCAATGATCATTGTTGACTTCCATACTGTGAGGACTTGGGCAAATTTCTCCTTCATCAAGCAAAATTGCAAGTTGAGTTACAATTATCCAAAAAAACCCAATCATTGGATTTTTAAGGAAATGCATTTGCAACTGGATAAAATGTTCAGTTTTAATACATTACCTTATATATATTTTCTCTACAAATTTCAATGCTTGTATCACATTCAAGTTGGATATATGATCAAAGACAAACTAATTTTGGAATTTTTTAAAGGCTGATGTGGTCTGTCAAACTAAGTGACTCGTCATGATCAGCAGCAACTAACCCTAAATGCTCATGGTATGAAAGACTGTCTGGAATGAATGTTAATAGTGATGATAATAATTTTTATATAATAATATTCATATATATTATTATTATATTCATAGATAATATTCATATAGATAATAATAATAATATAGATAATATTCATAGAGGGCTTGCCCCTAGATAAACTGGCCCTCATAATACCATTAATTTTATTTGTAATATATACAATATGATCGGACGCGAACATTGTATATTACTTATGAAATATCTAGGTTAATGCTGCTATTTTAGATTAATATTTTTGAAATTAGATTTAATTTGGCCAAGATATTTCAAGATAAACATTATGCAAATCAGGACAATTTCTGTATCAAATATACAGATGCCGTCACGGTAGTGATTATTCATTGTTCTGGGTTCATTAATTATTCATGAATTTTATAAGTATATGCATAATTAACACTCATAGTCTCTACAAGACTTTAAAATGTAAAACAAATCAAGTACACTTCAAAAGTTATATTTTTACTTTTATTAATGATTATCATGCTAGAGTTTTACAATGTAAATACTATAATCAATTCAAGTTCATCAGTTGTCATATTGTATTCTGGGGAAGTCCTTTATGACAGTATTGTCTTGATATCTTGTAAAATTTCCAAGTAATAAAGCATATCATTGAAAAATGAGTGAGTTATATTTTCCTGATGCATTGTATATTTCCAAAATATTTGGGGGGCTGTCCCCCCTCCCCCACAAAATATTGGCTAAAAGATATAATACATGAGTTTATGCATAAAAAAATTGTTTTGTGATTTTCCGGTTTGTAAAGTTTTTTAATTAGATGCTAGCAGAAGCTGTTTTCCTGTATTGTAAGGAAAATGCGAGATGACTGGGCTCTAAGGAAGGGGTGTTGCTGTTCTGCCCACCCTGACATTGCCATGACAACATTGATGGACAGTAATATGAGCAGATCCTTTGAAACAGTTTTAAGTGATATGCTCTTTTCATCCATTTTGGAGCATCTGATGGTTTCGCACTTTATGATTACTGGTAAGTAGCATCTGAAATTTGGTTGGAACCAAACTTCTAACCTCCCCTATTGAAATTCAGGACAAAGTTCTAAAAGTCTTAAGACCTCAGTTGTTTGAATGATTTTATTTCAATAAAATAGTTGTTTTTGGATGGACCATTAGATATTTGAGGGGGGTGGGAGTTGGGCAAATACCCCCAAAAATTGAGCAAAGCCTTAAACGGAAAAAAATCTTGCATTGCAAATGTGCCAAAAAAAATATCCTGTATAACCATCATGGAAAAAAAAATATTCTGCAAAAAAAATTTGACAACCCTTTCCCCCTTACAGAAATTCATGATGCACGAGGATGACGTTAGTATTCACAGTATGACACGAAAATCTGACATATAATTAATTTACATACTTCTACTATACATTTTTATCGTCTTTAAAATGCACCTTTGACACTTCTGAGGTTGTTTGTCGACTGCGCATTCTATTTTGTTCAAAAATCATCCATTTTCAAGCCCATTTGTGGGACATTTACCATGGATCCTCAAGGTAAGAATGCAAATACTCATTATCAAACTTTGGTTATAAATTCATTCCAGCTTTTAGGACAAAAAATATATAAATTGTTTTGTGAAATCTGACGCTATGTTATTCTTGGAGTCGCTGCAATGTTGTGTTCTAAATTTTTTTATCAATATTTTTCGGCTGAAATATGTTCGAAAATATCTTAATGATTCAAAGTTAAGAAGTGCGTGTTTTGTGGTTGCAAATCTTTTGTTTTTATATATAGTAATTGTCTTTTTGAGACGCTTTGTCTTTGGAACAAAGTCGAAGCATGACGACATTTTTTTAACCAAAAATCGATTATTTAAAGATCACGTTGAGCTAAAAAAAAGAAACAAGTAAAAATAAATCTTTGGTTCGATTAAGATTGATTTGTTTGTTAATTATCTCTGTTGGGATGTTTTTAGTGTAAAAATTCGAAGAAACTTGTATTGTTTAATAAAATGTGCTGACATGCAAGTTTTCGAAATCATTCGCGCCAATTCGCTCAAAAACATATGAAGCTCTGCAAACTCACTCCAAACAAATACTAAACAATTATTGGATGAGGCTTTGATAATATTCGTATCAATATATACTAAGTATAAATTTTTGAAGTGCATTTCATGTGTTGTGATCAGTTCAAGATCAAGTCAAATTTAAGGTAATTCCGTAGAAATAAAACTGCCCGATGAAATTTTTTTATACTCGTTCTAACAAACAATTTTGAGAAAAGCTTTCAGAAAATACAATAAAAAAGGGGGGTCACCGACTTCGTTTTTGTGCTATATGACGTCAAAGCTCATGCATTTTGGTGACTTGAGAACGTGAAGAAATAAGCTCAAAAATCGAAGAGAAACGGAACAAAAACACAGTAATTTGTCTTTTAAGAGCAAAATTCACGTTTTGTTCAAATGTCTGTACTTAATTTTATTAAAAAAATATGAACAGATGTATAAAAAAGATGTGACGAAATACCAACGTGCGCACGAGATCGGAGTGAAGAGGGCAGAAGATTCAGCAGAAGATTCAAACCTCGATTTTCAAAACATCGATATCTGAATCATAAAAGCCTAACAATAAACCTAACTACTAATAATTCAATAATATTTTGATAACATTGATATGTATGAAAAAGTTTTTTCAATTCGATTCTTGGTTTTTGATGTACATACTATAGAGCGACAGACTTGGAAATTTCAAGGGTTAAATCCAAAAATCACCGATACTAATCCTTTAATAACTTTTCTTCATTTTGACCTATGACCACCAAACTCGTCACAGAAATAGTCTTTAAATTTGCAAGTACATTTCAAGATATCTCAAACTAATTTGACTTAAATTTATGTCAGCAAGGGGGTTGACAATTTTTATGGTTTTACAATTTTAAGCATTTTGACTGAGTTACGGACGTTAATAACAACCCCAATTTTGCTTAAAAATGAAATATTTTTTAACAATAAAACAGAATAAAGATCTCTTTATTCATTTCAAGGCATTAGAAAATACAAGTCGTAAACCTTGTTTCCCTAAAATCGCAAATACTTCTACGATTTTTACCTTGAAAGACTTGTAACAGAAAACCGTGTTGTGTAATAGTATACTGTCTTATCTTGGAATTTTAATCCTATTAACTGAACAAACAATATACGCTTGAGTAATTATCGACTCCCACACACATTGAAAAAGCATGCAATAATTGTTATAGATATTTTGATGCATGAGAATGCAATTTCTAAGATTTTCAATTTTACAGAATGACTTTTACTTTTTTTGCGTTACATTTATACCGATAAATACCTGTTTTTTTCAAATCCTCTTTATGGTTATTCACATGTAAACATTTTAAAAATGCTAAAAAAAGCTTTTATTAATTGTTCTACTTTCAATGTTGACTGATTTAAATTTCTCTATAGAGTATGTCATCATGTAATTTGACTTTTCCACAAAATAAAATAATGCAACAATTCTACTTTATGCGAAGTATTCAACATATAATACATCCATTTCAAGCTATTTGAGATAGGGTAAGCCTTGAAATTTCTCAGATATTTCACAATACATTTCGTGTGTTTTTGGAATTCAAGTTGGTATATTTCTTCCACAGAAAATACTTTTAGAAAATCATTTATCGTGTCTAATGCATGGAGACAGCATTTAGATGCTAAAAAGGTTTTGTTCATTGTTGTACTTTAATCATAAAGTCGTTTAAAACTTGCTTTTTCTATGGAGTATGTTATCATGTAATTTGACACTTAAGCGAATCTTCTGCTGGAATAGAGCGTCACCAAAAATGTAATAACTTTTCCACAAAATAAAATAATGCAACAATTCTACTTTATGCGAAGTATTCAACATATAATACATCCATTTCAAGCTATTTGAGATAGGGTAAGCCTTGAAAATTTTTAGATATTTTACAATACATTTCGTCTGTTTTTGGAATTCAAGTTGCTACATTTCTTCCACAGAAAATACTTTTAGAAAATCAATTACCGTGTCTAATACGTGTAGACAGCATTTAAATGCTAATTTTTTTTTTCGTTGTTGTACTTTAATTATTAAGTCGTTTAAACTTTAGTTTTGTTAAATGGTATGTTATCATGTAATTAGACACTTAAGCGAATCTTCTGCTGGCATAGAGCGTCACTAAAAATGTAATAACTTTTCCACAAAATAAAATAATGCACCAATTCTACTTTATGCGAAGTATTAAACATATAATACATCCATTTCAAGCTATTTGGGATAGGGTTAGCCTTGAAAATGTTCAGATAGTTCACAATACATTTCGTGTGTTTTTGGAATTCAAGTTGGTATATTTCTTCCACAGAAAATACTTTTAGAAAATCATTTATCGTGTCTAATGCATGGAGACAGCATTTAGATGCTAAAAAGGTTTTGTTCATTGTTTTACTTTAATCATAAAGTCGTTTAAAACTTGCTTTTTCTATGGAGTATGTTATCATGTAATTTGACACTTAAGCGAATCTTCTGCTGGAATAGAGCGTCACCAAAAATGTAATAACTTTTCCACAAAATAAAATAATGCAACAATTCTACTTTATGCGAAGTATTCAACATATAATACATCCATTTCAAGCTATTTGAGATAGGGTAAGCCTTGAAAATTTTCAGATATTTTACAATACATTTCGTCTGTTTTTGGAATTCAAGTTGCTACATTTCTTCCACAGAAAATACTTTTAGAAAATCAATTACCGTGTCTAATACGTGTAGACAGCATTTAAATGCTAATTTTTTTTTTCGTTGTTGTACTTTAATTATTAAGTCGTTTAAACTTTAGTTTTGTTAAATGGTATGTTATCATGTAATTGGACACTTAAGCGAATCTTCTGCTGGCATAGAGCGTCACTAAAAATGTAATAACTTTTCCACAAAATAAAATAATGCACCAATTCTACTTTATGCGAAGTATTAAACATATAATACATCCATTTCAAGCTATTTGGGATAGGGTTAGCCTTGAAAATGTTCAGATAGTTCACAATACATTTCGTGTGTTTTTGGAATTCAAGTTGGTATATTTCTTCCACAGAAAATACTTTTAGAAAATCATTTATCGTGTCTAATGCATGGAGACAGCATTTAGATGCTAAAAAGGTTTTGTTCATTGTTTTACTTTAATCATAAAGTCGTTTAAAACTTGCTTTTTCTATGGAGTATGTTATCATGTAATTTGACACTTAAGCGAATCTTCTGCTGGAATAGAGCGTCACCAAAAATGTAATAACTTTTCCACAAAATAAAATAATGCAACAATTCTACTTTATGCGAAGTATTCAACATATAATACATCCATTTCAAGCTATTTGAGATAGGGTAAGCCTTGAAAATTTTCAGATATTTTACAATACATTTCGTCTGTTTTTGGAATTCAAGTTGCTACATTTCTTCCACAGAAAATACTTTTAGAAAATCAATTACCGTGTCTAATACGTGTAGACAGCATTTAAATGCTAATTTTTTTTTTCGTTGTTGTACTTTAATTATTAAGTCGTTTAAACTTTAGTTTTGTTAAATGGTATGTTATCATGTAATTGGACACTTAAGCGAATCTTCTGCTGGCATAGAGCGTCACTAAAAATGTAATAACTTTTCCACAAAATAAAATAATGCACCAATTCTACTTTATGCGAAGTATTCAACATATAATACATCCATTTCAAGCTATTTGGGATAGGGTTAGCCTTGAAAATGTTCAGATAGTTCACAATACATTTCGTGTGTTTTTGGAATTCAAGTTGGTATATTTCTTCCACAGAAAATACTTTTAGAAAATCATTTATCGTGTCTAATGCATGGAGACAGCATTTAGATGCTAAAAAGGTTTTGTTCATTGTTGTACTTTAATCATAAAGTCGTTTAAAACTTGCTTTTTCTATGGAGTATGTTATCATGTAATTTGACACTTAAGCGAATCTTCTGCTGGAATAGAGCGTCACCAAAAATGTAATAACTTTTCCACAAAATAAAATAATGCAACAATTCTACTTTATGCGAAGTATTCAACATAATATAAAAATTAGGTAAACCTAATAGCGGAGCTCCAATTTAATGAAATGAATTATTCATTCAATCATTCATTAATTCATTTGTTCATTCACTACCAATTATCAAATTGTTGATAATCAATCAATCAAAAATGACTATAGATAAAAATGTAAACAAACAAATAAATTAATTAATTTATGTATCAATTCAAATAATCATGAAAAGAAAATAACATAGCAAAAAAAAGTGAGGGATTATTTTCTCTCTCCCTTTTTTTTTTTTTTTTTCTGCTATGTTGGTTTCTCATGATCAAATAATCATATAATCAATTGAAATGTTTATGCATGCGACAACATTTTATTATACCCAAGAAATATGCACAAACATGCGAAAAATATCCGACCGTATTTTTGGCTTCCTTTTCCATAAGGTTATGTTGTTATGCATGGTAAAAATAGCACTTGTCAATTAAAATTGATTGTCCAATCAGAAGTTAGAAAAGCACTAATATGGCTTCTTTGATTTGTAAACAAATCCTCGCGCGCTTCTCGCTTTACTCTCGCTTTAAAAATCGACAAAAATTTCACTTGAATTACTTATTGGTTATTTAGCTATCTAAAACGGTTGTGCATTTTTAATTATCAAATGTTAAAAAATAGCTAGTATGAACTTTTGAAATTTTAACTTGCAGATGAGTACAATGACAAATTCATACAAGCGTTTTTGCAATTCAATAACAAATCAAAAAATTACAAGAATTAAATTAAAAATACACACATAAAGATCACGATTGAGAAATATCTTACAAAAACAAGTAAATATAATTATTGCAAACTGCTTTCATGTGAATGGTATAAAAAAGAAATTCACTAAAGATCGTCAAAAAAGGTAAACATACCGGCGCCACGTTTGTTGTCCTGTACTGTCACTTTTCCACTGAACTTTTCGTCCTCAGTTCTGATTGCAATAAGCTTGTTCATGTTTTTAGAATTTTAAAAGTGGCAAAAAACATTTCAACGCCTCTAAAAGGTTCACACAGTTCAACTGAACGGCGATGGCAAGCTTGTGTTGGTCGATCACACATTGTGCTAAAATTTGCATTTTCATTCCTTCCCTGAACTGGCAGTCCTACTTTGTTGACAAACATCTTGTATGAAAATGTTTTTGTTGTGAATAGTTGATAAATCTGTATTGATCCTAAAGCTCTCCGTGTTATGAATTGCTTGTAAAAAATGATGAATGAACAGAGTGAAGTTATCTTCGTGAGTCGTTTTCGCGAGGTCTTGCTGATTTTATTTTTAAAAGTAGATTAGTCCATCAGTAATGGTTGAAAAACGCCACGAAGAATACGGCCTTTTTTACTACCATCTGACAAACTTGCCGTCAAATAAACTCTTCCAGAAAATACAACTTGTAAAATCTTCAGCTTTGAATAACTATTGAATGAAGTATCAAATAAAATTTTAACAGCTCTGCATGACTTCACATTTGAATAGTTAAAAACAGCGCCACGAGCGAATTTTAGCCATTTTGCCAGTGAACTGAATATTTTGAAGCTTTCCATCATTGAATCGTAGATATTTTTCTTTTTCACGCCGCGGCCTTTGTATCCCTTTCGCAGTCAAACCTCTTTAAGCCGTCAGCTTAGCTTCACAATTTTCATGCTCTTTGTCCAATGCAGAAATACATTTTGTAGAAAAATTTCAGTACACTGCAAAAAAAAATTGTTTTGCGCCCACTGAAACGGGTCAGCGACTTTGCGCGGCAGTACACGGACGGACGTTGTACGGAATTTGGAATTCCGGGCTTCCTGTGGTCAAACTGAAATGAGCTCGATGTACCAGGGGGGGTTGGACACGGTCCGAAGAGCACTATGGGAGTTCGTTTTAACCAATGAAAACGCGGGATTTCATTTTTGGCGGGAACAAGATGGCAGCGGTCAAGAAGGCGAAGGTGAGAATAAATAGTACATTTTCATGCAGTTTATTATACAAAAGCAACGAATAAAATAGCAAAAACAAAAATCGGATATCTCAGTATTGTGATGTTAAAGTTTGGATCTGATATAGTCATTATTAGTACACCTATTTTTAACGCGAAATCTTTGTACTTTTTTGCGTTGTAGAAATCGACAATGTTGACATGGTAAACTTGTTTTAGTAATTGCGGATAAAAACAAGAAGTGACAGACTTGACATTCAGTGATATGAAATCTTTGATAAATTTCCTTCGTCGTAGTTGGATGGCCCCCCAATGCCCCCCAATTGTTTTTGAGATTTTGAAAATTGTTTTGGCATGAATTTACAAGGGCGAAAATTTAATATTTGAAGAAGGGATCATGACACCAGAGACACATTTAAGTAGACTTCTGTTTTCATTTGAATAGAACCCTAAATCATCACTCTTGTTGTGTAGCTGTGAGTCAATTTTAAGTTTAGAAAATATAACCTTTTTGATTTTATGTCTTCATCTTGAATATTGAACATTAAATTGAACATTACATGCATAATATTTACTTGTTCAAAATAACACATTTGTGGTATTTACTTTTTCAGATGGTACCAAATTGGCAAAGAGATTTGAAGAGTTTTGGGAGATACTGAATGTATATTGTGAAGCCACACTCAGTTGCAAAATTAGTTGGGACACTACACATAATTTAGAAGTAAAACGCTCAGTATTGTTCTCAAACTCTAACCCCTTCCCCCCTCCACAATGTTGGTAGTCTCAATGACGATTAACATGTCACAACAAACCCAATGCAACATTGATTTGGGGGAGGGGGATTTGAAGCGGGTGAAAATGTTGTATACATAAACAAAGGAGTAGTTTCGAAAGGAAACAGGAAAAACTGTCAATGCCCCAACAATTTTGCAACTGACATATGCTGATGTATATTGTGAACATACAACATATGTACTCTTTTTTTCTCTTTAAAAAAAATTAAATCATTGTTAGTAGAGAGAGACTGCTTACTAATGATTAAATTATTCAATATTAATGATTGAGAAAAGTCATGAATTTGTATTTTCACCCTTATTATTATCAACATATGAATAAATGAATACTAGGACAATAATTTATATTTTCACACTTACTATTATCAAAATATGAATGAACAAACACTAGGACAATAATTTGTGTTTACAGGCTTTAATACTATTATCAAAATCTGAATGAACAAGCACTAGGACAATAATTTTTCTTGCGATTGATCCTTAGTTGTATAAGTAGGAATGATCTTGTAAAATGCAATATGCACTTAATAAAGCTAAAAATGAGTGAAATAATTAACTGAATGAATAAAAAGCACTAATTAAAATTCTTCATATAGATGTTTTTGGTTGTCATTTCCAACAACAGTTCCTGCTTATATGTTTTTTGTTTTAGTTTGTGTGATTGTTTGTTTGTTTATATATTTGTTGCTTGATATTAATTAATTAACATGTTTGTTGATTGTAATGCTGTATCACCTGCTTGAGTGTTTGTTCATATTATGCTTGTTTGCGCATATGTGTAACTTACCTGATTGTTTGTTTGTCTGTTTCTATATGTTTGTCTTTTGATTTTTTGTTAATTTGTTTATTTATGTCTCAATGTTGTTCGTTTTTTTTGTGTGTTTGTCAGCTTGATTGGCGAAGAACTTGAACTGCAGACTTTGTTTGATGTGTTGTTTCTCTCTCATGCCACAAGGGTTTTTCTCCAGGTTCTCCAGTTTTCCTCCCTCATCAAAATCAACATGTATGAAAAGATGTGTTTAAAATAATTAATGTAGGGGTAGGGAGTGTGAGCATGCATCTCAAGAGTGATCACTATGTGGATGAGATGTGTAAAATATTTATAATATTTTATATTTTATTTATTTATTTGTTTCTGTGATGATTGGTTTTGTTTGTATCTTTATGTACCTTGTTTGTTTACTGTTTGTCTGTTTATTTGTATTTTTCTTAGCTTATTTGTTGATTGTTTAAATTGTTTGTTTGTTTGTTTGTTAGTTGTTTTTTACTTTCAAGTCTTCAATTGTAACCTCTACATGTTTGATGAAAAACTTGTTTTATTATCCCCCAAAAAAATAAATGATATTTTTTATTGATCCTCCACCCTCTTTTAACGTTGAAAATATAAAAAAAAAAAAAAAAAAAACAATTACAATAAAACATAAATTTTAAGAATGTAATGTACAGAAGATAGGCTCTTTTTCGAGTTGGGATCCCTTTGGTATCAAATCGATCGCCAGATTGTTGAATATAAAGTAAATAGCCTCATTTTTTCTGCTCGTCTTAAAAAAATTACGCAAGTTTTAAAATTTTAGAAGAAAGATTTTGAGTTCTAGTTACATTTAAGATAAGCTATGTTTTTTAATATTGCCAAAAATAAGTATTTTAATGTCTGTAAGTTGAACTGCAAAATGACAACAAAACTGACGTCAATATTTTCCTTTTTCGCAAAGCAACTTTCTAATTTCTTATCAATAGTTTTTGGGTTGCTTACCCCACTGACAGTTTGGCTTTATTCCTTTCAATGTATCAGAGCTGCAGACTTTGATCGATTATTGTGATTTTTTTACTTTTTCCTGTCTTTTTCAGTCATTCAATTTTCATGCGGAGAGAGTGAGATGCTTGCAAAAAATTAACGTTTGTTTCTCGAAAAAAAGATAACAAAACAGTCAAAGTGCATTACTTTTTAATGGAAATCCATAAAAAAAGTAAAAAAAGTAGGATTTTTTTGCTTATCTTTGTTATTTTCAAAATTTCCGAGCTTTTAGTTTGATCTTGCTTGATCCTCACACCACCGTAGTCAGAGACAAATGAAGTTATTTTGCTTTTACTACCCATAGTGCTCTTCGGACCGTGTCCAACCCCCCCTGTCGATGTACCATATTTTCTTAATTATGGTGCTCCGCTTGCGCGGGCCTTCGGCCCGCGCGGAGCTCCGCTAATATAAAAATTAGGTAAACCTAATAGCGGAGCTCCGATATAATGAAATGAACTTTTTATTCAATCATTCATTCTTTCATTTGTTCATTCACTACGAATTATCAAATTCTTGATCTTTTTTTTTTTTTTTTTTTTTTGCTGTTATTTTCTTTTCATGATCAAATAATCATATAATCAATTGAAATACACAAAGCTTTATGCATGCGACAACATTTTATTATACGCAAAATGCGAAAAATATGTTGTTATGCATGGTAAAAATAGCACTTGTCAATTAAAATTGATTGTCCAATGAGAAGTTAGAAAAGCACTAAGATGGCTTCTTTGAGTTGTAAGCAAATCCCCGCGCGCTTCTCGCTTTACGCTCTTTCACGTTTGAAAAAAAAATGTTATAACAATATCCACAAAAATTTCACTTTTCTGGTGAAATTTGTGAATTTTTAATTATCAAATGTGAATACTGCGTAATTAAAAAATAGCTAGTATGAAGTTTTGACATTTTAACTTGCAGATGAGTACACTGACGAATTCATGCAAGCGTTTTATTTTCAATACAACTCAAAGAATTACAAAAATCAAATTAAAAAAAAACACACATAAAGATATCAACGATGGATAAATATCTTACAAAAACAAGTGAATATAATTATTGCAAACTGCTTTCATGTGGATGGTAAAAATTAAAGATCGTCAAAAAACGTAAACATACCGGCGCCACGTTTCTTGTCCTGTACTGTCACTTTTCCACTGAACTTTTTGTCCTCAGTTCTGATTACAATAAAGCTTGTTCATGTTTTTAGAATTTTAAAAGTAGCAAAAACCAATTGGCAGTCCTACTTTGTTGACAAACATCTTGTGTGAAAAGTTTTTTTGTCGTGAATAGTTGATAAATCTGCATTGATCCTACAGCTCTCCGTGGTATGAATATTCCGTAAAAATAGATGAATGAACAGAGTGAAATTATATATCTTCGTGAGTCGTGTTCGTCTTGCTGTTCACCTCTTTTAAATTGCTGCAAATGCAGCGCATATTTGTTTTTGTTTTTATGAAAATTTGTCGCCGTCGATTTTAAGTAGATTAGTCGATAAGTAATGACTGAAAAACGCCACGAAGAATCCATGAAGAATACGGCCTTTTTTACCATCTCATCTGACAAACTTGTCAAATAAACTCTTCCAGAAAATCTCCAGCTTTGAATGACTATTGAATGAATTATGACAGCTCTGCATGACTGCACATTTGGATGGTTAAAAACAGCTCCATGAACGACTTTTAGTTATTTTGTCAGTGAAAATATTTTGAAGTAGCTTTTCATCGTTGAATCGTAGTTATCTTTCTTTTTCACGCTTCAGTCTTTGTTTCTCTTTCTCAGTCAAATCTCTTCAAGCTGTCAGCTTAGCTTTACCATTTTCATGCTCTTTTTAATTGCCAAGTGCGGAAATACAGTTTGTAGAAAAATTTTAGTAAACTGCATCAAACTGCAAAAATAATGATTGTTTTGGCGCCCACTAAAACTGGTCAGCAAATTTTGCGTGAATGTACACGGACGGACGTTGTACGGACGTTGTACGGACGTTGTACGTATTTTCGAATTCCGGGCTTCCTGTGGTCGATTTCAAATGAGCTCGATGGTTTACCATATTTTCTTAATTATGGTGCTACGCTTGCGCGGGCCTTCAGCCCGCGCGGAGCTCCGCTATAATACATCCATTTCAAGCTATTTGAGATAGGGTAAGCCTTGAAAATTTTCAGATATTTTACAATACATTTCGTCTGTTTTTGGAATTCAAGTTGCTACATTTCTTCCACAGAAAATACTTTTAGAAAATCAATTACCGTGTCTAATACGTGTAGACAGCATTTAAATGCTATTTTTTTTTCGTTGTTGTACTTTAATTATTAAGTCGTTTAAACTTTAGTTTTGTTAAATGGTATGTTATCATGTAATTAGACACTTAAGCGAATCTTCTGCTGGAATAGAGCGTCACCAAAAATGTAATAACTTTTCCACAAAATAAAATAATGCAACAATTCTACTTTATGCGAAGTATTCAACATATAATACATCCATTTCAAGCTATTTGAGATAGGGTAAGCCTTGAAAATTCTCAGATGTTTCACAATACATTTCGTCTGTTTTTGGAATTCAAGTTGCTACATTTCTTCCACAGAAAATACTTTTTGAAAATCAATTACCGTGTCTAATACGTGTAGCTAGACAGCATTTAAATGCTAATTTTTTTTTCGTTGTTGTACTTTAATTATTAAGTCGTTTAAACTCTAGTTTTGTTAAATGGTATGTTATCATGTAATTAGACACTTAAGCGAATCTTCTGCTGGCATAGAGCGTCACTAAAAATGTAATAACTTTTCCACAAAATAAAATAATGCAACAATTCTACTTTATGCGAAGTATTCAACATATAATACATCCATTTCAAGCTATTTGGGATAGGGTTAGCCTTGAAATTTCTGAGATATTTTACAATACATTTTGTTTGTTTTTGGAATTGAAGTTGGTACATTTCTCACACAGAAAATAAAATGTGCTCCGATCAAATTATCAGGAACAATGTCACTTAACAAACATGTGAAAATACCAGCTATCTGAAATAAATATTTCACGTTTTAGTGTTTTGATGACGTCACATGCAACCTAAATATAGCATAATCTTCGCGGGTTGCGGGTAGCTTGTCGCCGGTAAAAAAAATGTCGCGGGTAAAAAAAATAAAAAATAAAAACCACTTTTCAGTAATAATAATGATAGTAATAATCATAATCATAATAATAATAATAATAGTAATAATAATAGAGAGCCAAAAGAGACAAAAGAGCCAAAAGTGGATATTATCCCAAAATGCAGAGATGGTAAAGTACTTTTATAAATATTAGAACTGTCATATAATGTAAGGAAAAGAACGAACGATAAACTAAGAAAATGTAAAATGAAGAAAGTAAGCACAGCTTAGCCTACGTTAATCGCGCAAAGCTTTGAAAGCAACATAGCAAAATTCAAATAAAAATGTCCATAATAATAATGATGATAATAATAATAATAATAATAATAATAATAATAATAATAATAATAATAATAATAATAATAATAATAATAATAATAATAATAATAATAAAATAAAATAATAAAATTTTCCAAATTCTCACTTTTTGGTATCTTTTAGGGGTTGAATAGCACTGAAACTCCTGATTTTTGTATCTTTTAGAAATGAATAATTTGCAAAGCCACGCCCTTTTGAAAAACATCAGGTATCTTTTAGGGGTGGGTAAATGTTGCTTAAATCAAAGATGTTTCTACTTGCTTGCGTGTCAACTGCGTAAAATAAAATAAAATAAAATAAAATAAAATAAAATAAAATAAAATAAAATAAAATAAAATAAAATAAAATAAAATAAAATAAAATAAAATAAAATAAAATAAAATAAAATAAAATAAAATATACGTATTTCGAGAAAAAAAAAAATAGACACTAAAAGAAAACATAATAACCAAAGAACACTTATCAAAACTACTGCAAGTATATTGTTATCAATTGATACTTTTGTATTTCAAAATATCAGTCATTGATATCGGATAAAAATTGATGAAATGAATCAATAAGCACATAGTTTCGATGTTTTCTTTGAACGAAATACATAGTTTTCGGTAAATGTATTTGAGATATATATGATGAAATTGATCGTAATTGTTAAATTAATGTGTTTTTCTTTACAACATGTAATTTGGTCAATGTTTAGTTTTGCGATGTCATAAATACTCGGGTTGTTGTCAAAATATAACCTTTTCAGTATTTAACGTTTTCTTGTGGAGTGCAAACAGTGAACCCTTGATACACTATTTACTACAGAGTACAAATTAGTGCTAATTTAAAATTCAAAACCCAGTGATATATACGAGTTTGCATAAAATTGTACCACAGTGCGTACACTAGAGTGCAAATAATAAATCCATGAAACACTAATTACTAAATAGTACAAAATAGTGCTATTTAAACAAAGAAAACAATAGAATTATCATAAAATTGTGCTATTTAGTATGTAGACTATTATCTATGTATATTTTATTTCACGGTAACCACTCTATTTATTAATCACTAAAGTTTACTCTAGAATGCAAACAATAAATCCATGAAACTAATTATTCAATAGTACAAAATAGTGCTATTTAAACAAAAGAAAACAATAGAATTATCATAGAATTGTGCTTTTTAGTATTACTAAAGTTTCATGGATTATTGTAAAGCAGTAATTTATGAATGCGTTCGGTGTGTAGTAATGAAAGAAATGTTAAGAGAAAGATATCAAACGCCCTTGGCAGGATTTGAACCCACGTCTTCGGTATTCTAGTCCGATGTGTTAACCACTACACCACAAGGACAACCGCGCTGGAAACCCAGCTGAATTGTGAAGTGTACGGCAACCGTGAGCATCCCAGAGCGATATTTTTCTCTATAGATAAGTTGAACACCGTAAATATGTACGCATAGTATGAACATTGTAAAGCAGTAATTTATGAATGCGTTCGGTGTGTAGTAATGAAAGAAATGTTAAGAGAAAAATATCAAACGCCCTTGGCAGGGATGCTCACGGTTGCCGCACACTTGACAATTCAGCAAAAGATTCGCTTAAGTGTCAAATTACATGATAACATACTCCATAGAAAAAGCAAGTTTTAAACGACTTTATGATTAAAGTACAACAATGAACAAAACCTTTTTAGCATCTAAATGCTGTCTCCATGCATTAGACACGATAAATGATTTTCTAAAAGTATTTTCTGTGGAAGAAATATACCAACTTGAATTCCAAAAACACACGAAATGTATTGTGAACTATCTGAAAATTTTCAAGGCTAACCCTATCCCAAATAGCTTGAAATGGATGTATTATATGTTGAATACTTCGCATAAAGTAGAATTGGTGCATTATTTTATTTTGTGGAAAAGTTATTACATTTTTAGTGACGCTCTATTCCAGCAGAAGATTCGCTTAAGTGTTAGCCTGCGTTGCCGGCGGTCTGCGGTTTTAGGCGACAGAGAGAGGGAAGGACCGCCTGCACGATTACATTGGGTTTTTGATTAGCCGCCCACTTTCTTGTGCAACGAGCCGCGACGGACCGTCCTTTTTTAAACCAATGAAATACGAGCGTAATTTGAGAGCATTATCGACGCGTGACGATCAAAACATGGTAGTTCTTAGCCATCACTTTAACGTGTTACAAAAATGCAGAAACGGCAAAAAAAAGCTGCTAAACCTGGAAGAAAACCTCAATCCACAGAAGAAAAACGACTTTCGTAGCCTTTGAAACTCGTGTACGGCAACTTCGAGAAAACATCGTATTTGTCAAGTGAAAATGTTTTCAAACCCGCTCGTTGGCGGCTCGTTGGCTGCGAACTGTCAACAAATTAAATGATGTAGTTAACAAAAAATGTTCCAAACGTCACTACCGGAAATTCACCACCTCGATTCAAGCAAGATAGCAACAAGAAAAAACGTAAAGCGATCGTCAGCAAAGAAATGTTATGTTGATAGTTCAGCCAACAATGATAGCGCAAAATTTCAACTGGACGTTGAAGAATTTCTTGATAGTAAAATAACACAGTTGACAGTAATCGACTACAATAGCTGAGTCATTGATATTTCCGTCCTTGACAGCCTCCAGAAATCGAGGTTCTAAAACCTGTTCTGCCGAGGCGTTTATAAATTATTTTAATTCTGCAGAAGTACATTCAATGGATTGCAATTCAGATAGCTGGTTAGCAGTGAAATTATGATGATGCTTTCTGTTCGCGTAGATTGTAAATTCTTCAATAAACCAAGTACAGTGAAAATCATACTTTTACCAAAACCATCTTCTACCATTCAGTAAATATTCGGCTAGATTATAGAATACCCTGTCACTTCAAATTACTACATAAAACACTGCACCCGCGGTCCGCAGTCCCACAGTTACCACAGTAAGCCCAAGTCCATGTCACTTCAAATTACTACATAAATCACTGCACCCGCAGTCCGCAGTCCCACAGTTACCACAGTAAGCCCAAGTCCATGTCACTTCAAATTACTACATAAATCACTGCACCCGCAGTCCGCAGTCCCACAGTTACCACAGTAAGCCCAATTCGGTCAATAACATTACAAGCCAACCTTAGCAAGTCATATCCAAATTTAGTACAGTCGTTTGAAAAAAAAACCGCTAAGCAAACTTACTAACTCTAAAAACACAAAGGATAACTCAAAAGAAAATGTGATCCGTAAAAAGTGCTAAGGGTATTCCACCGCGGGTATTTACAAAATTAAATACTCAATATATACTTATCTAACTAGTTCATAATACATATACATGTGTGTTTTACTATTTAACAGTAATGTCACAAAAAGTGCTTTCCTTTATTTACAGTTATCAGTCACCACCTCCATATTTATTCAAACTTATAAATATTCTTTACATCATGCCAAAAAACAACAAATAAATCATCATCTTTGTGCTTATACCTCCAAATAAACTCGGCTAAATACGACGAAAAAAGATGCTTTCTTACACCAAATGCCGGTAGTTTAGATTTAGCCTGTCTCCAATGTCCTTCAATTCTGTTAGTATGTTCTCCTTCACTGTTCACAAACTCTTTAGAGTGATTAACAGTTTTGTGTATAAATCCATTCTTATCTAGGTTGATGTAACCTTTCCAACAATCAGATACGATTGTAGTTCCAGGCAGTACGTGTTGTTTAATTATGGGTAACAGTGTTGCCTCATCTCTCTTCTCTACTGCAACTAAAAAGCACTTTCTGCTGCCATCTTCTATTCCCCCGAACACCCATTGACCCTCTACATGATGGCCGCGGTGATACTTTCTTTTACCGAATTTGCTTTCGTCAATCTGCACAGTCTTTCCTACTCCTCCAACTTTCTCTTTACTATCTAACAATGTCAATTCGCATATTTCGCGGCAGTAGTTATACCAATCCACACTAGTATTACCCGACAGTTCCATTTCATGCCTCATTTGTGTTTGTGCCACGTCTCGTGTCCACCAATAGGTTATCTCCATCATCTCTGCCAAACTCAAGTTGCTGTGCTCAAACCAGCTGTCTACTCTTATCGTACATTCAATTCGGTGTCGTTTTCCCTTCGCTTGCGTCTGACATTGCCATTTCTTTCCTTCTGCTCTGTCCTTACAATCTATCTCTTTCATGTTCTTTTCGCATCTTGGACAAGCACGCGACTTACATAGAAGACCTCTATTTCTTAACCAGCCAATAAGTGAGTCCTTATTTTCGCACAGTGCCAACACGTCCACATATTTCCAATAACCTTTTGTCTTCAACTTCTTACGATTATAGCTAGATTGCTGCTCTTCGCATTGAGTATATTCGTCTTTAGTTTCTACCAACGTTGTTTGTGCAGTGCTGTTGCGTTTTAAAACTACACCAGACGTCTGACAACTCCTTTCAGTCATAGCCTCACTTTTTTGTCATTAACTTTTTACTGTACCAACTATGCTCAAGTACTTACTAATTTGACTGTCCTTCTCGGCTAAAACTTATTCAAACGATGGTCATGTGCTTTTGTTTTATTGCTTTCAAAAGCTTTTTCTACGGCAACTGCGGTTTTCTATGTAATGCTAGCTAAATGCATCAATAACAGAAATTTCACATCTCCATTATTTATTAATTACATTTATATCTTGTGTATTGTGTTTATAATGTGCAAACTTTTCTTTTGTCTCAAGTATCTTTGCATACTATCCTCTTAACAATACTTTGTCCTGTTCCTTTGTTGTTTTTTGCACCCTGGCGGTCTTTTTATCAGAAATAACAAATAATCATATTTCAATTTGGATTCTTTATCAAACATAAATCTTTCTTTTAATCGCATGTCATGTTTTGCCCGTATGATAAATACACGCTAATTGAGCTCATATCTCTAAAGCCTATGGAGAAAGCTCGACAGTACGTCATCTTCCACAGTCACTAAATTAAAAAATCGTACCTAATTTCCCATAAAAATATAGCGTTTCATTTTTAAATGCAAGAAATCACTTTGCGCATTCTTTGGTACTGTCATTAAGATTTAAATTCAAAATGTTGCTTAGCTTCTCAGCATTTTTAAACGTTTTTTTTCTCATCAATGTGGTACAAACCTTTCAATTTATATAATATTATAAGTAATGGAAGGAATATATATATATGTAAGATGAATAATGAAAATAGTTACAAAAATATGTTTGAAAAGTGGCGCCCGCCTTTGACGATATTTCTTATTGTCTTGTCGGTTCAGTTAAAGACGCTCAAGTCTTTTTGTTTTTGTTTTAGTTCTCGCACTCTCAACACTAATTTTACGCACGCAATTCCCTTGAGCATTCTTGAAAACCTTCACCTTTACTAATCGCCATAACAGACTCACTTCTAACTAGCCATCAACTCGTTGAGAACTACGTTACACCATGTATGCACTTTCTAAACTTAACAGGCAACACGAACAAACTTGGGTCAACCTCCAAAAAAGGTTGAACGCCGTCCAGTTTCCATTTGAGAAACTTTTTCATCAAAATGAAGTTTACCGTTTCATTTACAACAAATCCATTTCGGTTGGAAGCTGCGCAGGTTACTTTATTCCCTCTTTGCTGACAACAACGTCGTTTCTTCTGGCCTGCAACAACACTCGAGTTCAGACTTCTACACAAGAGCAGAACCTCAACCTATACACTATATTTGTCGGATATCCTGGCACAGGTTAGTTCATATGATATCATTCAACACCAACAAATTATGCTGTATCTTTTCACAACATTTGCAACACACACTCAATCCAAAATATGCTTCATGCCCCAAATCGTACGACTGACATGCATTCATAACTTTATACATTTAAATTACGTGACATAACTCTCGATCTTATTTTATCTTTATTAGGTAAATCATCAGCAATACAATACGCAGCTCAAGAACCCATCGACAATATTGAGATCTCTTCAACTGTACTCCACAAAACCACCTCGTCAGGATTGGTCAAGTTCTTATCCAAAAATAAGAAAGGCCTTATTCTCTCTCCAGAAGTATATGACGTGTTGTTTAAACTTCTCAAGTCAGACGAAGATAATGGCACAGGGGACGTCCAGCTCCTCTGTAAGCTATTTTCTGGAGAGAAATGTTCATATCATTTCTCAACAGAAAATAGCCGTGTCATTGACAAAGACACACCTTTCTGTTTACTTGGATCCACACAGCTAACCAATGCAGCAAAGCTTGTGGCGAAGATGGACCAAGGGCATGGTTTAATAGACCGTTTACTAATTGCGACACCGATGGCCATGAGACCTACTCTCACCGAAATGGAAAATGCGAACGAACAAATTTCCAACGAAGTGGTTCAAGACTTCAACGAGTTCTTTCTTCGTGTATCGTCCATCGATGACCAAACTAAATACAGTTTCGACGCCAACGGAAAAACCCTACTGAGAGAAACATTGAGTGACTTTATAAACAACTACAACCAGGATATAAAGGATGGTTATATGCCACCCAAATCAAAAGCCCCCGAGATTATCCCGAGACTTGCAACTGCACTACACGTGTTCAACCACGTAATGGAAGAAGTGCTATTTGGACAGACGCCAACAGATCCGCCAACCACAATTCCACATACCACCCTGGAAAGCGCCATCCATTATGTACAGCACCTCGAAGCACAAAAAGATATCTTGTGCCAGGTATTATTCTCTTTTTATATATTTCTTTTGCTCCACATTAGGGAGGCTTTAATAATAAATGCTTAAACTAACTCCATTCTAATATTGCCAACCAATTAAATCCCTATAATACTGCTTCCATAATACTATCAGGTTTACTGTAAAACCCTAGGGTGAAATCAAGCTTCACATCAGTCTATATTTCTTATTTACGCGATCGCAGGAACAATCAAAATATTTACTGTTACAAAATTGACGGCCTATCCAAACATAGCAGTAAAATTACTTCTCACGAGTAATTACAAACCAACTCATGAAAACTATCGGACTCAAGGGAATTTTAGTTAAAAAGTATTTTGTTTTTCACTAGTTCCTCAAACAGATTACCAATGCAGCGTCTGAAAAAACCATAGAACAGCCAACACAGACTTCAATAAGGGATAGCATTCTTCTAGTGCAAGGGCCAGCCGTAACACATCGAGCAATTAAACATGGCAAACGTTCGTGTAAACACATCTCCGATGCAGAGTATACTTCAGCAGTGGACACCTTATGTGCTAACGGATTTGGTCAGGTCATAGAATTTCGTGTTCCAAGAGCAAGAAATGCGTGTAAAGTTTTTATCAAGGCTAAACCTGCACACTGGCCTAGTGACCTCACAACAGTCACTTCTCAAGACTTCGACAACACACTTACGAAACCCATCCATAAGGATATCACCCCTGCAATGAAAGAGTACCTTACAACAAACAATTATTTGCAAATTTGACTCTTGAATTATACATTTCGTTTTTATTTACCTTTGAACATGATAATCAATTATTACAAATAACTCGTTTTCAATATTGTCTTTCTCATATTATTGTAAATAGTAACTATATATGATTCTTTTTCTTTGCTTCCTTTTTTTCAAAATTGTTAATTCAATAATATTTTTTAATTGAACTTTTATCAAGTGTTGGCATTACATAAATTTCATTCTTACATATGTTGAATACTTCGCATAAAGTAGAATTGTTGCATTATTTTATTTTGTGGAAACGTTATTACACTTGTAGTGACGCTCTCTGCCAGCAGAAGATTCGCTTAAGTGTCAAATTACATGATAACATACTCCATAGAGAAAGCAACGTTTAAACAACTTAATAATTAAAGTACAACAATGAACAAAACCTTTTTAACATTAAAATGCAGTCTACACGCATTAGACACGATAATTGATTTTCTAAAAGTATTTTCTATGTGAGAAATGGAGCAAGTTGAATTCCAAAAACAGACGAAATGTGTTGTGAAATATCTGAGAAATTTCAAGGCTAACCCTATCTCAAATAGCTTGAAATGGATGTATTATATGTTGAATACTTCGCATAAAGTAGAATTGGTGCATTATTTTATTTTGTGGAAAAGTTATTACATGGTGACGCTCTATTCCAACAGAAGATTTGCTGAAGTGTCAAATTACATGATAACATACTCCATAGAGAAAGCAACGTTTAAACGACTTAATAATTAAAGTACAACAATGAATAAAAGCTTTTTTTTAGCATTTAATGTCTACGTGGAATAACCATAAAGAGGATTTGAAAAAACAAGTTATTTATTGGTGTAACTGTAACGCAAAAAAAGCAAGTTATTCTGTAAAATTGAAAATCTTAAAAATTTCATTCTCATGCATCAAAATATCTATAACAATTATTGCATGATTTTTCAATGTGTGTGGGAGTTGATAATTACTCAAGCGTATATTGTTTGTTCAGTTAATAGGATTAAAATTCCAAGATAAGACAGTATACTATTACACAACACGGTTTTCTGTTACAAGTATTTGCGATTTTAGGGAAACAAGGTGTACGACTTGTATTTTCTAATGTCTTGAAATGAATAGAGAGATCTTTATTCTGTTTTATTGTGAAAAAATATTTTGTTTTTTACCAAAATTTGGGTTGTTATTAACGTCCGTAAATCAGTCAAAATGCTTAAAATTGTAAAACCATGAAAATTGTTGACCCCCTTAATTACAGAAATGTAATTCAAATTAGTTTGAGATATCTTGAAATGTACTTGCAAGTTTAAAGACTATTTCTGTGACGAGTTTGGTGGTCATAGGTCAAAAGGAAGAAAAGTTATTAAAGGATTAGTATCGGTGATTTTTGGATTTAACCCTTGAAATTTCCAAGTCTGTCGCTCTATAGTATGTACAGCAAAAACCAAGAATCGAATTGAAAAAACATTTTCATATATATCAATGTTATCAAAATATTATTGAATTTTTAGTAGTTAGGTTTATTGTTAGGCTTTTATGATTCAGATATCGATGTTTTGAAAATCAGAGGTTTGAATCTTCTGCTGTATCTTCTGCCCTCTTCACTGCGATGCGCACGAGCTGCTAATTCATTCGAAAAAGTCCTAAGCTGAAAGTATTTTGGAAATTTCTCAAAAGTTAGCCCGATGACCCATGCTCAATTTTAGATATATTTGATGTTATGTTATAACAAATAATTTTATCAAATAAAATACATAGGTCACCGAGCTAGTTTGCGAAATATTGCGATAAATATCGTCATTTTATTGTCAAAAAACAGGTTTTCCGAGAGAGGACTGGGTCGAGTTTCAAAATTATCGCGTTTTCTCGCTCGAAAATATCGCAATTCTTCGAATTTTTTATTCAAAGTACTTTACAAACATAATTTGACTAGATTACATGATAAAAGTCCTGAAACCGAAAATATTGAAACATGCGCAGAACTATGCGCAGTGCAAAACTACGGAATTACCTTAAGGTAGTACCGGATCTTCAGAAATCGTCAATGAATTTTTTTTAAATTCTGTCATTTAAAGATTATTGTTGGGGCATTCAAATACTGGAAAAAAAAATTATGTGGTCACCGTATTGGTTTTCGAGGTATAAGATGTCAAAAAGTGCGATAATTCTGTTTTTCGCGCGTTTTTACAGAAAATCTACCTCAATCAATAAATTCAAATCACTCTCATCCATTCATAAAAGAAAAGCAAAAAACTGTTTCGAACTATAGGTATTGAGTTTAGAAAACATATCAAGATAAAAAATCTATCCAAAATTTTATAAGTAGTGTAAAAAATAAATTGTAGAAAGCAACATTCCTTGTATTCGGCCAAATTATATGTTCGTGCGGGTGTAAAAATGTTGAAATTTGAGAAAATTGGTCAATGAACTTCTTTTTTTTCTCTCTTTATCTAAAGAATAAAATATGTAGAATCGAATGAAAAAGAAAAAAATGGGGGTCCCCGTGTTATTTTTGGAGTTATGAGCTAAAAACGCGCAAAAATTGTTGTAATTTCGATGTTTTGGCCGGGAAAGCATGGACACTAACTTCTATTTAGGTCCATATAAATCGTTTCAAAATTAATTTTGAGTGAAAAGTCCGCAAATGGCCAAATTTGGCCTTTAACGTACGGTTTCAATTTGGCTGCGCAGGAAATTTTATATTTCAGATCCACATGCGCGAGCTGGATGCGCAGTAGCAAAGGTCCGGTACTACCTTAAGCATCGCACAGGAGTTGTTTTCCTGGAAATCATATTCCCATGACTGAAATAGTACAGAATCATTGCAAAATCTAAATAATTTTGTTTCACGTATGATAAGCAAATTAAATGGAAATCTGGGTGCGGGGGACGAGCCTCTACTAAGCCCCATTTTGTGCATTTTTTTATTTTTTATTTATTTATTTATTTATTTTTTTTTTTTTTTGCAGCATCCGAACAAGCTAACGATTCTGGTTATCCCCAAAAGAACAAGTAAGTCATGACATTCCTCACCTATAATTTGTGTACCTTTGAAAGCTGCTGCATGCAATCATATGCCTAGTGGTTTCTTAATTTGAGATAAAGAAAAGATTATTAGAGTCTTCAGATAAACCCCAGTTTTATGACTCAATGCTGTTCAGTATATGAATGTATACATACATGTTGATGGGGTGCAATTGAAAAAAACATTGGTTGATGAGTCTTGCACCAATGAGAGTTGTCCATCTCCTAAAAGGTGAGACAGTTGTTTTGAAAATGCTTAAGAATGCAGTCATTTGCATCTAAGTTTGAACACCAGAATGGTTGTGGGAGCAGTTTGACTTGTGTAAGAGCAGCCAAAGAATAATTCTGAATTCAATCATCAGAACCTTCTAGTTGATCCTAGTTTGTGTTAGCAACATTCTACTGCAATAATATTGAGCTAGGGTTCTATGTTATGATACATGTTTAGACTCTTGGCCAGGTCATTGCTATAATCCTATAGAATGTATAGGATACTGGTCAGAGGGATAAGAGTGAGAAAAGATTGGGTGACAGAAAACCCTGGATTAAAACCTACCCTAACTCTTTGTATATGGAGTGTTGTACATCAGGTACAGGTCATGGAAATACTGGAAAATCATTAAATGTTGTATTTTCGTTTTCCAGGCCTGAAAAGTCATTGAAAATGATGTTTATCCTTACTACCCTAGAGTATAAATTACTATAAAGTCTGACACAAATGATGGCCCAATATAAAAAAGCACATGATTTTGGTGGCTATTTTTTTATGATTATTAATCATATAAAACATTCCCCTATAGTCCCATTCCTTAACAAAAGTAAATAGACTGAACTAGACTAAGTATGTATTCCCTTAAAAGGTATGGGTTCCACTGTTTTAACACAATAATGTGGATTTGAAATGAATTGCATGGCTGGGGTATATTCTCATTTCAGGCATGTGGAAACAAGAATCATAAGAGTGTCAGCTCAAAATGGCAGAATTCAGGAATGGAAAACTGATGATCGTGAAACCATTTCTGACTGGGTAAAGAGAAATTTAGATGCCAGCGAAAAAGATATTGAAAAATTACTCTTCAAAGCACCAGATGAGGCTGTGATTAATACAGGGTGGAATACCTCCATCTTATCTGATGATAAAGGCATTGCTTACAACTACGAATTGCACAAAACCATGCAACAACACAATATGAAATCAGAGTTATGTAGGAAAGAGTTTCCTCACTCTGCTGACCATTCACAAGCTGCCAGCTTCAAAGTGGTTAAATGTCCTGTCAGCAAGCTAAATAGAATTCAAAACATTCTGATACTTCAGGTGCATTGTCTTCCTGGAGAGAGTTTGGAAGAAGCGATAAGCAGGGATGGGAGATTTTACAATAAACAGTTACCATCAAAGTATTTACTTGTTGGTCACACTACGGAAATCAAACTGGAGTTACCAGCTAGCCATTATGCTAATCAAACATTAGAATTTAAAGATAAGAAAGGATCTAAACGAAAGGCTACAAAAAAGAAAACTGTCATCAAACCTGAATGTGCCACTCCTGTTAGTAAGGTAAAAAGTGAACCAGGACAATCCAAAGACCATTTTGAGGAAACGAATGTCCAAGATGTAGCAAGTACAAGTGGAGTCCAGGAAGAAATATCAAAAGTAACAAAGTTTACTAGTGATAAGGAATTTTTAGATTTTGTGTTCAAATTCATGCTTAACATCACTGTTACAAGCAATCCTGCTTCTGAAAAAGATATAAATGAGGCATTAGTGAAACTTTTCAAAGCAAACTATGATAACTATGCCATGAATCATAGTGAGCAGCTGTACACTGCTCAACATCAGCTAATTGTTGATGTCTGCAATTCAGTTGGAGCAGTTTTGGTACAGCACAATCAGGGGAGTATTTTTGTGGGGACATGCTTTAGATTAGGAACACACTTTGTAATGACAAATAATCATGTTGTTGAAGCTGTTAAGGATATAATAGCAGAGGACAGGAGTGTTGTGGTTCACTTTGGTTATAAGGAGGATTATCCAAAGCTTAGTAGGGTATTTACCTGTTTTCCTGATCCTGTGGTGTGTTCAGTAGATTTAGATTATGCTATACTGGAATTATGTGTGAATGGAGAAGCTACAAAATATCTCCCACCAAGCTTAACTGACATGTTAGCACTTCCATCAAGTGATGTGAGTCTTTCTGCAGGGACATTTCTGTATTTTGCAGGACAACCTGGTGATGACAAGACAGCAACAAATTTGGGCTGTCCTGTGAGGAATCCTGATGCTCTTTCAAATAAGTACACAGTGTCTCTTTGTAAGGAACAAAAGATTTTGATGGCAAATAAGAATGTTGTAAATTATGATGTGTGTACCTTTTTTGAAGGCTCCTCAGGGTCACCAGGATTTTTGCCCCAGCATAGAATGTTGTTAGTTTTACATTGCAGAGGTGTTAAAATAGCACGTAATAAAATAAACGTAGTTGAGCTAGGGGTTTTGATGACTGCAATCATAGCTGATGTAAATTATCAAATAATGACTGGTGAACTTAAAAATTACAAATTTGAGGATTTATTTGGTGTCAAACTACCAGAAGGCTATCCTGTCCCTATGGATGTTGAGTTATGAAATACTTGAAGTAATATATATCTCACTGACATATATCAAAATGTCAACAATACAAACCATGTTGTTTATCTATACATCTATCACATAGTTATACTTTTATTAAGTTGTTAGCAAACTCAGTTCAGGATACAATCATGACAATTAAAAGCACAGTTATAGGAGCTGTCACTTGTTTGAACTGTCAGACTTCATAGATCGACAAACATTTGAGGATTTGTTGGGTCACAGCAGAGCCCAGGAGCCAGTTTTATGAAGCATGGATAAAATTATTCACTTCATTGAATTTCCTTAGAATTTATCCACTGACTATAGAGATTTGTGCAGTGGATAGTGCTATTCAACTGGCTCCAGACAGCTTTGTTGTCATATAAATTGCTATGTAAGTTGCTATTAATCCATGTTTTAAGTTATAATAAATGTAAAGTTGATAATTTTATAAATTATAACAACATGTAATGCATATTAGACTTTGTTATTAATTCTATCAGCTTGTAACAGTGTCCAGTTGACATAGGGATCACTTCAGTTGATCATCAACCTGTAACAATCAGGCATCAAATTGCCCTAATTCATTATGACGTCACCATCAAAACATTCATCAAAATTCTTTTGTTTAACGCAAGGGATCATGGTCATTTGGCGGAAACAAAACCCAAATTCACTGAAAATGGTTCTAAAGAACCATGTAAATTCAAGAGGAGAAGTAGAATTGTTTCTAAATGCCTTGAATATTATTAAGTACACATGAATGTACATTATATCCAAAAATCAGATCATTCTAGTTTAACTTGTTTCGCTAGGAGTAATTTTGGTCAAATTGTTGATTGGATTTGGTGATTCTATCACCCAACATAAACAATCCATGATGTCATAATGAAATAGGGCAATTAAACATCATATCTACTTTACATTTCAACTAGTTTTTATTTTTTGTATATTTTCTATACAACAAGATTTAGATACAATACAACAATATTATTGGTTTTGATTTAAGATATATTATCATGTGAGTAATAAATGGGCAGTGGCTAGACTTAGCTTGGAGCCGGTCTAGAATGGAGTAGTAAGGCATCTCCTTCCCTCCACCAGCCTGGGTGCACACCTTGGGCCAAGTGTCAGCACACCCTAAGCCTCCCTTTTACAGGGTTACGATAAACAAGATACCACTCCTAGTAGTATGAAAACTGAATTAAATACTACATGGCCTCTACCGGCCTCTGGTGACTGCCAACCTTGGTATCTGCCAATGTTCTGTTGCAAGCTGTCTGCTCAACATCAATGGTATGTGCAACAAGTAGCATTCTGCAGCCTTTAAATCAGCCCTGCAGGAACACAGCTAATCACAACAAGACACCAGCGCCGACCAGAGTCACACATTGCACTTACAGCGGCACAATTTATATACCAAGAACAGTACTCCAACAGTATTCTTTTGAAAGTTAATATTTTGATAACAAAGTAGTTGGTAGGTGCTCTTAAAGTATCATTTTAAAAATCATTCAATAACATCAAGTTACAATATTTAATTTTATACATTTATAGAAGAATTGTTTTATCACAAACGATGTATACAGTCATATTGCTGTATCAATGTTGCTTCATTGTATTGTGTAACTGATTTTTTTAAATAAGAACTTCTTTGTAAAATATCAGTTATGCTTATTGGTGTCAGATTTCCAGATCTTTGGAGTTTTTATGCATCTCACTGAAAAAAAATTATAATTCCCACAATGGGTTAATTTTGGATTATTATTGTGAAAGTGCTCATAGCAAACCCAAACATGATCCATCTCTAAAGTAGAAATCTTAATTGCATAATTTCCCCAGGGTGAAAAAGTTTGATATGGTCACTTAAGCTTGGATAATTGGTTATAGAAGATCCCCACCCTGTATCTGACGGACCCCCCCCCCACCCTTGATCTGAACATATGGTATATTGAAATGTTGTTGACAAAAGTCAAACTTACACATGATATATGCTTATATTAATTTAATCATGCAGTTTCTACATATTTATTAATGCAGGTAAAATTACCTGGCCACAATCTTTTTAAGCAGTACTGCTACAGCAGTGCTCACCGTCGTTTTTGGTGGCAGCTTTTTTTGCACAAAATTCCCAATGGGCATAACCAGTACTTTTATGAAAGGTTCACCCACTTATGGGCTTACAGTTTATATATTTTTATGCATTTTTATCTTTTATATTAAAAAGGGTTTTCATGATAGAGTTCAACACTAGAAGTGCACAACATAATTATGTACCACTGAATAGTGCTGTTATTTTAATGACACAGCTTGTAATTTGGCTTTAGTTGTCACCGAATAAAGTATATAGTTACTAAAATATTAGCAAATTTTTTATTTATTCTCCGATTGTAACTTTGTTGAAAAATATATGTGGGGGTTGGAACAGAATGAGTGGGTGGGTGTGGCAGCGTTGACCAGCAAACCCCATAACTGAATAAAGCTGAAGCATGATGACGCTTTACCCTCATCTCTACACCATTGTAGGTTTTTTTTTCAAATTTCTTTCATATCACAGCCCGATGGTATACCGTTACCACATTGTGCAACTGGAGAACAGAGAATATATTTAAAACATATCTTGAAGCCTTTTCAGGAGGGGGTGTGCAGCCCCACAGCTGTATACGGCCACTGTTATGGTGTAAAAATCCACTGATCATGGTTCTGTAGAAATTTAATTTTCCAAGAAACTAAATCATATGCAGAGATTTTGAGAAATCCCTGGAAATGAATTGAACCCCATGATGACACAAAAACTGCCATGCAATGGGCTGCCTGAGTTGTTCAAAGCTCGCTCATGTGGTTAACTCTTCAGTGAGTAAGGGGATGACTCCCCCATCCTTTCAGAGCATCTGAGGAAAATAACATTTTTGTAAACATTTGAAATGCATTTATTTTTTAAACCAAATTAACTTCACTCCACCTGTTTGAAAATTCAGAACACGGCCCTGGAAATCCTGGAGACTATAGTTGCTTCAATGATTTTATTTCAATGAAATAGTTGTTTACGCAAATACATTTGATGTATGACGATGATGTCAGCATGATGCGAAAATTCTGACCTATAGCTTTATGCACATACTTTACTATACTTTTAATAGTAAATTCGTACTTCGTTGGAATGAACCTAAACCTGGAGAAGAAAACAATGAATTTCAGCTCCAAAGAGAGCAAAAATCTTTTGTTTTGTCCTCCAGATGGGGCTGCTTTGACGTCACATGCAAGGGATCTATTGTCTATCGTATTGTATCGTATCGTAAGCAGCAATCACGGTACGAGACCGAAGAAGACTGAAATTTCGACCAAGAAATTTGCGCATATTAAATAGTAAATTGTATACGGGTGGTCACATCTGCCCTGATGCACAATCGTTGAATGTTCGTTTTTCTTACTCTAATATGCCGCATTTATTTATTTATTTATTCATTCATTCATTCATTCATTCATTCATTCATTCATTCATTCATTCATTCATTTATTTATTTATTTATTTTTTATTTATTTATTTTTTCTTTGTTTGTTTGTTTGTTTGTTTATTTATTTATTTATATATTTGTTTGTTTGTTTGTTTGTTTGTTTGTTTGTTTGCTTGTTTGTTTGTTTGTTTGTTTGTTTGTTTGTTTGTTTGTTTGTTTGTTTGTTTGTTTGTTTGTTTGTTTGTTTATTTATTTATTTGTTTGTCTTACCATCCATACACTTAGTTTTGTATCAAATATTTATTTCTACTCATCTATTTTTATTTATTTTTATTTATTTCATTTATTTCCATTTATTTCCTCTTCTTCTATCGTGGAAGCCGGGGAAGCCTGGTACGCAGGGAGCCTGGATACTAAAATGCTGAAAATGATTTAGCTGTTTGGCGCGTGAATTTGTAATTATATAGTCATCGTTCTTCACCGTGAGAAGAGGTTCTTAGTCGACTGCGCATTTTATTTTGTTCAAAAATCATCCATTTTCAAGCCCATTCGTGGGAGATTCACCATGGATCTTCAAGGTAAGATTGCAAATACTCATGATCAAAGTTTTTTATAAATTCATTTAAGCTTTTAGGACAAAAAATGAAAAAATTTTTGGCGAAATCTGACGCCTCTTGGAGTCGCTGCAATGTTGTGTTCTAAATTTGTTTTATCAATATTTTTCAGCTGAAATATGTTCGGAAATATCTTATTGATTCAAAGTTAAGAAGTATGTGTTTTGTGGTTACAAATCTTTTATTTTTATAATAATTGTCTTTTTTGAGACGCTTTGTCTTTGGAACAAAGTCGAAGCATGACGACATTTTTTTAACCAAAACTCGATTATTTAAAGATCACGTTGAGCTAAAAAAAAGAAACAAGTAAAAATAAATCTTTGGTTCGCTTAAGATTGATTTGTTTGTTAATCATTTCTGTTGGGATGTTTTTAGTGTAAAAATTCGAAGAAACTTGTACTGTTTGATAAAACTTGCTGACCTGCAAGTTTTCAAAATCAATCGCGCCAATTCACTCCAAAACATAGAAACTCTGCACACTCACTCCAAACAAATACTAAACAATTATTGGATGAGACTTTGACGATATTCGTATCAATGTATACTAAGTACAATGTATAATATAATCTATTTAATAGATAATATTCATGTCATCTTGCCCCATGCTTGTCATATCAGTCTTGTCTGTAAACACAATTAATGCATTGAGAAAAAAATTGACAACTGTTGTAAACTTTGCTTACTAAATTACTACTTAATAATCAGATTGATTTTACGTCAAAATATGATTGATTCTTTGTTGTGCACTTTGGTTAATTTGGGTTCTATGGTTGGAGAAGCACGAAGTCATGAAATTTCACTCAACTTCGTCTTTGATGATTTTTAACGTCTCTTTTGCTGAAAGAACAGAATCAATGTGACTCAGCTATGAAAACTAGTACGTGTAGCTAATAAAAGTTCAAGTACTGGTGGCTGAACGGGAGCTTTTTGTCTCAAGTTTTTTTAAACCAGCTCTTTAAATAATGAAAAGACATATAAAACCCTTATTTTAAGTTGTGATAGACATAAATTTTTGAAGTGCATTTCATGTGTTGTGATCAGTTCAAGATCAAGTGAAATTTAAGCATCGCACAGGAGTTGTTTTCCTGGAAATCATTTTCCCATGACTGAAATAGTACAGAATCATTGCAAAATCTAAATAATTTTGACTCACGTATGGTAAGCAAATTAAATGGAAATTTGGGTGTGAGGGGTTAGCATCTACTAAGCCACTTCGTTCATTATTAGTTAGTTAGTTAGTGAGTGAGTGAGTGAGTGAGTGAGTGAGTGAGTGAGTTAGTTAGTTAGTTATTTTTTATTTATTTTTTATTATTATTTTTTTTTTGTAGCTTCGAAACAAGCTAATCCCTTGAATGATTCGGGTTATACTTCATTTTCTGAAATGAACAAGTAAGTCATGACATTCCTCATTTATAATTTTTGTACCTTTGAAAGCTGCTGCATGCAATCATATGCCTAGTGGTTTCTCAATTTGAGACAAAGAAAAGATTATTAGAGTCTTCAGACAAACCCCAGTTTTATGACTCAATGCTGTTCAGTATACAATCATGTAATTTGATGAGGTGCAATTGAATAATCAACCATTTAACCCTACCCCGAGTGCATTATAACAGTATAGATGCATGAGAAAATGGAATCTATTTCTTTTATATAATAACTCAAACAAAAATATTTGGCTTTTGTTTTAACATTGTGACTTAGAGTGTGCACTAAATGTTCAACTTCATTTGTGTGTCTGTTCTCTAATAATGCATGCCTTTCGACCAATTAGAGTGCATAGTATCTCTATTGTTCCTAGTATGTGTTGGCAACATTCTACTCACATTTAACTAGGATCGTATTTTATTCCAGTTCATTGCAGCTTTAACCCTCTGGGTTTACAATGTATATGATACTGCCGAGAGGGATGGGACTAAAACCTAACCTACTTTTCTGTATATGAAGTGAAAATGTTGTATTGTATGTCTTCTATGCAGGGAGACATTTGTTGACATTGTTATTGTCAATAATGTAATCATTTATGATTCTTGAGTACAAATGGCAGATTTGAAAACTGAATATGTACTTATTGGTATCTATTGAAATTAATAGTTCCAGCATAGATGATTCTGAAATTGAAGACCATGGGGATTGTCCAAGAAAAAGACCATTGGCTGATGACTCTTGCACCAGTGAGGGTTGTCCATCTCCTAAAAGGTGAGACAGTTGTTTGATGAGAATTCCTTGTATTTGAAAATGCTTAAGAATGCAGTCATTTGCATCTATAAAGCTTGAACACCTGAAATTAAAACATACAGTCAAAATAGCACTCTGGAGAAGACTGTAATTTCAGTCGAACATTTAGTAACTTGTTTCTTCATTTTAGTGTTGTGAACCAAAGTTAAAACATTAGTACTGTATGCAGTCAAAATGTTGAAGTTAATAACCAGAATGGCCATGAGAACAATGTGACTTATGTTAAAGTAAAGAATAATTCTGAGAAATTGTGATGGTCACTCAAAGTGGATTTCTTTGCAATATTCACATTTACTTGCATAATTTTGAGAGATGTTCCTATCTATGCCACTGACCTTGTATGTACATTGTAATTGCTTCTAGTTCCAGAGTAAACGAGCCTGAAATTGAGAACAATCTGGATTCTCCTGCAAGAAAAATACCAATGCCTGAAGACTATCATAAAGAGGCTACATGTAATCCTTTAACCATAAGGTCAGCAGACTTGACATTACATTTAAAAATGATTACTACACCAACAGAAATATTTAGCAATGTTGATAATAGAGTGCACGCACTAAAAGTGTGCAACAGTTGTCACTATTTAGTGGTAAATAGCGCTAATTAAACAAGAAAACAATAGAATTTGCATAAAATAGCACTATATAGTGGTATTTATGTTGCACACTTTTAGAGCATGCACTCTATGATATGCAATGGAAATTTTAACCTTTTGAGTGTCAATTAAATGAACACTTGAGAGCTAAGAAATCTGTGGACAGAGGCCTTTTTTATGGTCATAATGTGTGACATTAATATTATTTGAATGTATGTTCATACTATTATTTTTTTATCTCAGGTACTTGGAAAAAAGAGTTATCACAGTAACGTATAAAAATGGTGAATGTCAGTGGCAAACCAACGACAATGAAACCATTTGTGAGTTTGTTGAGAATAACTTAAAACAAGATGATAAAGAAAAAGGTCAAGATGTTGAAAAACTGATCTTTAGAGACCAAGCTGATAATGTGGTGATAAATACAGGATGGTCTACCTCTATCTTAAGCAAAGATAAGAAATACAGCTGTGAGTTTAAGCCTAATATGCAACGTAAAATGAAATCAGAATTGAGCAGAACAAATTTTCCTCCTAGCCCTGATTATTCAATGGTCGGCAGCTTTAAAGTTCTCAATAAGGGCTTAATCTCAAAACTGAGGGGAATTCAAGGCATCGAGGTTCTTCAGGTGAATGTTGTCCCTGGAGAGACATTCTATGAAGCTTTGGTTAACGATGAGAGGTTCAATAACTCCAAGCTACGCAACTTTAACTTGTTAATGGACCAGACCACCACAGTCTTCCTCACTGTAGAATTCAACCCTAACATACACAATGCAAAAGTCTTCCAACTTTCAAGTAGAAGAAAACCTAATGAAAATGTGACAAAAAAAGAAACTCCTTACAAATATGAACGCAGTGTAACTCCATTGAAGGTAAACTGTAAAGTAGTACCAGAGGATGAAGATCAGCTAAGGTCTTCTTCCAAGTGTCAAGATATAGACAGATCAAACGATGTTCTAGATGGAAATGAAAGTGAGGATGATTCTACTTCTAGAATTAGAATGTTTAGTAGTAATGAGGATTTTCTTGACTTTGTTTACGAAACCATGCTAAAAATAACTGTTAGCGGTAAACTAAACAACAAAGCTATCAACAAGAAAGCAGTTAAACTTTTCAAAGATTATAAATATAATCAGTTTGCCATGAATCATAAAGAGCAGCTGTATACTGCTGACCACCAGCTGATTGTTGACGTCTGCAATTCAGTTGGAGCAGTTTTGATACAGTATAAAAGTGGGGAAATTGGGTTTATGGGAACATGTTTTAGATTAGGAACACACTTTGTTATGACAAATCATCATGTTGTTAAAAATATCGAGGGTGAGTTGGCTATGATTGCAAATGTCTTTGTGGACTTTGCTTATGGAGAAGCTTGCCCAAGTAACAGTGTTCACAAAACATTTGTCTGCAAATACAAACCTGTGGTTAGCTCAGAGAAGTTGGACTATGCTATACTGTCCCTATCTGTGGATGAAACTGCACAAGAGCAGCTTCCACCCAGTGTAACTAACATGTTAGCACTTCCAAGTCCTAATTTAATACTTGATGAGGGGAGGTTCCTGTATTTTGCAGGACACCCTGGTGGTGAGAAGACATCCACAAATTTGTGCTGTCCAGTGAGGAATCCTGAAGCTCTTTCAAAAGAGTTTACAGTAACTCTGAGTTTACTGGGTGAAAATATGTTGAGTTATGATGTGTCTACCTTTTTCTATGGCTCCTCAGGTTCACCAGGGTTCTTGCCCCGGGAAAGAATGTTGTTAGCTTTACATTGCAGAGGTGTTCCTTTAGGTACTGAAGGAAGGTCAGTTGAACAGGGAGTCTTGATGACTGCAATCATCGCTGATGTTAATTACAAAATAAGGGCTGGTTTGCTTGACAATTACAAGTTTGAGGATTTCTTTGGTGTTGAACCTGTTCCTATGGATGTTGATCAGTGAATTACTGAATGAATGTTGTTTTAAAATACCTTGTTGTGTTGATAATACATGTTACAATTTGTAATTACTTTGTCGCAATTTGTAATAATGGCTAAAATATCCTAGGACAAACCTAATGCAAATGTAGAATGGAGACAAATATTTACTAGATTAATATCTCAATATGAGTTTTCCTGAGAAATTTAGAGTCTTCGTCAAATGAAATCTGTTAGATACAGTGAAAAAATATCCGGAGCATTCCAGACTAAAGCAAACGGTCCGTAAAATGGAGGGTATAGATAATAGAATTAATGAATATTAATGAGCCAGCAACTGGCCAAAGTAAGAAAAAGAGCAAAACTAAAAAAAAAAAAAAAAAAAAAAACGGATAACCATACTCAACTGCATAAACACAGGTATAAATAACACACAACATGCGTCTATATACAAAATGGCACTTCATTCTACATAAAGGAAAACAGATAATCAAAGTTTGACTGTACATGAGGATCAGTTGGCCTTGAAATATTATTTCTATAACCTTTAACAAACTTTTTATCTCAATAATATAGAATTGAAATTTAAGGGCTATTGTCCAGCCTTAAAAGCATTATTCCATGCCAAGCCGATCTTAGTCCCCATATTTCTCCAAAATCAATGATCAACTCATATCATGTAAAGAAAATTCAATTTTATGTTATTGAGACAAAAATAAAATAATCCAGGCAAAGCTAACTGATTTTCACATAAAGTTGAACTTCAATTAATGTATTTTAAGATTTTCTTTATGTGGAATGAAGTAATGATCATACTGTTTTATTGTATAGTTTTTCATATGTTCATTTTGTTTTTCATTAGAGAACTTATTAAAATGTTTATTTTTGCTCTTTGTTTTACTTAATTTGGCCAGTTGCTGGCTCATTAATATTCATTATATAATTCCATTATATGAACTCCCAATTATTCAGACTGTTTGCTTTATTCCAGAGTGTTCTGGATAATTGATGTTCGACTGTACTGATAATACTTGTTGAAATAGAAGCCACATGAGGCCTTTATTATCCAATGCATCTTTTTTTTATTTTTTCCCTCGAAATGTAACAGACTCCAAACTTCTCAGGAAAGCCCAGTTGAGATATTGGTCTGTATTTCTCTCCATTCTACATCTGCATTAGGTTCATTGTCCTAAGAAATGTTTGCCAAAATTACACATTGCGACAGTTCATTAAAAAGTGTGACAGCTTTGGTATTACAAATTGTGACAAGGTTTATTACAAATTTGTAGACAAACATTTGAGGATTTGTTTGGTCACAACAGAGCCCAGGAGCCAGTTTTATGAAGCATGGATAAAAGTTATACACTTCATTGAATTTCTTTAAAATTTATCCACTGAATAGAGATTTGTCGAGTGGTGTTCAACTGGCTCCAGACAGCTTTGTTGTCATATAAATTGCTATGTAAGTTGCTATTAATCCATGTTTTAAGTTATCATTAATGTAAAGTTGATAATTTTATAAATTATAACAACATGTAATGCATATTAGACTTTGTTATTAATTCTATCAGCTTGTAACAGTGTCCAGTTGACATATGGATCACTTCAGTTGATCATCTACCTGTAACAATCAGGCATCAAATTGCCCTAATTCATTATGACGTCACCATCAAAACATTCATCAAAATTCTATTGTTTAACGCAAGGGATCATGGTCGTTTGGCAGGGACAAAACAAAGCAAATTGACTGAAAATCGTTCTAAAGAACCATTATAAATTCAAGAGGAGAAGTAGAATTGTTTTTAAATGCCCTGTATATTATTAATTACACATGAACGTGCATTATATCCATTTTAGTTTAACTTGTTTCTCTAGGAGTAATTTTGGTCAAATTGTCGATTGGATTTGGTGATTCTGTCACCCAACATAAACAATCCATGATGTCATAATGAAATAGGGCAATTAAACATCATATCTACTTTACATTTCAACTAGTTTTTATTTTTTGTATATTTTCTATACAACAAGATTTAGATACAATACAACAATATTATTGGTTTTGATTTAAAATATATTATTATGTGAGTAATAAATGGGCAGTGGCTAGACTTTGCTTGGAGCCGGTCTAGAATGGAGAAGTAAGGCATCTCCTTCCCTCCACCAGCCTGGGTGTACACCTTGGGCAAGTGTTAGCACACCCTAAGCCTCCCTTTACAGGGTTACGATAAACAAGATACCACTCCTAGTAGTATGAAAACTGAATTAAATACTACATGGAATCTACCAGCCTCTGGTGACTGCCAACCTTGGTATCTGCCAATGTTCGGTGGCAAGCTGTAACTGCTGAACATCAATTGTATGTGCAACAAGTAGAATTCTGCAGTCATTAATTCAGCCATGCAGGAACATAGCTAATCACAACAAGAAACCAGCACTCACCAGAGTCACACTTACATTCAGTGGCACAATTTATATACCAAGAACAGTACTCCAATAGTATTCTTTTGAAAGATAATATTTTGATAACAAAGTAGTTGGTAGGTGCTCTCTTACTGTGCTGATCGCCCAACCGTGAACACCTAACAAAGTTTTGTACAAGTTTTTGACAGGTTTTTCTAAGCCCCGACCTTGACAAAAGGTCAGGAGCAATGAAACAAGGCCTCCTGGCTAGAACAATGATGAGCGGCGATTGGTTATCCAGAAACTTAAAAGCATCAAAGTTGTCAAAAACCTGTCAAAAACTTGTACAAAACTTTGTTAGGTGTTCACGGTTGGGCGATCAGCACAGTAATAAGCACTTTTAATTGAGATTAAATGATCCATTTAGTATAGTCTTAGCAAGACTCTAAAATTGTATTTCAATATTGAAGTACCATATTTTAAAAATTATGCAATAAGGTTTACTTACAAGATTTAATTATATACATTTATAGAAGAATTGTTTTATCACAAACAATGTATACAGTCATATTGCTGTATCAATGTTGCTTCATTGTATTGTGTAACTGATTTTTTTAAATAAGAACTTCTTTGTAAAATATCAGTTATGCTTATTGGTGTCAGATTTCCAGATCTTAGGAGTTCGTGTGCATCTCACAGCTGGAAAAAAAGTATAATTCCCACAATGGGTTTATTTTGGATTATGATTGGGAAAGTGCTAGCAAACCCAAACATGATCCATCTCTAAGGTAGAAATCTTAATTGCATAATTCCCCGACGGTGAAAAAGCTTGATATGGTCATTTAAGCTTGGATAATGTGTTATAGAAGATCCCCACCCTGTATCTGACGGACCCCCCCACCCTTGATCTGAACATATGGTATATCGAAATGTTGTTGACAAAAGTCAAACTTACACATGATATATGCTTATATTAATTTAATCATGCAGTTTCTACATATTTATTAATGCAGGTGAAATTACCTGGCCACAATCTTTTTAAGCAGTACTGCTATAGCAGTGCTCACCGTCGTTTTTGGTGGCAGCTTTTTTTGCACAAAATTCCCAATGGGCATAACCAGTAGTTTTATGAAAGGTTCTCCCACGTATGGGCTTACAGTTTATATATTTTTATCTTTTATATTAAAAGAATTTTCAATAGAGTGCAACACTAGAAGTGCGCAACATATTAATTATATACCACTGAATAGTGCTACTATTTTAATGACACAGCTGCTAATTTGGCTTTAGTTGTCACCAAATAAAGTAGTTACTAAAAAATCAGCGATTTTTTTATTTATTCTCCGATTGTACCTTTGTTGAAAAATAAATGTGGGGGTTGGAACAGAATGAGTGGTTGCGTGTGGCAGCGTACACCAGCAAACCCCATAACTGAAAAAACCTGAAGCATGATGAAGCTTTATGCACCTATCAGCAGCTTCCCCTTGGGGTTGACCCCCGGGCTGACCAGGGAGATTGTAAAAATTCATAATTCAAAATTCATTCCCCTGGGGAAGGGAAAATGTCTTTTCCAATGTCCCCTGTTCAAGGCATCCAGTAATGTACAATGTCCCTTCATCGTAATAACAAAAATCACAATTTCTGACCCTGGAAATTCCACAACAAAATCAATGTCACTAATTTTCCCTACCACAGGGGCAATAACTGGATCCAATCTACCTTATTCCCCAACCTATCTCCCTAGTCAGCCCGGGGGTCAACCCCAGGGGAAGCCGCTGATAGGTGCATTACCCCCATCTCTACACCATTGTAGGGTTTTTTTTTCAAATTTCTTTCATATCACAGCCCGAAGCATGGTTTACCGTTACCACATTGTGCAACTACTGGAGAACAGAGAATATATTTAAAACATATCTGAGATATATAACAAACCCTTGAAACCTTTTCAGAATGGGGTGTGCAACCCCACAGCTGTATACGGCCACTGTAATGGTGTACAAATCCACTGATCATGATTCTATAGAACTTTAATTTTCCAAGAAACTAAATCACATGCAGAGATTTAAGAAGTCCCTGGAAATAAATTGAACCCCATTCAATTAAATAATTGTTCAGCTCTGACACAAATGCATTTGATGCATGATGATGACGTCAGCATGATGCGAAAATTCTGATATATAGCCTTACGCACATTCTTTACTATACTTTTAATGAATAGTAAAATCACAAAGAAAACATTTGTATCGTTCTTAAAATGCACCAATGACACTTTTGATGCATCGAAAATTAACTAATATTTTAGTTTAACCCTTTCGCTCCTGGAGATTTTTGGCGTTTTTAGGCGTTTTTTGACACATACAAACTTTTAGCTCGTCCAGAGCAGTTTGTTTTTGGCTTCGATCAAGATTCCTGTGTTTTTGTGTTACCGGGGAGGCATGAAGCTGGCAAACAGGTTTAACACGTTAGAAACAGGTTTTCAGTCTAATCAGAACTTTGACGAATTCGCATCATTCGTGATTTCGTCGTTGTTTTTTGCTATTATTTTGCCTCTAAACGCTTCTGGAAAAGCATCATTAAGCTTTCTAGTTGTGATGAGTCTACTGTTTGAAAGAAATCAAGCTGGTGAGATGATTTCCAGTTAAAATTCGTGTTTTTTTCGCACTCGTGAATTTTGGTGACCGTTGAAGAAATCATCACTTAAAGACTGTTTTAGAGGCAAATTCTCGGACTGCCGCGGCTTTTTTTGCATGTTGTGGTGATAGAACACAAGCCTGAAAATTCGGCAGAATTCCGAGGTAGCGTTAGACTTATAAAAAAAACTTGAAATGGGGGGAGGCTATGACGGCTGCCGAAAATTTGGTTGATTTCCCAGAATGCATTGCAGTGGTATTTTTTTCGAAACACGTGTAGTTTGAAATAGGCATGTTCGTAGGGATTTAGCGCTGTAAGTAGAATGAAATAAAACTTGAAAAACTTGCATACGCTTAGTAGAAGGACTGAATTTTCCTAGGATATGAAACTTTTTGCTTGAAGACAAGGTTTTTTGCCAAAAAACTCGACCTGCAAAATGTGTGATTTTCAACATCTGAAAATAGCGAAAAAACGTGATTTTCCTGCTTTTGAAAGTTTGAACTGTATGTTTTTGCCCAAATTGCTAGTTTCTTCAACCTGAATGATACTTAAAAGTTAGCCACATTTCTAGTGTTTGCTTTGAATGGTGATTTATGGCATTAATGACTTAATTCAGGAGGATATGATTTTTTAAAGCAAGGTAGTTCTCTACGGCCGGTTTTGGCCGGTACAGGAGCGAAAGGGTTAAGCAAATTTATTATTTAGATTCTTTTCTTTCTCTATTTTGTACCTGTCTTTGTATTTTTTTATTTCTTTTTTGAACAATTGATGTAATGTTCATTTTTTTTTCACTCTAATGCATTTATTTATTTATTTATTTATTTATTTATTTATTTATTTAGTTATGTATTTATGTATTTATGTATTTATTTATTTATGTATTTATTTATTTATGTATTTATTTATTTATTTATTTATTTATTTTATTTATTTATGTATTTATTTTATCGTCCATACACATTGTTTTGTATTTGATCTATTTCTACCCTTATTTTCATTTATTTCCTCTTCTTTACGGACAGGGCCTGGATACTAAAGTGATTTGATTGGATGATTGCGGGCATGATTGTCCAATCAAGAGTTTTGTAACTGTTTGGCGCGTAAATTTGCATTTAGTCGTCGTTCTACACAGTTCGAAGAGGTTCTTTGTTGACTGCGCATTCCATTTTGTTCAAAAATCTCCCATTTTTAAGCAATTTTGTGGGAAAATCACCATGATTCATCCAGGTAAGAATGCGAATACTCATTGTCCAACTTTTTTACGAATTCATTTCAGGTTTCAGAACAAAAAATGAAAAATTGTTTTGCTGAATTCTGCGAAATCTAACGCCATTCTTGGATTCGCTTCCCGTGCACTGTTGTATTCTAGACATGATTCTGACTGGTTTTATCACTATTTCCCAGCTGAAATAGGCTGGGGAGTATTTTTAATGATTAAAAGTAGAGAAGTGTGTGGTCTATGGTTACAAATCTTTTGTTTTTATTTTAAATCGACTGTCTAAAGATCAGACGCTTTGTAGTTCGAACCATGGTTGTAAACCCATTGTAACAATAACGACATTTTTTACCAAAACTCACGAGCTTGAGCTAAAACAACAAGTAAAAATCAAATCTGTGGCTCACGTATATATATTTTTTTATTAATTATTTATGTTGGGATGTTTTAAGTGTAAAAATTGGAAGAAACTTTGATTGCTTGTTAAAATGTGCTGACATGCAAAATTATTCGCGCCGTGGCGATGCAACGATTTTAACTAATAATAATTACAAGATGTACATGAAGAGTTCTCCAAGGTTTACGTTATTTATGTATTAAAGGTTTATCTTAGTTTTTCTAGCATCCAAACGAGGTCATTCCTCGACTGAATCGGATGAATCTGGTTATATTTCACTTCCTGAAGAATCCTTTATGAACAAGTAAGTCATGACAGAAAATCAACACAAGTTTTTTGTCTATAATTTTTGGACATTTTGAAAGCTGCACTGCAATCATATCATGCATAATGGCTCACAAAGTGAGACAAAAATATCCTAGGATAGCAATCAATAAAATTCAAGCATTGAAATATGATATAAAAAATTAATGCAAATCGATATCAATCTAATGGCGATCGATTAAAAACAGTTTCATTAAACAATATTATTGGATAAGGTTTTTATGATGTCCATATCACTATCAATGTCGAGAAGTGTTATAGCAAATGTTGCAAAGGTTTTTTTTAAATAATATTGTTATAGCCTTTTGTCATTACACTGTTTAAAAAACTTTTCAGATGAGTTGTGAATGTGTCAATATGATTTGATATATGATTATATGTAATGGAGGGAAAATATTGTGTATGTCTTTTGTGTGTATGTGTGGCGGGGGGAGGGGGGGGGACATTCCTTGACATTGTTATTATCATTGATACATATATATATATGAGTGTCATAATTCTTTATCAAGTAAAAATGGTAAATTTGAAAATTGATACATGTGTACACATAAGTGTATGATGTTTTATAATTATATGATAATTACTAATGATATACACTTTTAGATCTAGATTTGCACCTCAAAATCTTGATGGGCTATTAACCAAAAATCACATTTTTCTTCAATGATACTTACATGTATTGTATCTGAATAGTTCCAGGGTAAATGATCCTGAATTTGAAGGCCATGTGGATTCTCCAAGAAAAAGACCATTGGCTGATGACTCTTGCACCAATGAGGGTTGTCCATCTCCTAAAAGGTAAGACAGTTGTTTGATGAGAATTCCTGGTACTATTTCAAAATGCTTAAGAATGCAGTCATTTGCATCTAAGCTTGGACACCTGAAAATAAAACAGGCATTTTATAATGAAATGCATATTTTAAAAGTATTTTCAGGTGTTCAATGTTACATGCAAATGACTGCATTCTAGAGTATGTTCAAATACCAGAATAAATGAATGAAAGAATGAAAAACTTTATTTAAATACGATAGTTCCAAAAGTTAAAAACTTCTTTACATGGAAGTCGTAATAAAAATACAGATATAGAAAGACTAGGTAAATAAAAACTACTATTAAAACAATTACAGAGTATTGACAACTTCACGCCATTTATAAAGCTTGTTCTTGAATGCCGTTTTGGTGTCTGCAGTTTTTATCTCATTAGGTATTGAATTCCACATAGTGGATCCCCTGTAATAGAAACTGCTTTTGAGAAAATCTGTTTTTGGGATTTGTTTCATTCTCATGTTGTTATTCCTTAATTTGGATTTGTATACATCCTCCTCAGATGCAAATAGATTTGATAAATACAATGGACATTTGTTATTTACTATGTCATACATCATTAATCCCATTCGTTTCTTACATCTTTCTTCGAGTTTGTCCCATTTTAATCTTTCCAAAAGATCAGCTGATCTTACATCATAACCTTGAAACGTTATGATGCGGGCAGCTCTATTTTGTAGCTTTTGTATTCGATCTGTTTTTCCCTTGTCTAGATTGCTCCAGACAAGGTCACAATAATCAAAATTGGGTTGTATCAAGCTTTTATACATAGTGATCAGCGTGCTGGTCGGTACAAAGTCACACAGCAGATTTAGACCGTAGATAGATCTGCCGATTTTTAGGCACATTGTGTCAATATGTTATTCCCAGTTAAGGTTCTCATCAATAAGGACCCCAAGATGTTTAAGAGTGCTGACCCTTTTGATCTCTGAGCCGCTTATCCTAATAGGAGCAAAACTGCCAAAGCTTGGAACTTTAAACTTTGATCCAAATATCAATATGTATTCTGATTTAACTACGTTCAAACTTAGTTTGTTTGCCAGAAGCCAGTCACTGACCCTCGCCAGGTCGTGGTTAATTTTCTGGTGGAGCTCGGTGGCCGACTTACTAGCAATGCTTATAATGGTGTCGTCAGCATAAAGTCTAGGTTTGGTATGGTCCAGGCAGCATGGAATATCGTTAATATAAATTATAAACAATAATGGTCCTAAAAAAGACCCTTGTGGGACCCCATGAGATATACTTTTTGGTTCAGAAACTTCATTTTGGACAATACAACATTGCTTCCAATCACTTAAATATGATTTAAAAAAATCTAGACTTACTCCGTCGACGCCATATAAGTGTAACTTTTCTATCAATATTTGAGGTGAAACAGTTGCTAGGTCTAAAGCTACATGTACTAACAGGTTTCTCAAGCCTTCGTCCATGTTTACTTAGTATACCACTCATTTGTAACTCAAGAAGAGCTGTAAGAGTGGAATGTAGAGGATGAAAGCCAGACTGATATTTCGTTAGTAATTGATGAGTCGTAAAATAGCTATAGAGTTGATTGAAAACTGCTCGTTCACATACTTTAGACAAAAAAGGTAGTATAGATATCGGTCTGTAGTTGGTAGGGTCATCCCGGTCATTGGCTTTATGTAGCGGGATAGCAGTTAGCAACTTTCCAGCTATTAGGAAAAATTCCTTGTGACAGAGATTTGTTAATTAATGGCCATGGGGACAGTGTGCCTTGTGTAAAAGTAAAAAAATAATTCTGATTAATTGTGATGATCATTTGGAATGACTTTCTTTACAATATTCACTTTTGCTTGCCTGAGAGAAGTTCCTAACTATGCCACTAACATGTGTGTAATTCCTTCTAATTCTAGGGCAAATGAGCCTGAAATTGAAGACCATATGGATTATCCAAAAAAAAGAACAATGGCAGATTACTGTTGTACTGATGAGGCTAACCCATCTCCCAAAAGGTGAGATAGTTGTTTGATAATAATTCCTGGTACTATTTGAAAATGCTTATGATAGAGTAATAGAATCAGTCATTTGAAGTATAAAAACAATAATGGTACACATTGTATTACAAATGAAAGTGGTCAAGACATAGTCATAGTTAAAACAAAAAAACAATATATATATATTATGAGAAGATGTAACAAGAACACCAAAATGCAATTATAATTACTCAGCCCATAGTAACAATTGTGTCCTCAAATATTAATTCAATTATCAGATGGTAATATTATACTGTTGGTTGTTTTTCAGTGAACAGCAAGAACAAATCTATCTGAACTTTATTTATGATGACGGCAATCCAACACCATTACCAACCAGTGGAAAAGAAAGAATTGGAGATTGGATTGAGAAGAATTTGCTTGCAATACTTCCCAGGGGTACAAAACGACCAGATATAGACAAGTGTATTCTGTTAGACTCAGAGAGATCAGCAGTCAATCTTGGATGGCCAACTATGATGTTGGACAAGAACATGACATACAAATGTAAAAGTGATATTGTAAGTGACAAAGTTAAGATGAATACAAACCTCAGCAGGAAGGATTTTGGTGATTTAAAGGGAGATAGTTTTAGAAATGATAACTTTTTTATAGTGAAAAACCCCAGTTACGCAGTAAGTAAGCTTTATAGGTATAAGAAAAAAATACAATCTCTCAAAGTACATTTTTTGCCTGATGAGACTATTTATGATGCACTGTCTAAAGACGGGCGTTTTAACAATGAATTCCTTGAGAAGTTTGTTTTATTAATGGAAGGTAAGAGAGACTCTGACATCTTTCTTCCTTTGAAAGCCAAAACATTTTTTGGCTGTGTTCTAAGTTTTTTTAAAAAGGACACAAATCAGTTTGCACTGTCTGAAAGTCAATTAAAGATAAAATCCGAACCAGGCCTGCCAGAAAGACCAGATCAGGCCAGTATAAGTGGAGTTGACCAGGAAGAAATGGTTACTGGTAACTCCAAAGTACGATCCAGTTCTATAGTCACAAAGATTACAAGTGATAAGGAATTTGAGGATATTATAGATAAGCTTTTAGGACTAGCAGTATCTGAAAGAAATAATGCCAAAAAAAGGGAGAAAGCTGCAAATAAGCTTTTTGCATCAACTTATAACAAATATGCTTTGGAGACAAAATTTCAAATGTATGGTGAGTTTCATGAGTTTCTTGCTAAGGTGTGTCACTCTGTTGGAGCAGTGATTGTCAAATACAAAAGTGGTGCAGAGGTTTTTAAGGGCACATGTTGGAGAATTGGTACAAAGTTTGTTATGACCAATTATCATGTTACACAAATGGTTTTAGATGATGATCACATTTTAGAGGAAGTTATAATTGATTTTGACCATGGAGAAAAAGATATTAAACATAGAAGCTTTACCACTAAGACTTTGGTCTCAAGCTCCAAAGAGCTAGACTATTCTATACTTGTTCTTGAAGAAAAAGACAACATGGAGTTCCCCCCTAGTTTAACAACTATGCTAGGTCTTCCAACATTCAATAAGCCTCTTGAAGAAGGAAGAGTGCTCTATTTTGCTGGTCACCCAGGGGGTGTCCAGACAACAACAAACTTGTGTTGTCCTGTGCAAAACCCTGAACATTTAAAAGAAGAGTATGTTCTTACTCTTGGTCCAGGGATGAAAGAGCTATTGGAAGACACAAATGCTGAAACATATCACATTTCTACATTTTTCTTTGGTTCCTCTGGGTCACCAGCATTCTTGTTGGAAGAAAAGATGCTTATAGCAATGCATACTCGGGGAGTATGTTTAGATGAAGCTAAAGGAAGATCTGTTGAACAGGGAATAAGAATATCTGCAATAATGTCAGATGTTAAAGGACGAATAAATGCTGACATGTTCCAGGATCTCTTTGGTGATGAACCACCTGAAGATTGTCCTCTTCCAATGGAAGTTGATTAATTTCTCAATAACTGTTGAGCATGGCTGTAGTTTACCGTGAGGCAAACTGAGGTATACAAAAACTATTATGAAAACTGCAAGAGTAGTGAATACACTGACTTGATTCTGAATCACCTTTAACTCCAACAGTACATACAGTCTCTAAAGGCAAAGTCTTTGACAATCTATTGTTCAGAATGCTTATAACTAGTATCACTCACATAGCCCTTTAAATGCACAGGATGTCTTTGCCTCCCAGGTCTTTCTGGTTGAGTTGTTGAAACTGCAGGTATAAGTTTGTCATTGTCGTTTGTCTCTTGTTCCAGTGCCTCACTATTGTGGATCATATTAAAACAGGATGCATTCTTGTAATGTCCTTTCCAATTGATGAAGCTGTAAAGCATTGTCCCTTTCTTTTCTTTAACATAAAATGCCTCAGTTCTGTAGGGTGACGACAACTGGTTTTGTTTCTTGTCATTGTTTATCAATTAAGACTTTATCTGCCATTTCAAAGTCTCTGTCTTTAACTTTATTTCTGGGCTGTGATGCTTGATCCTGAATCACCTTTAATCACTCTATAGCTAACTTCTGCACGTTTCATAAATATAGATCACATGACTGTTTACGTCACAATACTAGCATACTACAATAACCAATAGCACTTATATTTGTGAATGATTGGATTGTTACCAAATAAGGTGTCTGTCTACTGTTTTTGTACTAGAAGTTGCATGTAAATGTACTTCATTTAAACATAGCAAACGTTGCAACTCGCTACAACAGGAAACTAAAAACAGGATTCAGTGACAAGCAGATACAATGATTAGATTGCAGCGGGTTGACCAGTTGGTTGTAGCTGGTTCATCAACAAGTATATCCTAAGAAACTTAGTGAAGTTTTCAAACTCTAACAGTTAATGTATTCACTCTGGTAAACATAGTGATAAGAATTAAATGAAAAGAGGCATTTCTTGTTCATTTTTTATCATGTTTTTTTTTAAATCTTAGTCTCTGCAAGACTCTAAAATTGTAAGGTATATAGTCAAATTTAAAAACACATTAATTTTTTATCATATTGATTTAGATTGAAAGTGCAGAAACACCAACTGGGCCCAACTTATAAAAACTGACAATCACTTACAATCTATAGAGAATCAATTTACAATATTATGGCATATGACAAAATCTATCAGCATTGCAAACTTTTGCAAAATTTTAACAAGTTAGTGATGAGATGTAGTTGGTTTGTGATCTGCCAGTTTTGTTCAGGTGGGCCCTGTTAGCATACCTGCAGTAATGTAAGCTATATTTTATTTACGTTTAAATTAGTGTATGGGCAGTGGCTAGACTTTGCTTGGAGCCGGTCTAGAATGGAGAAGTAAGGTACCTCCTTCCCTTCACCAGCCTGGGTGCACACCTTGGGCAAGTGTCAGCACACCCTAAGCCTCCCTTTTACAGGGTTACGATAGCATGCAGTTAAATTAAAAATCTTCTTAAGTAGTGCACAGTATCTTTAGGTGGCATCTCTTTATAGAAAATAACTCATAAGCATAACCAGTACTTTTATGAAAGGTTGACCCACTTTTGGGCTTACAGTTTATATATTTGTATGCATTTTTATATTTTATAAAAAGGTTCTCATGATAGAGTGCAAACACTAAAAGTGTGCAACATAAATACCACTAACCTTTTGTTTAATCAGTGGTATTTACTGCTGTAAAATAGCGAGAATTATTGTACACATTTAATTGTTTGTGCTCTAAAGAACCTTGTATCACCATTTTAATGACAGCTTGTAATCATTTGGCTTTAGTTCTCACCTAATAAAGTAGATATTGAAAAAAATGGCGAGTTTTTTATTTATTCTCTAATTGTAACTTTCTTTAAAAATATATATGAGCATTGGAACAGGATGATTAGCCTCTGTGGGTGGAGTGGGACCAGAAAACCCAACTGAAGAGTGATGACGTTTTACTCCCGTCTCTACACCCCTCATATTGGAGATTATGCTCCCACCCCTCCCCCCCAACTTCAATATATTCTGGGTCCGCCTCTGCTGTCCGTCCCTTGAATAAAGAATTTTGAACCGTGACGTCATAAAAACTTATTCTCTATAGCTGAGTATAAATGCTTGTTTTTAGCTAAATTCGTTTTTAAATCTGAGAGCACTAACACTTGACACAGGATTTGTAGTAATCGTAATTTCTGTCCGTAATGTGAGTTCAAGTGGTGTAATTTGAGTATCCAAGTAACAGCCGTAGGGTGTCTAATGCATTTCTACTTATTAAAGAAATCGGATTGATTTGAAAATTGAAATGTTATATAAATAGAATAAATCGAGAAGTAATGAAAAACCCGAAAAATGATTGTTCAATTAAGAAGAAAAAAAAACAGATAAAGGGCACATTTTAAACAGACGCATTTGAAACAGACTCAAGTATAAACGCAGCGCAAGTGATTTTCCAACTCTGTGACAGCTTGAAATATGTAATGTAATGTGGTGCTTATATAGCGCATTTCACTCAGTCTCAATGCGCTTTACAATCTTTAATATTTATAGTATGTAATCCGGATTTACAAGCATGAGGTTGATTAGTAATTAGTATGTATTAGTGTAGGCCTATCACCGAGGATGGTCGTACCTGCGTCCTCAGTCGTTCTTTTACGTCCCCCCGTTAATGGTTAATATGCAATTAGTGCAAGCACAAAAAGAACGGAAAGTTTTGAATCCTTGCCCTTTGTGTTCGAGTCTATTTCACAAGTGAGGGCAGCAAAAGATAAATACGTTAAATCGCTTTATATGCTTGCTCGTCTATTTCACTAGTGACCGAGGGTATATGCGCAGCACAAGAGAAATGTACTGTATCGCATATGTTTGTGTCTATTTCACTAGTGATCGAGGGTATATGTGCAGCACAAGAGAATTGTACTATATCGCATATGTTTGTGTCTATTTCACTAGTGATCGAGGGTATATGTGCAGCACAAGAGAATTGTACTATATCGCTTATGTCAGTTGTGTCTATTTCACTAGTGATTGAGGGTATGTGCGCAGCACAAGAGAAATGTACTATATCGCATATGTTTGTGTCTATTTCACTAGTGATCGAGGGTATATGTGCAGCACAAGAGAAATGTACTGTATCGCTTATGTTTGTGTCTATTTCACTAGTGATCGAGGGTATATGTGCAGCACAAGAGAATTGTACTATATCGCTTATGTTTGTGTCTATTTCACTAGTGATCGAGGGTATGTGCGCAGCACAAGAGAAATGTACTATATCGCATATGTTTGTGTCTATTTCACTAGTGATCGAGGGTATATGTGCAGCACAAGAGAAATGTACTGTATCGCTTATGTTTGTGTCTATTTCACTAGTGATCGAGGGTATATGTGCAGCACAAGAGAATTGTACTATATCGCATATGTTTGTGTCTATTTCACTAGTGATTGAGGGTATATGCGCAGCACAAGAGAAATGTACTATATCGCTTATGTTTGTGTCTATTTCACTAGTGATTGAGGGTATATGCGCAGCACAAGAGAAATGTACTACATTTATATCGCTTATGTTTGTGCCTATTTCACTAGTGATTGAGGTTATGTGTGCGCAGCAATGACAAGAGAAATGTACTACATGTATATCGCTTATGTTTGTGTCTATTTCACTAGTGATTGAGGGCATGTGCGCAGTACAAGAGAAATGTACTACATCGCTTATATTTGCGTCTATTTCACTAGTGATCGAGGGTATGTGCGCAGCAAAAGAGAGATTAACTATATACTAATCGCTTATTATTTCACTATTGAGGACCATGCAGGTTTTTTCATTGTAGAGTACAAATATAAAGCGGTTTTCAAAACTTCAATTTAATATGCTTTCCTGTCCATTTTTTCCTTTTAGTTTTCTTTTGTGTTTTCGATATATTACACTTTATTAGCACCGTATTACACATTAACTATTATGTTCTCACTCAGTGACGGATCCAGGAGGGTTCTATATGGGTTCCACGGAACCCCCCTTGATCAACGTGCGCCTAAAGAATTATAAACTGAAGGTTTTGAGACTTTGTGAAATGCACTAAATAATTAACATTCATATTTCTGTCATTACATTTGTTACAGTACGGGCGGTACCTTTTCCTACTCAATACTGAAACGACTCTTGAAAATGTGAAACCAAAATATAGAACTCCTGGATCCGCCACTGTCTCTATCAGGGTTATCAAAACCGTGAAGAAGGCGCAATCTTTAATTCTCCGTCTAGTTAAGGTGGCCAACTGACGCGAAAAAACAAACACCATATATGATGATTTTGCTTTTTTCCAGTGGATATAGTCTCAATTGCGCATGCACCTCGCCTGTACTAGCCGTGGCGGTTTTAGTTTTTAAGTCCCGATACTTTTAGTCTGCATGGCGGTAGCGGATCTTAGGGAGGGGGAGGGATTTGGGGACGGGGAGGGGTTCTTCACCGACCCCTCTCCCGAGAGATGCTGCACATCGCCGATTCCGCATGATGATTAACAATAATGTACAAGAAGAACAAAACATGTTGGTGTTCAACTAAGATAGCTAGTGCCTGCATTCAATTTACTAGCATTAGGTCAACTGGATGGTATTGATTATATTTTAAAAGTTTATAAAGCTTGTACTGTGTTAATGGATGTTCAATCAAAAGCACACGTTTTTTCCTTGTGGCGAATATTTTTTAATTTTAAAGCATATGTCTGATTTAACATCAAAAGTGATTTAAAGGTCAAATTTTTTAGATGCATAAAAAATCAAAGATAACGAATGAATCCAAGTTTTGATTTTATCATCTCGTAAATTTAATGTGGGGAAAAATTCTAATGGTCCAAAAATTATTTAAAAATGCATCATTGAAGTAGTAATAATGATTTTGCTAAAACTATAGGATACTAAGCATTTTAATCGATACATTATCTGATTTAAACCGTCGTTTATAATTCTATCCACCTAACCAAATTTTTCAAATGCATTTTGTCAGAAAGAATTTCAAATGTTATCTTTAACCTAACACACCAGACAATTCTTCTACCCTAGTCGGCTTGTGAGCTATTAAATAAACATGGATCATCGAAATGTCCTTGTCCCTGAAAAACAACACGTAAGAAAAATTCAAGTCCTAAGACACGAGTCATGACAAATAATCTAGCTTATTTATTTTTTTCAAAAATAGGCGGAATCGATCGAACGAAATTAAAACCTCGACATACCAGGACATTTATCGAAATCGATCAACAGTACGCTTCGGCATATTGGTCAGGCTTTCCAAAACGCGAATGGTATGGGCAACTCTGAACGTGAATATATAATTATGAATAACTAGTTTAAACTAGTAAATTATTACTAGTTTCAAATCTAATATTTGGAGGTAATTTCAATCACTTTATAGAGTATAGTACACGAAATGCTTTTCCTCCGTTTTTGTTTTGTTTTTGTTTCAGTATTTGGATGTTTGTTTGTACTTATTTGTTTATTGGGTTTTGTTAGTGGTTGCTTATTTGCTTATTCGTTTATTAACAAGCTATCTGTAAATATAATTGTGCTCCCATGTATTTCTGACTAAAAAATAATTCCCACAAACTATACGTCGAAGATTTCAGCAAATATATATATTTAAAAAGACAGATTAACTTGGTTACTATCTGATTTTTAAAGTATTTTTATACACACTTTGGCAGAGGATGGATGTTGACTCAAGAGTTAACAATTTTTCAGTCGATAAAAATTTATTGTATTAAACTATGTCATGTGCTTTATATTGCTGTAACTTTATTTTAAATTTTCTTGTCTTTTTTATTTTTTATATGAAACAAAAAATTCATCCCGCTGTCGAAATAATTCTGGATCCATCCATGCATGCAAGTTTAAACTTTTAACTTCATTTGCTTTAAACACATTGTGTTCAATTTTCAAATTCATTATTTTCAAACATTGTTTGATCAGTAATCAACTATTCCTTATTTTGATTATAAGTGTCAAGTTTCCTATTCTTTAATTTAATTTCTTTCATTATTTATTCAGTTAAGTATGTCAAATTAACACTAAAAATCACGTTCATTGGTTTTCTGCAGTGCACAAGTTTAAAGTCAGTCTTCTTTTCTTACATATTTCCAACGCTGGGGTAATTTAGTTATTTCGTATTTAACGAAAAGGATATGATAAATACTAAATAGCGCATTGTGTTTTTAAAACATTCCTTTGTTAGGCTGACAATTACAGTCTACGACGTGGACCCGTCCGTTTTTTCCCCAGCAACTAATGTGAGAAGACGATCCTTGCCTTTTTTGTCAATCTGTCTGGCCTGCAGTTCAAATCTGTAATTGTTCTTTATAACATTAAGTATAGAGGGAAAAAGGTGTTCTTTTTTTTTCAGTTTAGCTGCCGGTTATTGTTTTTTTTAGCTGCCAGTTATTTGGAACTTGGTTTGATTTTTTCCCTTTTTTGTTAGTATTTATTTATTTTCCTCTTTGCGTTTCTGTTTTTTTTTTTTTTTTTTTTTACAGTTTACCTTTTTGCCTATATCTTTAATTTAACAGCTTTTTGATAACAATACTCCTGTAATTTTTACATTAAACATAAGTGTAAAATTCGAAAAAAGAATTGAGTATGGGCCATTAATTCAACTTGACTTGGAAAAATCCACTTTTTCAAACATCTGTTTCTCTTATAGAGATTTGGGTGGGCGAATTGCTCAAGTTCCTATCAAAAACCGATCTTCTTGAAATAAAAGCTTTAAGTCTCGCATGGAAATCTTTTGTGACTATTGTATAAATAATCGGATCAGCAGCAGAGTTGACAACAACTCCAATAACGCAAATGTTATAGAAGATAAGAAACAGTTTGTGAAAAACAAAACTCTGCCAGAAAATCACCAAGACTCTGAAGACGTTGACAGGCAACATTGTGATCGTAAAGACAACTACCAGAGGTGTTAGGAGTTTTTTCGTCCTCGCGTTTTGCTTGACTCGCTTCATTTCTTCTCCCTGTCGCACTTTAGCTGTAAGGCTTAACTTCTTATGAAGATTACTGCTGACATTGATCTCTCTTGTAATCCGTATATATGTATAGCTGATTATAACTAGCGGTAAAACGTACAATACAACTGCGTCAGTGATGTTATAGACTGCGTGGAAGACAGGCGACGGCCATTCAAATCCACAAAAGGTTCCCAGGGGATTTTCCACGAATCGAACGTAAAACAAGAGAGGTACGACTAGAAGTACAAATGTCCCAATCCATATGACGGCGACCGTGATTCGGATTGAGTTAATTGACTGTCGATGGCTATGGATAATTCCCCGATAACGTTCAACGGCAATTGCCACTATAGACCATATACACGCTCCGTGGAAGAGCTCCATAAGCGGATAGAATACATAGCATACCTCTTTGCCAATAGGCCAGTATAACGGGGATTGTTCTTTGATGATAGCGATAGGGAAATTCACGACTAGAATAGCAATGTCAGCGACCGCCAAGCTACGGATATATAGACTGCCTGCCGTGCGAGCTTTGTTGCTTTTAGGAGCGAGGATAAATACCAAGATACTCCCAATAACGCCGATTACAGCCGCGGCCGTTATCACAATCAATCTGAATACCTCGACTACATATGGTTCTGTAATATATAGAGCTGGTTGGGAAGTTAAATTCGCTTGAATTTGGCTTGAGTTTGCTAACATCGTCACAACTCTTGCTTTGAGGATCTGGAATCACAAAGCAATCACTTTTGTTCAGTTGTCCAGGTGAATTGTAGTGCAGGCCTTTTAAGTCTCCTCGTTTAGGTCTTTAACTTGCTAATGTACGTCGCAGTTTTGATTAATGATAATCAAAGCCCTTGATACCATGTCAAATCTTGTCATTTTTAGATTGTATACACTGATATGCTAGCTAAAGCCACGGTGCTTTTTGGAGATATCATCTTTCATAAAACATGAGCAAAGGCTTCTGTGGGTATCAAAACACGTAATCATGGATTTAAAGGAATCAAGTTTACCAGTTAAACCTTGCCCGGTTAAGTCACAACGAATTAATAATACATCATGTTGAAATCATTAGATGGTTCTGGAGTTCGGTACAGCAGTTTTCCATGACAAGAAAGTGACGATTTTCGCACCTAATTGATAATCACTCAAGTACTTGTGAAGTATTCGTCTTTTGAGGATTATGGTTGACCAAGTAGCTAATGATACAATTATTCTTGATTAGTTTTCACAGAGGATGCTATTCTTTTACCATTTTTTCAAGTGCTTTAACGAGCAACGATTTTATGTCAAATTAATTTTGAAAATCTACCGATTACTGATAGAATTGTTTTCGAATCATACAGCTGCTTTTAACCATTTCGATTCAAAAAGGCATCGCGTTGCCTTACTAAAAAAATGACTCAGACGCGTAAAATTGAGCAGTCATTTTATGATTTTATACCGGCATTAAAATGCAAAGCTAGGCATTGTTGTTGCCTCATCTTTATAATCAAGCTCGATTTCGTTCATTACGTAGCTGGGCCGTACACACACCTATTTAAAAAAAAACGGTCGCCGGAAAGATATATATTTTCAGTTTATATCCTCTAAACTTGAATAGTCAAGAAAGAAAGTAAATCTTCATAAAAAAGTCCATCATTGGGGCTTTGGTTGGAATATGAAATGCATCTGAATCTATTCACTTAAAAAAAAACTTGTAGGTATATAAATTTTTCTATTTCTTTTTTATATATATATATATTTTTAGTAGGAGTTCTCTGCATATTTTTCAGTAGATTATTTAATTTACAAAAAAAGGCAAGGAAATCCAGCTCAATGCCGTTGTGACATAGGGATGATTAATAACATAATGTATTTAAACTGTGTCAGGATTTGCGGCTAGAATAATCAAGCAAATCCCGATACGTAGGCAAGTAAGTAAGTAACAATTAATCCAAGAAGGATAAATAATTTAATAGAGTGCATGCCATATAAGCGTGAAACAATTCCTAACTATTTAGCGCTTAATAGTATTTAGTTATCAACTACATAGGCATAAACTAAGACACAAAGAAATTCAAAGACACGTTACAAGGAATGTTGCACGTTTTGTTTTATTGCACATCATATGTTAGTTAGTTGATAACTATTTAGTTAATAACTAAATACTATTGAGCGCTAAATAGTTAGGAATTGTTTCACGCTTATATGGCATGCACTCTACCATCATTTCGCTCTTAGTTAACTATAAGTAGGAAAGTCAGCAGATAAGCTGGTAAGCTAGTACAATATACCGTAAAAAAGTCTTAACAAGCACGAGGAGACTCGACTTGCGCCTCGTGGCTCTCTTGTTACGCTTGTCACTCGTTCTTTATGATGCGAGTCGAACGTCGTTGGTGGTACAAAGGCTACCCAACCAATTAGCGGGGGTCCTGTGTTATTTATGTCACTCAAAACAAAATGGCGGCGGGAAAGAAGTCCAGATAGTGAAGGTGTAATTATGCTGAAAACGGACAAAAAGCTTCGCTTGAAGACGAAAAATGGACGCGTTTTGAATGTAGTGAGAGAGCATTATTTACGAGATGATATAGATTGCCACAGTCAAGCTTGCAGCGAGCATGAAAGGCAGCCAGGTAAGTTTGTACACTGAACCGAGAAATATATAGTGGATCGGATTGACATTGTATTTAAGTTTATTAAACTATATTATATAGGATGCTGATAAAGGTTATCTCATCTTATCAATATGAATACTTAAGTTATTGAAAAGATCTAAAATCTTAGAAAAACGTTTTGGTACTCTTTGATAGTATTAAAAAGTTAATGTCTTTTTTCTAGACCCGCAAATTCCTTGTTTCAAAAAAGGTAAAATGCAGCTCTTGTATTTATGCATGAGTATAATACTCATCCATCGATACAAGAGGTCAAGACAGACTTTTACTGTTAGCAAAAGCTAACACAAACAACATCCCCTCTCCTGTTTAATGGTTTTGTGGGATTTGCTGAATGTGATCACAGACTTGCTGCAAGATTGATTAAAGGGGAAGGGGGGTAGTTTTCTAAATATTTATTTTCTGTATATTTTACATTAGAGAAACCTAAGGTATGTTCTTAATAATTTTTACCACAACTGATAGCTTTATGGCTGTTTTGTTGTAGGAGATGTAGTTCTGTCTGCAGATCTCATCCATTATGTTGTGCCAGATGTTGATGTAAGTATATATATATATGATATATGTGCATAGCCATGGGATATCTTATATCTGATTTTTAAATTAAGAACAGGTGTATGTGTTTGTTATGAATGGGGTGATGATGGGTGGTAGGGATCAAACAAGCAATTTTGTTTTTGCAGGAATAATAATTGTTTGTCTTTCTCCATACTTAGTTATACTTGGGATCTATTCTTTAAGCTTTTGGCACCTTGCATATTTTTTTGTAGCTTACATTTTTGGGGATTTGTTCAGCACTTGACTTCCCTGAAGTATCTAATGGTCTAGCTGTCATTTAGTGCTACATGTATGGTTTTTTAGTTTTTTTTTTAGAGTTTTTATATTCATTATATATTTTTAGATCACATTGTCTTTCTTGGAGATATTTGAGTTTCCAGAAATTCAAGGAGTTCTGTTTTTTCAAACTGTACTAAATCATGTAAGTATGCGCACTGCCTCAATGTAAGATTGTGTGAAAAGTATATCTCAGATCTTACCCAATCAAACACCCATCTTGAAACATTGTTTTAAGTTTATCTTTGATTCAATGTCATTTAATAAATGTACCAATGTTTTCTATTATGTAATTATGTACATTGATTAAAGTGGTTAGGACAGAAAATTACAGGGGATTACTACTACTACTAATAATAATCTTTATTTGGGTAGCTAATAAAGCATATTAAGCTTTTTTCCCATTAGGCCCATTACCCCAACCAAAAATGCACAACACAAAATAAGATTTCATTGGCAACAAGAAAAATTCATAAAAAATCTAATAATTGCATGTGATGTCAAATCAAAGTATAACAGACTTCACTGGTTCCTCCATTAACTAAAGGTACAGCATTGTGGCAGCAGAAAACTTCTAAGCAGAATAAAAGCACTTATCAAAGACCAGAGGCAGCAGTGTGCTGTTTTCTCTAATGAGTTCTGTGAAGGCGCATATACAGAGAGACAAGCTGGTGAAGAACTGCAGGAATGGCAACAAAGGTTAGTGGTCATTAACCCGAAAGTTTGGATAAATAAAATATTTTAATATGTGGATGTACATGTAAAGAAAATTATGATGTACAGTGTGTCTCCCACGTACAAAGAAACTCTTCAAATTAATTCCAAATAATATTGAACTGGAAATCTTTCTTTAATTTATATCTATACACTCAATGTTATTGATTGCAGGAGTCTGTATTGTGGAGCTGTGTGGTATCACAATCATCTTGATGGAAAAATACCCATTGTCATTGTATCAAACAATACAAAGGTATTAGTAATTAAGGGTATTTATTTATATTAGGACTTGTTTAATGTGGGCCAATAACTGGGTATTGTTGTAATCTGCTTTCATTGCGGTTTGATGATAATGATGATGTTGATGATGATGGTGTTGATGATGGCAATGATGATGATGATGATGATGATGATGATGATGATGTTGATGATGGTGATGATGATGTACTGTATTGTGTAACAATGTTAGTAGCACTGGCAGCATTATTCTCATTAGCATCCAAATACAATCCAATAATCTGACAGTATAATACCATTTGATCCTTGATTATCCAAACCATGAATATTCTGATTTCTAGATTATGCAGATGTTTTTTTTTTTTGGTCCCCAAAAGATTAAGTTTGTTAATGAATTAGGTTTCAAGTTGAATTTCTTTAAATGCCAATGATTTGGTAAAAAACATTGAATTAAAGTTCCAATTTTTTTTGTGTTGTTAGTCATTTTAAGTAAAGACTAATGCCCTAAACCATAAATTAATAAAATTTCAAAGGTGTTGAAATACTCATTCTTAAATGTTTAATAAATGTGGTATTTGTGTTTTTGTTATTGTTTCACTTATTAATATTCATAATTTTAATTATAAATCATGCTTTTTTGTATTGGTAAGAGATAATGATTAATATTGAGATTCCACTGTATCTTTTTCCAGTTTATAGAATCATATGGAAATAAAACACTTGGTATATTTATTATGACTATGGAGGAGTATTTAAATGGTTTTTATCCAAGTCAAAGTGCAGTGATTGACCTTTATGAATCCCTTCAAGCAGCATTAGCTGAGTTGGACACATCTCTTGGTAAGTTCACTTTATCTTTTGTCTTTTATTAATGCATTTATTCATAAATATCATACATGTGTCTTATTGCTAAAATGTTCTCCTGGGCCAGTTGTATTAAGGCTGGATAAAGTTATCCACAATCACAAGAAAGACGTAAATAATTTCATTTCATCAATCCACCCATCCATCCATTCATTCATTCATTCATTTAGTCATTCATTGACATTTAAGGTTGTTATTTTAGCCTCAGATTCCAACCTTAAACAGTACAGGGAATATCTCCCTCTTGATGTTCTTGAAGCTGGAATCAAGTCTGTGAGTAAACAACAATCTGTCTTGAACATTTAATAAATCTTTTTTTTTTTTTTGGAAACAAGGTTCTTAAATCAATTGCGCATTGTTATATTGTTTGTGAGGAACAATGGCTTTCTTTCATTCTTGATTTCTTAAAGTGAAAACTGTTGTCTTTAACTTTTGAGCTAAGTTGTAATCATGAGTGTGCTTCAGTGGCTTAAGTAGGCATATAAAAACAATAATTGTACCATTTTTAAGTAACAGTCCTTTCAATTGCAATTTTAGCATGTTGTTCCATTGACAGGGCCGGTACTATCAGGGCTGCCTCAATGTAAACAAACACAATGCACAGTCAGAAGCATTTCTACAGAGACAGAGGTAACCATCATGTTGTTAAATACACAGGGTATATACACATCAAAAGCCTGTGTAGCATGTTGTTAAATTCACAGTCACAACAATCATCTTAGATAAATATGATCATCAACATTTTCATCAACACATCAAAAATATTTGTCTTAATAGGCGATGTGCATTATGGTGTCATTTTACTACTACTACCAGCATTCTCTCTCTTTCACATTCAAATTGTTAATCCCTTTGGAGATTAATAGAACAATCTGCACTAATTAAAAGAAAGGTCAGCAAAGCATCTTGGTAGTGGTGGTATTCTATGTCATTATGCAACTCTGATTGCCTATTATTATTTTGTTGCATCTTCATTACTTATTTCTGTTTGTAGTGATGGGCTGTCTACTGGTAAAGATGTGTCACTAACAGATATCTTTATTGATGGAATGGTTCACAGGTAGTAAGAATAACTTTATGTAGCAATGTTTCAAGCCCCGACTTACCAGGGAACCTTAGTTTCTGCTGCAGGAAACTTTCTGCCTTTTCTCACTTTCAGGATTCCTTTGGAGTGAAGACCCTCCCCCTTAGGTCAGTTTTTGTCAAAACACAGGAAATACAAAGAACTGACTTGTTTTACAATCTATCAAATTTTTGTACACAAAAACTGCATTTGACCAAATCAGAACCAAGATAAATATAGTTTCAGATAGTGACAAGAGTAGGGCTCAAACCTCAGGGACCTGTTTGCTTTAAGACAAACTTTCTGACCACTGGACTCTGCTGTGTACCCATATTTAGTTCATACAATATGCATTTTACAAAATGATCATGACAGATGAATAGACCTTTTCAGTTGTAACTCAGTCACAATAGCATGCTAATTATTCTTTTGAATTTGTCTGCAGTCTGTGGCAATGTAAACAATGCCTTTCCTTCAAATTCAAAAGAATAATTAACATGCTAGGCCTAGGTGCAACTGAAAAGCTGTATTGCTTCTGTAAATATGTAGGAACCGTGCTGTCCATGGAGATATTGTAGTTGTTGAGTTGCTAGCAAAGTCACAATGGAAAGGGAAATCTAAAGCTTTGAAATCAAATGATGAAGGTGAGAAATGAATGTTTTATTTAGGAAACTAGGAACGGGGCATGCACTATTGGTTAGTGTGTGCCCTTCTGTGCACGATGTCATTAGTTCAATTCCTAATGACTTCATATCCTTGTTTCAACTTCTTTCTATTCTGTGTAGCTTATAGTAGCTTTAATTGCTTGTAAAAGAGAGTGTTGAAAGAAAGGGGGGAGTGTGCACCATCAACTTCCTGGAAGATTATTGTATGTGATAATTAGGAACTGCCAACATTAAATATACAAGTTGCTTTACCTTTGTTTTTCATTTTGCTGTCACTGATCATGTTAAAATAAGTAAATTTAAGTTCATTGAAATAATGAGTACAATCACTACTGTGGGGATTAATTCATTTAGTCATTCATTTGTTTATTTACCCATTCATTCATCTATTCAGATCAACCATCAATCTATTCATTTGTTCATTCATCATTCATTCATGCATTCATTCATTCTTTCATCAATTCTTTCTTTCATTCATTCATTCATTAGTTCGTTCATTCATTCGTTCATTCATTCATTCATTCATTCATTCATTCATTCATTCATTCATTCATTCATTCGTTCATTCATTCATGCATTCATTCATTCTTTCATCAATTCATTCTTTCATCTATTCAGATCAACTGTCAATCCATCCATTTGTTCATTCATTTAGTCTTTTATTGATTCATTAATTCATTCATTCGCTCATTCATTCATTCATTCACTCATTCAAATATCCAGCCACATATCAAACAATCCTCCAATCAGTCAGTTTTCCATTCCTTCTGTGGATCTCACTCTAATCATTGATGTCCAGATTCACCAGAGCATGGAACCGAGGCGAGTGACGTCATGCCTACAGGTCACGTGGTTGGTGTCCTTCAAAGAAACTGGCGAGACTATGTGGCAACGTTTTCTGAATTTGAAGAAAGTCAAGGCCAAAGACGAAGAGCAGGGAAGGTAATTGGTGCTTTAAGATTATTTAATATTTTCATTATTAAACTTTTAAGACATTGATTGATTCATTCTTTCATTAAGCTACTAGCTATTTATCTATCCAGTATTTATCTATTATTTGTTTATTCACATTTCATTAATTTTATTTATCCATTTATTAATCTTACAATTTATTATCAGACATACAGTAGAAATCAACTGACTTACAAAGTACAAAAACTAAATATGTACAATTGACATGTAATCAAACTTGAATCTTTTTTTTTTTTTTTTTTTTTTTTTTCACGTGCATTTCTTCTCTACAGTTCCTTGAGCCTAACATTACAGATAACATTACAGTGTAACCACTTTCATCTGGTTATTTTACTTCCGGTTGTTGTTGTCTAATCCATTATCGAACCCAGAAGGGCCACGTTTCGTTCAAAATTCAATTATCTCTTAAAAACTGAGTTACAAACTGAGTGAAACTATATTGGCAATTATTTATCTTTTTCATTCTCTAAACTCACATTAGCATTGTAGCAAATCTATTTGTCACATGCAGTCATCGAATAATTCACTCAAAAGAGCAACAGGTAATAGACACTCAACAATTTCGTTGTATTTGTCATATATTACTATGTAAAAGTTACAGCTATTCTAGCGAAGCACGAATCATGGCAACTGCCAAGTGTAGACCAAGGACTCAGTTTCCCGTGATTCCCTGTGCGCTATAAATCCAAAATGGCGTCCGCGAATATCGCTTATTAGGTTCCCACTTATTTAGATTTTTGGAACGTAACGTGGGTCGTGATTGGCCAGATCGTAGGGGGCGCGGTCGCTTTTTCAAGACACTAGCTCGAGTATAGAGCCTCTGAAGGGTCCGGGATAAAATGTTTTAACTTCACTTCTCATTTTGTTCTTCTTTATCATAATTACTTTAAATCCGCTCTATAATAACAGCAAGTTTATATAATCTTGTTTCATTGTTACAAAGTTTTCATTTTGATTGTTTGTTTCCATTTTCTTTGAAACCATGGTTTTTGAGCTATGTCGCAAGTTTGAAATTGGCTCTTAAGTGATACTCTTCTTTAACACTGAAAAACAGTTTCTCATTTGGATTTTTTTTTCGTTTGCATTTCGCCTTCACAATTTCGCAGAAACGAATTTAAAATCAGTTCTACAGAAGTTATAGTCTAGTATACCAATTTTTGCAAAGTTTTTTATTTCGGTTGTTCCTGTGCATTTCGTCTCCACAGTTTCTTGACAGCAAGTTTGAAATCAGCACAAGTAAGAGTATAAACCAATGGATTTACCCATGCGCCCATTATTGAAACATAAGTAAGAATTTCTCTTGCATGGTAACCGACTTCAGTCGGGCAATTTCCTTTGTCTGTTAGCGTATGGACAGCTGTCAATAAATACCCTGGAGTATACATTACAAAATATGTTCCAATAAGAATGGCTGTCGTTCGAACTGCTTTAAAAGCTGATCGTCTTCGCATGTCTTGCTCCGTTAGAGGGTAGATCTGTTTGACTTGACTTAAAGCTATATAGAAGGAGATGGAATACGAGACGACGATGAATGTAAACGGGATGAAATAAGCAAAAGAGCGAATTAGAACGCGCGACGAGTTGACTTTATGACCGCGTTTGTAATGTCTGTGACGACAACGGGACATCCCTCTCCAAAACTTCTCGTCAACCAATTCTCGTACAAGGTGATCAATAAAGAACCCAGCAATTATCACCCACATTATCGTTGATAGAATTATTACACGTTTGGTTGTCACCCATTCCATGTACTTTAATGGGTATTTAATCGCCATTAAACGGTCTATACTAATCAAAACCAGATACACTTGCGTCACAGTTATCACGACTTTGTAAAATTTCGACAACTTTGAACAGAATTCCTCATTTTCATGATCTGGCGTTAAGAGAATTAAAGTCTTGGCAACGAAGATCTTTATATATAGTAGATCTACAATGCATAAGTTTAGTAAGATCGTATTGGCGGGTGTACGAAGCTTTTTGTTTCTGTAGTATAGCCAAATGACAAGAAAGTTTCCGATTATTGTCAATAGCGTTTGAACAGAGTTGAAGATCGGCATCACGATTTTGACTACCGGTGTGGTATGTTCAAATGTTGAGGAACAGTTGGTGATATTCATTGCGCCAAACTCGAGAAGGAACTACTTGATGTTATGGGTCGTTTACTGTTGCCGGGCACTCTTGTATCACCTTTTAGTTATGTACGACTTGGCACTCGTCTTATTATTTTCCTTCCTCTTCTTCTTTTTCTTGTTTGGTCTGCTTCTTCTCCTCTATCTGTCTATTTGGTTTGTTGCTCTACTTCGTAATCACCAATATAAATGCGTGCCTGATGCAGCTGTGCAGTCGTTAGGCAAGTTTCTGTGAAAATTTCCACATGAAGTCAAGATAAAATATCCAGCATTGAAATATGTTTTTTTTTCAACAAGCACTGACTACATTTTGTGCATTAGTGAATAAAACGCTAAATTGCTCAGTTAAATAGTCAAATATTCACCTAATTCGTTGACGTCGTCATCTGCTTCTATTCCGTTTTCCGAGACAAAGCGAATTATTTGTTTTGTGAACCAGCAAACAATTCGATCTCATTTACAAACGTTTCTTTTTCCTTCACTAGAAATGTATTAAGAGCAACTTCTAGCCACACTGGAGCAAACGCTATCTACTGAAAGTACGCAAGGTGTCAGAGGTTTTTGATCGACATCAACAAATAATTCAATGATCGCATAAATTTATATGTTGCAGGTTTTTCCAGCTAATAAGTGTATTCGCTTGATAATTATATAGCCATAAAATTAGCATATAAAGTATACAGAAAAACCCATTAGTTGGATGTCATCTGCTTATAATTTCTTGTTTTGATGTCCAGATTAGCAGTCATACGCTTCAGGTGTTTTTTACTTACTTCTATGAAGGACTAACTTCTGAATTGTCCTTTTCGCATTTCCCGCTGACAAGTTTCCATGACTGTTTTTATATCATGGCTTATGTTAATTTACAGCATATGCTTTTATCCCAACGATTATTACTTGATTGATTGTGCCCTTTTTTTCATTAAAATATAACACCGGTCATTTTGATTATAAATGATCACTTTTTGTCAATTTAAAAGAATTGAATAAACTCTTTTTATGTTAGATTTTCAGTATAAAATGTGTAGATAAACAGTTGAGTGACTGAGAGAATGGGTGGCCGATGGATGAAAGAAAGAAAGAATGCAGGAAAGAATAAATGAATGAAAGAATGAAGGAATGAATGAACTAACGAACGAATGAAATGAATTCAGGAATGAATTAATTTAAAGTAGCGTTTTTGCTTCCAATTTTTCTGTTTCTATTTAAATACAAATTTTCAGAAATTCTGTTTGAAAAAAAATTATTTTGATATTTTGTTGGCTATAAACAAAAGCTTGTACTTACTTTTACTTTTACACTTGTATATAGTTGTACATATCTTTATTCTCAATGTACATTACATTATATTATATTTATATTAATTAGTTATCATTTTATTATTACATTATAGTTACATTGAAACCCCTGTACAGCATTGAGACTTTGTGAAATGCTTTGAAATAAATTATCATTATTATTATTATTTTAAAAGTCGCTCTGCACGAAATAACATTTCCTAGTCACTTTAAGAATAGATCACTTCCGATTATTAAAGCATTACCAAAACAGTGTAAATATTAAATGTAAATAATTCTTACGGACCGAAAAGCTCTTGAGAAAAACAAGTTCCTGCGAATATTTTCATGCAATTCAATTTACCAACGCGGAGCAAACGAACATGAAACAATTATGAAATATTTTTCATTCGCAACTGTCATGCGGTCTCTATATCACATAATGTACAATTCATTTGATAAACACGGCATCGTGGTGTGTAATTCAATCATATTTTTGAACTTATTATGATTATTCATAGTTTCAAATTCAGATATTAATTAAATAGGGAATAAAGACTATTCAAGCCAACATTGTATTCCAAGCATTGAGACGTCGAGATAATTAGGGCGAGCAGATGGAGAGAGTATTGTTATAGAGTGATGTATGGTATGGTATGATAGTAGTTGTGATGATGGTTGCAGTGGTTATGATGACAATGTATGATTACACAGAGTAGTATGGATGTACACGGGATAGCATGGTAGTGGTGATGATGATGATGGTGATTTATGATTACACGGGATAGTATGGTAGTTGTGATGATGATGGTGATGATGGTTGTGATGAAGAAGACCATGAGATGATGGTGGTTATAATCATGATCGTGATGTTGGGTGTGATGATGGTGGTGGTGGTAGTAGTAGTAGTATTAATGATGGTAGAGGTGTTCGTGGTGTTGGTGATGACAGTGATGGTGGTGGATGATATCAAAATGGTGAAGAAAAAATAAACGAAAGTAATGAAAAGGAGAGAACAAGATGGAGAAATAGAGAAGAGAAGGGAAGAGAAGAGAGGAGAAGAGAAGAGAAAAGAAGAGAAGAGAAGAGCACAGAACAGAACAGAAGAGAACAGAAGAGAAGAGAACAGAAGAGAACAGAGGAGAAGAGAGCAGAAGAGAACAGAAGATAACAGAAGAGAACAGAACAGAAGAAAACAGAAGAGAACAGAAGAGAACAGAAGATAACAGAAGAGAACAGAACAGAAGAAAACAGAAGAGAACAGAAGAGAAGAGCAAAAATTTAATATAAAAATAGTATTGAACGATTACGAATATAAAATTTAAAATGCATTGTTTTTAATAACATGTATATATGACCTTACAGTAGCATTGCAGCAAAATCTTATTTCAGTTCAGTCTTGCATATTATCAAAATTGTAATCATGCAAATTATTTAATCAATCTTCTTTTTGATCATATATTGACTTTAGGTGGGTTTTGGTGAATTAAAATAATACACTAAAAATGACCATAGAAACAGCTGACTAAACTTAATAACCTACATTATCTGTGTTTATTACATAAGAAAACGATTAAATACAATGTAGCAAAAGTGTCATTGGTTAAAATACATCGATTAGTTGTGAATAGAAATGAAACGATGTCCTTTTCGTTTTCTTTCTTGCATTTTCAATTTATTTTTTTTACAAGTATCCGTCTGTTCGCCCGTCCATCCACCCACCCATCCATTCATCGATCCATCCATTCGTCCGTCCATCCATCCAATCATTCATTTTTAAATTCATTCATTTATTAATTTATTCATTCTTCATCCATTCATTTATTTTTTCACTCACTTACTCATTTATTCATTCATCCATCCATTCATTCAATCATTCATTCATTCATTGAATTATTGGGAATAAATGTAAATAATCGCACAGACGGTGTTTGAATGCTGGATCAACTACCTAAACCTGTTTTTTATTCTGGTTTAACAGGTTTTAGTCATTCCCTGGGATTATCGTATTCCTAAAATTCGAATATCAACAAGGCAAGCAGATGCTCTCAAAGATCATAGGTGAGATAAAAAACAAACCATCAGCTACACCTGCTTATTCGCGAAGTTACTCAAAAAAGGCAAAGCAGTGACCGTATTGCATTGTGGGTAATGTAAAGTGTGTTTTTTTTAATTAAAACTAGACGCCATGTAGGCGTTTACTCGGGCTACCTTAGATTCTTCTGAAACAGTTTTATGATAGATATCATGTAAGTATTTGTACGATAGTGTTCGAATTGTGCGTGTGCAATGGTTGGGGAAATTTAGACATCCAATATCTCAAAGTATGGGAAAATTGTTATTGGCCGACACTGGGGGAAATGCAAATATCTTGCAGGCATATAGTGCATTTACATGGAATTATTCGGTATCAATGATATGTCGTATATGTTGCCAGTGTCAGCTGGGACTATAGAGCATCTCTTAATTACATTCAAATATTTCCACTGTATTGGGTAATTCTGTCAATAACAAAAAGTCTTGATTGTGTAATCTTGATAGTACATAACATAAGTCATTTCATATATTTACTACTCACTGAAAAAGCACAGACAGCCCGCCATCCTAGTTAATAAATAAATTTGCAATCATTGAGAAAGCTATATCAATCTCTGACAAAATTCGCTCAACTTCGTTCGACAATATCATTATTACAAGTACATATAATAGATCTAGTTGCATTCAATACATTTTGGTCTTAACAATGCACTAGTCGGAACTGAATATTTATCATATAAATATAGTTCCAGTAGTGCTGCCCATAATTTTGTATTTTCCTTCTGCAAATTGCTGTATTTGAAGTTTCACCATGGTAACGTGCTGTTCATTTTGATAGGATAATAGTACGCGTTGATTCATGGGACATCTCGTCAACGTATCCAAATGGACATTTCGTGCGTTCACTTGGACCAATCGGAAGCCTTGACACAGAAATAGCAACAATTTTGCTTGAGCATCAACTGTTTGCGCCACCATTCACTGAAGGTCAGCTGAACGAGTTGCCCAGCAACAACGATGATGATCCATGGGTAATGGACCCTGATGAAATCAACTGTAGGCGAGACTTAAGGTGAGGAGATATTTGCTGTGGTATTGGTGATGATGATGACGATGATGACGGTATTGATACTGATCATTATGATAATCACGATGATGATGATGATACTGATGACTTTCATGATGATTATGACGACGATGATGATTGCAATGACGATGATAATGGTGACTTGAATTGTGATGATTATGACAATGATGATGATAGTGATCGCAATAGATGGTGATGTTGTTTGATGATGATAGTGCTGGCCATGATGATTAATGATCTTAACCAAAATCAATATACAAATGTCATGTCGGTAATTTTGATCTTTAGTATTTACTGCAAAGAGTTCACTTATTTCTTCTTGCTGTTGTAGGTCGTCTCATCTCGTATTCAGTATCGATCCTAAAGGCTGCGAAGACGTCGATGATACTCTCTCTGTCAGGTAATTTCTGTAGTGAACAAGACTCGAATTGTAGTAAGAATTGCACTACAACGAATGAGTATCGTGTTATAACAAGTAATACACATCATTATTACATCACATGGCTGTTGGTTGTAGACGAATGAGTAAGCGGGCAAAGAGTAATGGGACAGGGTCTTTATCAAGCAGTAAGGGACACAAAATAGAGGTGCTCTAGAGAACGTTTTGGCCACCATCTTGTGACGTAGGCATATTATCAAATCTAGTAATGAAACGGACTGCACATTGATTTCTTATATGAGTGGGAATTTTAGAGAGATGGAATTGTAACGAATGAATATCGATTGTTAGTAAGATGGAAATTTAAAAAATAAAGTTTCAACGAATGAATATCGAACTGCAGTTAACTACCTGTTTAATTATTGCTATTAGCCTCGGTTTTTGATGTAATTTTAGCATGTTGTACTTATCTATGTGTGTTCAGGTGTTTTGGACGAGGCAAGATCGAGTTGGGTGTTCACATCGCTGACGTCACGTACTTTGTTAAACCCGGCATGTTGACCGATGCAGAGGCACGAACAAGGTTTGTCCATATAGAGTTTGGTGACATTTCTGCCATTACGTGCCATTCTGTCATTATTTTTACTCGCTGTGACCTCACTCCTCCTTTCAGTGTTCCCTTGTTAGACTTTGATCCTTCTTTTATTCCTTCATTTGTTCATTCTTTCCTATTTACTTTGTTTGCTCCATCCCCCCCTTCTGATGCTTCCTTTCTTCTTTTCCTTCTATTCTCCCTCTTTATTTCTCTTTTCTCAATTCTTCACATTTCTCTTCCTTGTTTCCTTTCTTCATGCTATGATTTATTCAGTTCGTTTTTCATTCGTCACTTCTTTATTTCTTCTTCTCCATTCCATTTTTTCTCTTTCGTCTCTTTTTTTATTGGAAACCAGGTTTTATCAATGCTAGATGAATTAACATGTTCCCAGTCTCTTTCTCTTAAGAATAAGGTTTTAGGGGGATTGGTAACAGACTAAAAATAGCCTGGTTTCTAAAAATAGCACTAGCGTGGTTCCTGATGGGGTCCGGGGATAGGTTCTCGTAGCTCATTTTCTCTTGTCCGGATGTAATACGGGCTACCTCTTTCCTCGGTGCTCTGCCCATCTTCCCTCCATTCATGTACTCTCTCTCCCTTCCATCCTTTTTTTCCTACCATCCGTTCAATCAAGGATAATCCATGACGGGTTTGTTTGTAGGTCTACCTCTGTATTGATGGTTTTCAACTATTCCCAGGAGAGTGAGTGGGACAAAAGGGTACACCAGTCACGGTGGTGGTTTTCTTTTGAAACCAGCATGGCTGCCATGTCTTTTGTTTAAATTGTCTCCTGGGAATGGTTGAAAACTATCAATATCTGACTGAAAGGCGTTATGACACCTGCCACCTTCCCTCCTATCATCCACTCTCTTTCCCTTCTATCTTTGTTCCTACCATCTATTCAATCAATGATCTACTTTGACGGGTTTGTTTGTAGGTCTACCACAGTGTACCTGGCTGACAGACGTTATGACATGTTACCTGAAGTACTCAGCGCTGACTTGTGTTCTCTCATCAGTGGTGTTGATAGGTATACAATCTAGCTTCCCATTTAATTTAATTTAATTTAATTAACTGTATTTTGCCGCGCATTTCGCATGCCTCAATGCATTTCAGTAGAATAAGTTGAAACGGTCCTGTGTCGTATCCCGATCACTAGTCCAAAGAAAATAATCGAATCAGTCATAACCAATGTTCTTATTCATTCAGAATGTTTCTTCGTTTCTGATTGATCTGCATAGTTACCCAAATTTTTCCACATTTGGATAGCTGTCCAATAATTACAAATTATTATACGATCATGTCATTTTCAGTTCGGTTTGCATAATTCTTCTTATCATACTCAGTGTAATCGAATAATTGGTAAATATTGTTGTTTGGTTTAGATATGCCATGAGTGTTATTTGGGAGATGGATTCAAACTATAAAGTTCTCAAGACGTGGTACGGACGGACTGTTATCAGGTCCTCTTACAAATTATTTTATGAGGTACGTAAATCATATTAGAGTGCATGCACTCCGGGGGGGACTCCGATGGTAAACGATCGGGGATGGTCGTTGTATCTTTTAGGGGTAAAAATAAGCGATTTGGTATCTTTTAGGGTTTAAAATATGAAATTTGCCAATTTCTCACTTTTTGGTATCTTTTTAGGGGTTGAATAACACTCAAACTCATGATTTTGGTATCTTTTAGAGAAAATTTGCGAAGCCACGCCCTTTTGAAAAACGTCAGGTATCTTTTAGGGATATTTTTGAAAAATTTCGACGAGCATCCCGATCGTTTACCCCCTCCTCCCCCCCCCCCCTCCCCTGGGCAGGCACTAGAGTGCACGCACTAAATGTTTGCAGCATCAATACCACTAAATAATGCTATTTTGTGCTAATTCTATTGTTTTCTTTTGTTTAATTAGTGCTATTTGCTACTAAATAGTGACAACTGTTGCACACATGTAGTTTTTGAATTCTACAAGTCGTATCTAGTTGTAAATTAGAGATATTTTATTCATTAATAACGGGGTCCATGTTTAATGCTGATTATTTTTACGATCAGCTAAAGAATACTGTATTTATGTATCGCAAAACAATTACCATGGTTTTTACATGTTTTTCTACCGTAGGCTGCTCAGGCTATTGCTGATAATCAAGTCTCAGATGAAGACTTGATTAAAGATATTTCTGAATTACAAGATTTGGATCAAACTAAAGCTGTAGAAAGGTTGGTATACTTCTTTGATTGTATATTGTTTGTTTACTTCTTTTTTTTCACGAATAGTTTTAGTGTTTGTTTGTTTGCTCGCTAGCTTGCTTGCTTCTTTGTTTCTTTGTTTGTTCGTTTGTTTATTTGCTTTTGTTTGTTTGCCTGCTTGCTTGCCTGCTTGCCTGCTTGTTTGTTTGCGTGTTTGTGTTTGTTTGTTTTATCCTACATTTAAAGTTGTGTGGATAAATGATAAATGACATGCGTTTCTACTTTCTCTAGACTCAAAGAGCTCAGATGGTCTGTCGTTAAATTAATGGACATCGCTCGCCATTTAAAGTCCATGAGAACAGTCGAAGGTAATTCCCATTTAAGCCTAAATATTCATATTTATAAAAAAAATGTCCTTGGAGATGGGAAATGTCAGAAACACGATTAAGTGGATATTTTGGCTTTTGTGGCTCGGCCTTTGTTGCTTTCTTCGTCAGATACCCTCATTTCAAAATACGCTGTCGGAGAGAATGCACGATTACGAATGCGAATTGCTCTACTCAGTAAAATGTCTTGGTAAATATAACAGAATATTCACAATTTACACCTTGTAGCGATCTTTAGTGTAAAATTGTTAAATCAGGGGCGGCGGAACAGTAAAAAACGTGTGTGTGCATGTGTGTGTGTGTGTGTGGGGGGGGGGGGGGGGGGGGGGGTGCACTATAATCCCCTCCCCACCCCATCCCTAGAGCCCAGTCATCTCGAATTTCCTAACGACACAGGAAAACAGATTCTGCACCCAAGGCGGTTATGTATTATGGGTATTATGGAACGTAGCATCTAATTGGAAAACTTTACAAACCGGAAAATCACACAACATTTTTTTAAACTGTTAAACGCATGCATTAATATATTTTAACCAATATTTTGTGAGGGGGCGTGACCCCCCTTTGTTCCGCCGCTGTAAATGTCTGCGTGTTCGTGTTTGACTTTTTGTTTCAACTGATGCAAGCGTTCGACAACCGGCTCTCGGCATTCTCTATGAACACGTACCTCGTTCCGATACTTGTGCATTTAGCTAGCTCCACATACAACTTTGTTTTCTTTCCTCAGGAGCACTGGAACTTGAGGGTTCAGAAGTTCAAGTTCAACTAAACGAGAACAAAGATATTAAAGATCTGACACCAAAGAAGGTGAATGACATAATTCTCATGCAGTAATTGTTATTTCATTGTAAATTGTTTGCTTCATCTAGGAATTTAGTTACACTCTGAGACTTGCTCAATCTAGCTTCTACCACAACACTCTATATTTTCTGCATACGTCGTAGCCTCCATTGCAGCCGTCGCTTATGGTTCGCCGAAGGAAAGGCTCCCACAACAAAATAAAACGGCTGCCACTGAATCTTCGACGTACGCGTTGATTTTTTGCTGAAAGAAACAAGTATTGAATATTAAACTGTGTGGTGTTTTGCAGCCGTTAGAGGTTCACGAGACGATAGCTGAATGTATGATCTTTGCAAACCATTGGGTAGCGAAGAAAATAGCGCAGGCTTTTCCTACAGCCGCACTGGTGAGTAATACATTGCGTGTCTTTTACGTGACTTATCGTAGGATGTCATGCAAGGTAAACGGAGTGACATGACTTGTCGTGACCTTTCGTAGGATGTCATGCGAGGTAACCGGCGTGACATGACTTGTCGTGACTTGTCGTAGGATGTTATGCGAGGTAACCGGCGTGACATGACTTGTCGTGACTTGTCGTAGGATGTCATGCGAGATAACCGGCGTGACATGACTTGTCGTGACTTGTCGTAGGATGTCATGCGAGGTAACCGGCGTGACATGAAATGACGTGACATGACTTGCCGTGAATTGCCGTAGAATGTCATGCGAGGTAACCGGCGTGACATGACATGACGTGACGTGACTTGTCGTGATTTGCCAGTATGTCATGCGAGGTAGCCTGCGTGTCATGGCATGACGTGCCATGATATTGTGAGTCTTGCCATGGTATGTAATGGCATGTCAAAATATATGACATCATATATGACTTAGAACTGTCAGTGTATGATTTGACTGATTTGTGACGCAGCTCATGTGACGTGACATTGCTTGGCATCATTGACTTTTACTCACCAATTGTGTATCTGATTGTTGTTGCCATAGCTACGCCGTCATCCACTACCACGTCAGCAGTTTTTCTCTAATCTCGTCCACTGTGCAAAATCGATGGGTTTTGCCATCGATTCAAGGTAATTGCTTCGCTTTTAAGTATTAAATTATATTATCCAATTCATTAATAATATATGATCTACGGGAACAATGAAAAATCACTACCGCGAAGGCATCTGTAAATACTGATACAGAGTTCGTCCTGATTTGCATTTAAGGCTTAGCTTGAAATACATTGGCCAAATAACATCCAATTTTAAAAATTTCAAATCTAAAATAGCAGCATTAATCTAGACAGTTGATAAATAATATACAACATTCGCGTCCGATCTGTACTAGGTTTAAAACAATCCTCATACAGATCTCCCGCTCATATTGTATATATTACTTACCTTGCATTTCTCCAGAGTGAAAAATTTATTTCACTTTTAAACGAAATTTATACAATAGCTTACGATTTTCTCTTGATAAGAACAAATGGCTTTTACATTTTAGTGAAGCTTATTGACTAACATCGTTGAAGCTATAATTTTCCGTTAGCGACAAGCTACAACTTGTCTATGTTTCGATGCCTAATTTAACCATTCCTATGATTGATTACACATCCCTAAGTTGATTTTATTGGTAAGTTTTCCTAATTAAAAGGGAAGTTCCGTTCTGTTGTTTATTAAGGCTCGTAACTTACCCATTACGCATGCTCTAATCATGACTTTAGAGCCTATCCCACATGGTCTAGTGCCTCAACTTACCTTACGTTCTGTTGTTTAGTTCCAACAAGTCACTCGCTGACTCACTTGATGAGTGTGTTGACACCAAAGATCCTACATTTAACAAGGTAAATGTTTGTTAAACGGTTGTAACGGCTTAGTTAAGAATGGAGGGATTAAGTTATGATGAACAATACAAGTGTACGCGCTAAAAGTGTGCAACATAGATACCACTAATAGTGCTGTTTTATGCTAATTCCATTGTTTTCTTTTGTTTAATTAGTGCTATTTACTACTAAATAGTGACAACTGTTGCACACATTTAGTGTTTGCACTCTATTGTTTACTTTTGTTTAATTAGTGCTATTTACTACTAAATAGTGACGAGTGTTACACACATTTAGTGTTTGCACTCTACTAATACGAATTTGACGAACAAATTATAAAATACTTTTATATTAGTTTCATGCAGGGTTCATATTGCAATGTTGAAGTGAAAATATCTCATAAAACTGGTCTTTTGACATAATTGTTGCGGCTCAAAATATTTGTATGATTTGTCTATTCGTATTCATACTCGTATTCGTTGTCAAACTTAACCTCTCTTATGATTTACACAATGCACCTTATCGCACACCTATACATAACATGCATTCCAAGACAACTTTGACAGTTTGCTCTTTGTTGTAGATTCTGCGCACTCTAGCTACCCAAGCCATGTCTAATGCATTGTACTTCTCTACGGGATCCATCTCGCCTGACGAGTACTTTCACTATGGATTAGCCCTGGACCGTTATACACACTTTACATCTCCCATACGAAGATATGCTGATGTTATCGTGAGTACTAATAAATGCTAATACCAAGAAAGGGGGGAGGAGTCGTAAAGCAGGTCACTACCATTCTCGGTGATATGCCTACACTAATACATACTAATTACTAACTATTAATAAACCTCATGCCTGTAAAACCCTGACTACATACTATAAATATTAGAGATTGTAAAGCGCTTTGAGACATTAGGTGAAAATGCGCTATATAAGCACTACATTACATTACATATTAGAGATTGTGAAGCGCATTGAGACATTAGGTAAAATGTGCTATATAAGAACTAGATTACATTACACATAGGAAAAAACCTGCTTCTCGGCAAAATATTCTTTTCTCGGACCATTTCTTATCTTCGGACATTATCAGCCGATATGCCAGCCGCCAGAAGGAGTTTATTTACTAAATATTATCATCATTAAGTCGTTTTCGTATGAGTGGGAAACAGTACCGTAACATATTGTAAATGTAATTGCTTAGTTAGGGCCTGTTTATACGAGGCGAGCTAGCCATGTTTAGCGGGCTGGTTTCTTTTATGTTCAAGCTATCAGACCATAAAACCAAAAGAAACCAGCCCGCTTAACCGGGCTGGCTCGCCTCATATAATCAACAATCGAATCATCTGGCCCATCGTACTGTTTCCCCATGCGAAAACGACTCGGTTATTGTGGTAATCATCATCAATACTAGTACTTTTTTTAATAAAATACAAAGTAATAACATCATAATCTTGAATATTGTCAACTACAGCGTGACAATCAACTACAGCGTGACAATCAACTATAGCGTGACAATCAATCTCGTTCCAGGTCCATCGACTACTCATGGCAGCGGTGGGGACTGGCGATAAGAAACAACTGTTAAATAATGAAGAATTGGAAGATCTCTGCCATCATATAAACACCAAACATAGGGTAAGGAATCTCGCCATCGATATAATTACCGCATTTACTGCGAATACCACAAGAAGCTCTACAAGCGCAGAGGATTCATTTGAAATGTTGCATGAAGCATTGCTCTATATAATTACCGTAGTTACTGCGAATACCACAAGAAGCCCTACTAGCGCAGAAGATTCATTGGAAATGTTGCATGAAGCATTGCTCTATATAATTAGCGTAGTTACTGCGAATACCACAAGAAGCTCTACTAGAGCAGAGGATTCATTTGAAATGTTGGAAGCATGCTCTTTTATTCTTTGAAAAATCAGATATTGGTGATGATAGCGAAGTGTGCAATATGAAATAATGCTTGATATTCTATTTCAGGAAGCACAGCAAGCACAGAAGGAATCAGTTGAAATGTTTGAAACAATGTTCTTTCAATCTCTGGATGATGACGATGAACGACGAGTCGTTGATGCTGTCATCTTTAGTCTACGGGTTAACGGAGTATTAGTGTTTGTACCAAAGTAAGGACCGTAATCATATTGTCTTCATAGTCATTGATATCATTAGCATCATTATCATCATCATTATCATTATTATCATTATCTCCATCATTGTCATCATCATCATTATAACCATCATCATCATTATTCGAGTGCAAATGTACACACGCTAATACCAATAAATAGTCATCATTATTATTATCATTATCATCATTATCATCATTATGATTACGATCCTCTTCGTCGCGCCGGATTAAGGATTTAACAAGGATTTATCTTTGTTTATGCCTGGATGAATTCTAAGTTAGTGCATATCTAATTTTATTTGACACTAAATAGTTGAGAATTGTTTCACACTTACGTGGTGTACACTCTAATATGTTGTTATATTCTTATGACTTAGATATGGTATCAAAGGCCCGGTGTATTTCAAGAATAAAGACGGACTTGTTGTCACACCAGCTGATCACGCAAACCAAGATGTCACTTTTGGATCAGGTTAGTAACGCAAGAGAAAATGTCACCCTGAATTCCTTTTTCAGACGAGACCGCTATATAATATTTCAAATAGCGTTGTCATCACCAAAGCAGGCCGTACGTGCACTTTTCCCCCTCATTTCATCAATGCTCATTTTATACACACAACAGAGCATGCCAACAGAAAGTTCTTGGAGCATGCTTTTGAACGTGCTTAAGCTCCCTTGTCCATACTAACAATTTTACGCAAAAAAAGGTTGTTTGTCAATGAATTTACTTTTGGGTTTTGATCTCCCTCCGCTTGTTTGTACTAAGTTTGAAATAGGGGACGACTGTACGAAGCCTGAATAAAGTTATCCACTGGATAAAGGTATTCACTCCATAGGATGTCTTTAGAATTTATCCGCTGAATAGGGATTTATCCGCTGGATAGGGATTTATCCGCTGGATAGGGATTTATCCGCTGGATAGGGATTTATCCGCTGGATAGCACTATTCAGGCTTCGTAGAACCGGCCCCAGGAGTGTTTTGGGAACTTGTCCCTAAGGCAAGCCGTCCCTCGTGTGAATCATCGCAGCTTTATTAAATACAGTAATGTACCGATTTAAACCTAACATACTTCGATGTTAACCTATTTCATTAGGTTCACTTGTTCAACACGATTTTCATCTGTCAGTCCATACCTCAGCTGGAGTCTATAACTTTCGACTGTTTGATCACATCCAGGTAAAAAAGTGGTGTTGGTGGTAATGATTGCGACAATGTTGGTGACAATTACGGTTGATGGTCCATGGCGATTATGATTATGATTATGGTGATTGCAGTGAGAATGATCATGGATGTGTTGATGGTAATTCAAATAGAAGGCAGCATGGCCGAGTGGTCAGAGCGTTGGTCTTGCAATCCGGTTTGATTCCCGCTCTGGCGACAGAAATTGTATTTGTCTGTGTCTCGGTTTGGTTTAAATATAATTTATTGGCCATGATTTGTATATAGACAGCTGGTTTGTCTACCCTGTTGAGGGATGTTTTGTAGATATTGATATTTGTTTTTAAATGATGATGAGAATATTGATATCGGTTGTGATGATGATCGTAGTAAGAATAATCTCTTAACCAGTCTTCTCTCTGTCATGTAGGTACGAATATCAGTAATAGAGTCCAAGTCTCACAGCCAATCTCTTAAAATGAATCTTATCTCTATGACAACGAGATCCAGTCCACCTCCAGGCGAGGTCGCCGAAGATATGACGTCATCTAATAAGATGAAGCGATCAGAACTGATAAAGGTTGGTTAGTTGGACGCTAGCAGCTTTGCATCAATTTGATACTAGAATGCTTTTCGACTTTTGGACAAAAGCTCTTTTTAGAAACTTTTTAGAATAACTGATTCGTTCAATTTAGTGTAAATAAATCATTGGGATTTACCTGCACGAGTTTACTTACTTTGAGAGAGGACTTTACAAGCACACGAAGCATTACATTTACTTGAAAAATAAGAAACTATCCAAAAGCTTTCAATATCAGTGTAAACCGCACCTGCTTAGAATTAATGATAAGTGTATTTCTTCTATGGATTGTTTAATAGCTTTACTAACCAATTGTAGTGTTCACGTTCACAAGGTTGCGTGCCAATTTTTTTGGATTTGAATGTTGCGTTTTAAAAGTTAAAAAGAATCTCTCCTTCGTACGGTTATCACACTCATCGATATTCACTTCGCCTTCGGCAGATAATTGTTTATTTCATAAACATCTGCACATGAAAGAGTGACACCACATCATATGAAACGAAAAAGTAAACATTGGAGATAAAATGTTCTTCTGTCTTCGTACAGGAGGTTCAAAGCAATCAAGACAACAACGTCACAGACACCGACCTGACCGACGAGTACAAGCGGTTCGCATCAGAATATGGACAGACCCACCCCAGTGTCAGCATGTACTACTTAATGGAACACTTAAGAGAATTATCTTTGCTGGATGACGAAAACACTCAATAATGACGTCATATGTGGATGACAACTACGTCATCTTATGACATCTGACATCATCAGGGTCTGAATGTTTTGAGGAATTGTTGGTCGTGATTACAGAAGCACTAGAGAAAGACGTCGTTGGTAAATACGTCATGATAGGATATCTGACGTCGTTATGTCATTGCGACCCGTGATGGTCGGAGGCTTTCCACGAATTAATTATTAATAATTAATGGAAAATAATATAGCAATAGTAATAATAATGTATTTATAGCGCGCGCATTTCTGATCTTCATTCTCTTGAGAGCGACCATGACTAAATTTGTCATCGATAAGTACGTCACATTGTGACATCTGACTGATCGTAGTGACTCGGAGACCTACGACATATTTTTATAACGTTGTGTTTAGATGTGACTCCATTTGGCGCTTAAATGCAATCTCGTACCCAGAGCCTTCGTTCCCCCTGACCTGCGTCGAGAAACGTAAGACTCCGGGGAAGCGGAATTTTCAGCTCTGATTTTGGAGTTCCGGTCACTACTGCGCACGCCCGTAATTCAAATTTTTTATAAAGCGATTTGCTTCGCTGTAGAAAAGCGAAAAGTTCCTTTTTGTCTCAAAAATGAGCAACAAAGATGAGTTGAGTCCGTGATCAATAGAAATTGCATTACACACACGCAGAAAGAACTTGCAACTGACATAGGCAACCCATCGCCGGGTTCCCTGTGTTGGCCGTTGAGTTTGAAATCTCGAGATGTAGGTCTCAAACATCGCTCAAAAAATCGTTCGAAAACTTTACTTTTGTGATTAAATGTTGCTCAACAATAAAGATTGATATTCAGGTAACATTTGTGACTGGTTTCTTTGGCTCTTTGTATTTCCTGTTCCATTCATTGTTTTCTCAAGAGCCAATCAGAATCCGCTAAAAATTCCGTTCCCCCTGAGTCTTACCGTAACGTTTCTCGACGCTGGTCAAGAGGAACGAAGGCTCTGGGAACGAGATTGTCTTAGATGTAATCTGAATCGCTGTGACTGCAGGCTCAACTAGTCATGAGGGATTGTCAGCAGTGACTTCAAACGTATTGTTCCATTATTGATCAAACTTAACTCTCACTGATATTTACCGGTCTAAAGCATAAAAAAACGTTAATTAAAGAAGAACATAAATTGCCGGAACTCTTCATTGATATGTAAACATTTCAACCAAGATCATGATATTAGTCCCAAATCCATCAACTTAGTAAAGTGCTTTACAGTTTTGAAGAAATGTCAAAGAAAAATAGATTGCTTGATATACGAAATGCTTTTAATCAAGAAGATCAATCCTAAACTAAACATTCAATCGGATTCAATTAAAGCTAAAGTCTTTGTTTGATTGTACAATGACTTTTTGTAAGTTTTAGTCATCCATGTAATAACTCACTGTATATTGAACAATAGACTTAAGTCATCCATGTAACTGTGTATATATTACCATCGACCTTACTATTAAAATTCATTTGATAATGATGACAGAATGTCATCGAAACGTCATCTTTCAGCGTTAGTTTTTATTCTAAACATAAATTGATGTTATCACAAACAAATGATTTATGGTATTTATTTAAAGTTTTGAGTGTTTAATCAACTCTTGCCTGGAGAGATCTTCCCTGGGGGTGCTTTTGACCAGGGAGACCTCTATGATATAAGCAAGACACATCTAGGAGGACATGTAGAAGGCACAGATGTAATAATTGGACCCAAATGTAATAAACTGTGGACCCAAATGTAATAAACTGTGGACCCAAATGTAATAAACTGTGGACCCAAATGTAATAAACTTTGGACCCAAATGTAATAAACTGTGGACCCAAATGTAATAAACTGTGGACCCAAATGTAATAAACTGTGGACCCGAATGTAATAAACTGTGGACCCAAATGTAATAAACTGTGGACCCAAATGTAATAAACTGTGGACCCAAATGTAATAAACTGTGGACCCAAATGTAATAAACTTTGGACCCGAATGTAATAAACTGTGGACCCGAATGTAATAAACTGTGGACCCGAATGTAATAAACTGTGGACCCAAATGTAATAAATGTTCCAGGCTTTGGGACTATGTCCGCGAAAATATCTATAAGTCTTTATTTTGAGGCATACTAAAATTATGTAGTTAATTTTAGTCTTTCGTCTATTTTTACTTTGTTAATTCATTTACAAATTGCATAACCTCACGTTGGTTGTTATGAAGGACCCACCAAACATCAAAACTTGGCAATATTGTTAATTTTCATCTATTTTTACATTGATGTAAAAACCTTCCAATATTTTAAGTTTTCATCTATTTTTACATTAATTTACATTTGTAAATTCATATGTAAAAATGTTGATTATTTAAAATCATTTTTGGTATCAACAAAGTAAAAATAAGTGAAAAACTAAAATTATCTCTTGATTGAAGCCGTCTAGTAAAAAGATATTCTAGAATTTTTTTGTGACATTGTGAAAAAGGTAAAAACTCAGGTAAAGGTTTGCGCTTCGAATCTCATATAATAATGTTCATATATTAAATAAAATTTAGCAAACAGTCAGAATGCATGTCCTCTTACTGCTCTTACTTTTAGAAAACCTTATAGAATTTTTTCTCTAACACATTTTATTCATTCATCTCATTAAAACAAATTTTTGAATAACGGGGTTCATGTTTTGGCATAGGCTCAGTCTCCAGCCGTCAGGGGCGGGCGCACGAACCCCTGACGGCTGGAGACTGAGCCTAGTTTTGGCAACGATTTGATTTTTTTATGTGAGCAGCTCGTGCAAGGAAATTTAATTTTGTGTCCAAAATTTATTACAATTCCCTTGGAAACTTTATAACCTTCGGGTTTCCAAATTAAAGTTTATTACATTTGGGACCGTTATTACATTTGGGTCCAATAATTACATTTGTGCCTTCTACAGGACATCCTGGAAGGTGTTGACAAATGAAAAACTCGGTCCTCTCAGAAAGTTGTTTGCATATGAAACCCACTCCCCCCACCACTACTCCACCCTCTCTAAATCTGCTCCTTCTCAACTCTAACGACTCGCACACATTTTTTTTTTCGCATATTCTTTTCTACATTTCAATGACTACAATCATCTCCCTGAAAATGTGCTCATTTACACAGATCGCTACTGACAATCCTTTGTTTTAGCCACTGGTCATTTCATTTAATCCTGTAAGGCAAGTGAAAGTGAAGTCTCGAACTTATAACATCGAATGTAAAATGGAAATTTCCTCCTTTGTTGTTTCCACTTTTTACTTTATACATACATGTTTATTACAATATTGTAGATTTACAGCCCAAGTCGCTGTATGGCGACCCATCGCTTCAAAACTTTGTTTTGATTTGGTCTTTTCTGAACCGTCAATCAATTTCAGGGGCGGAGTTAATTTCAAATTAACCAATGACAGAACGAGTAGAGCAAACTCCGCCATAGGAAATTGATTGAAGTTTTCTGTAAAGTGCATACTAACAGTTCTTTTTTATTCAATTTTACAAGATCAAATTTAACGATAGTATACACGACGTTTCGACGTTGTGCAACGTCATTCTCAAGTGAAGTGGAAAAAGTTGATCGAGTAAAACTTAAGGTGGCTCGACACAGTTTCGGAAAGCTAGGCAACTAGGCTCTGCAAAATTACAAATAGATTATGAAATCGTTCAACTTGACAATGTTCCTCTATCTATATTGAAACAATTTTTTCATGAAAGTTTACCTGATAAGTGTAGTTTAAAATGATGGGTATTTTGGGCAGATTCTCATTAATATTCATGAGTTATGGGGAATTCCTGAAAAACGGGTTTCGAGTTTTATCTCCGAAATTCGCCCATAGATTTTTGTCAAACTTTCATATGTCACAATATGAGTAATTTCCGAACTGGCAACGGAGTTTCAACAATTTAAATCTGGGAATTTTTGAGAAATTATGCTTCAAAGTTTGTTTTGGTTTTTCGGACTCCGTTCAATGTACAACAAAAAATGAGGCGTAGAAAAATAACGGTTTATGTAATCATTTAAAGTTTTTACACAAACAATGACCCATGTCTCAGGTTTATTGTAAGCAAATTTGAAAGCGTTAGCTTAAATAGTCTTTAAACTACGGCTCTACGGCTAAAAAGTATATTTTACGACTACATTTGTAAATCCAACATTTTTAGTAAAATCCGCGTTTCTCCAAAACTGGTCCATAGATTTTTATAAAACTTTCTCAAGTTCGAATTCAACCTATTCACAACAAAATACATTCCTTTTCATCTGAGTGAGGACTTTCTGAGTAGCGAAAAATCAAGGATAAGTACTGATAACTCAACGGACTCGGCTTTTGTCCCGCACATGTCCCGAGCTGAGTAAAATCTTAATAGATTTAATGTCACGGTCACGCAGTCGCTGTCTGCAGCGAATCGCATTCGCACGCTTGAATTTTGCTAATAAATGATAAATAAATTCAAGCTTGGTTGTTGTCGTTGTGTCTCAAATTTTGTGGAACCACAGTTTGTTCACCGAGCTTCGTCTTAATGACAAAAATTTTGAATTAATTTACAAGTTCTCGTTTGAAAATATTAAATCCTAAATCTGTCGAGCAAGATAATAGTCCCGCAGTTTTGCTTAGAGTGCACGCACTAAAAGTGTTCAACATTTATCACTATTTAGTAGTAAATATCACTAATTAAACAAAAGAAAACAATAGAAATAAAATAGCACACTTTTAGTGCGTGCACTCTAATAAGACCGCAAACAAAATAACACATGGGCGACGAGCGGCAGCGAAAGAAAAAATGAGGAGGATTTTACTTGCAAATATCTTTATTTCCTTTTTTGAGGGAATAGATTGCTTTTACGCACTTTTTGTAAATAGAAAAGCTGCTTAGATGCGATTCGCTGCAGACAACGACTGCGTGACCGTGACATTATGTAAATCTATTAAGATTTTACTCAGCTCGGAACATGTGCGGGACAAAAGCCGAGTCCGTTGAGTTATCAGTACTTATCCTTGATTTTTCGCTACTTAGACAGTCCTCACTCAGATGAAAAGGAATGTATTTTGTTGTGAATAGGTTGAATTCGAACTTGGGAAAGTTTTATAAAAATCTATGGACCAATTTTGGAGAAACGCGGATTTTACTAAAAATGTTGGATTTACAAATGTAGTCGTAAAATATACTTTTTAGCCGTAGAGCCGTAGTTTAAAGACTATTTAAGCTAACGCTTTCAAATTTGCTTACAATAAACCTGAGACATGGGTCATTGTTTGTGTAAAAACCTTAAATGATTACATAAACCGTTATTTTTCTACGCCTCATTTTTTGTTGTACATTGAACGGAGTCCGAAAAACCAAAACAAACTTTGAAGCATAATTTCTCAAAAATTCCCAGATTTAAATTGTTGAAACTCCGTTGCCAGTTCGAAAATTACTCATATTGTGACATATGAAAGTTTGACAAAAATCTATGGGCGAATTTCGGAGATAAAACTCGAAACCCGTTTTTCAGGAATTCCCCATAACTCATGAATATTAATGAGAATCTGCCCAAAATACCCATCATTTTAAACTTCACTTATTAGGTGAACTTTCATGAAAACATTGTTTCAATATAGATAGAGGAACATTGTCAAGTTGAACGATTTCATAATCTATTTGTAATTTTGCAGAGCCTAGTTGTAGCTTTCCGAAACTGTGTCGAGCCACCTTAAGTTAAGTTATTTGAATAATAATTAGAAAAAAATACAATAGTTAAGAAAACACGACAAAAGTACAAAAATAGAAAAACAATAAATGTACATATTAAAGTTAAATTAAACAGTTTCGCTCTAATTGAGTCGCTTTGTTTTTTGTTTTTGTTTTTTTTAACTTACGTTTTACCCAACTTTTCTCACTTCACTTGAGAATGACGTTGCATAACGTCGAAACGTCGTGTATACTATCGCTCAATTTTATCTTAAAATGTTTAAAAAAAAACCTCTATTAGTTCAATTTTACAAGAGATTTTTTATGTGTATTTTGCTTTTGAAATAATCAATATATATAAATGTCTGCATATACATGTAATATAGTGCTTATATAGCACATTTCACTAATGTCTCAATGCACTTTACAATTTCTAATATTTATAGTATGTAATCAGGTTTTACAAGCATGAGGTTTATTAGTAGTTAGTAGTTAGTATGTATTAGTGTATGTAGGCCTATCACCAAGGATCCTCAGTCGTTCTTTTACGCCCCCCCCCCCTTTCTTGATATTAGTATTTTATTATCTGTATGATATATTTCAAATGTTAAGAAGAAAAAATAATAGAAATATATTCGTGCATTAATCTGTAAGTCGGAAAGTTTTGTTAGTTTATCTGTGTATGATTGGCCAGCTATTTCTTTGTATGTGTTTGCAGACCTTGCTTTGCCATCATTGTTTTGATCTATGTAAGGTTTGCTCAGCTTGTACTGTTTTCTCTTGGCGAATAATTGGTAACTGTGGATGGTGTGATGATGATATTGGGCTAGAGCTAATTAAGCTGGCTCAGATTGCTTTGGCTTGCGCAGCTCAGGTCTAGTTTATATGGCGGTTTTCTCATGTGTCAAATTTAATCACGTCAAAGAAGACCGCCTATCTGTTGTTTGAATTATATTCGACGCATGTGTAAAACGTCTTATAAGCTGGGACTCGGAATAAAAATAGAAGGAATTTTAACAGCTTTTGGCCTGATAGTTTTTCGAACTTCTTTGGCTTGTCAGTCTATTCTTGTGACTTCATGCAAAGAGTGTATGCATATGTTTTGAAGTTGTTGTTTTTCTTTCTTTTTTTCCCCTATCTTTTTAATTTTGATGTGCTTGTTTTGTCAATCTGATTTTGTGTCATTTGCTTATTTCTTTTCTTTTTTTTTTGCTTTAGCGTGTGTTTCGTTGCGCGCAATCTTTCTTTTTCAAATGTTTGAACATAAATAAGTTTTAAGCGTGTTTTGACTAAATCAAGCGATGAAATGTTTCAAAATGCGCAAAGACTGAAGTCTTCCTTCGCCAAAGGCTGACCGGTCGTTGAGATACTTGGCAAGACAATGACATACGTTTTTCATCATTTAACGAAAACGTTTTCACGAACCATGATAAATTTCGCCGAATAACACATATATTAATTTAGCTTTGTTTTTTTCAGAAAGCACGAACGGTTTTTTTCATACTGATGTTTAAGATATATATATAATAGGACTAGATCTTTCGTTGCTTTTATACTTGGATCACGGGACAAAATTTGACTGCGGGCTCACTGATTACGAAATGATTCGCATTTACCACCCTTAACAAGCGGGCCAAGATTCAATTAATTTTTTCAAAAAGTTGAATTCATGAAATTTAAATGTGTTGTTGATCTTGTTTCAGCAGCTGCCGAAGTTATGATTATTGACTTAAGTCAGCTGAATTTCATACTTTATGATTATCATAAATCAATAGTCTTTTCGATGTGATTGCAAGGGCTCTTGAAACTTCAGTGTTGAGATTCACTTATTGTGCGTTCGGTTACAATGTAGGTTGGCAAAGTTGTTCTCTATAGACAACTCATGACAACTCGACTTAAACGATGATTTCTTACAAAGGAATGAGATTTATTGTTTTGTTACAGGTAAGACGGATTATAGGTAACAGTTCTACGACAATGGGGTTTCTATTCGTTTTAGTTTTTTTTCATGTGTAAAGTGTTTTGTTGTTCTTACTTTGTTTTTGCGTGTTTGCCTTGTTTCCTCTTTTTTATAATTGTTTAGAGAAAAACAGGCAGAGAATGTTGCGTATTTTTTTTATAATTTCTTTCTTTTTTGCGTTTTTGTAGACTGCCTTCTTCTTATTTTTTTACTTACTATTCTTCGAGATCTGTCCTTGCAAAGAAGAACTCATGGAATTTCTGTGTTGTTCATTTGATCATTTTACTAGTGAATGTTTTTCAGATAACGTATTTTTGTTTCTCCGTTAAACATTCTTATTGTAGTTACGTTGTGGATTAGTTTTTTTGTTTTAGTACGTCGTTTTGTTATGAATTCAGAGGAAATGTATGGTGATATACGATACCGTCCTACGATTCCTCTCGAACTGACTTGATCTTCAATTTTTCAAGAAAAAAACCCTGGGTTTTGTACACTTTTATACAATGAGTTTTCAAATTTAAAAACAATTATGTGAAATTTAATTCATGAATGAAATAATGATATCAGTTCTTGGATACAGATTTGGGGATTTTTAAAGCTACTTGAGGATATCGATTTTAAGCTGAAGAATCTTGTGATCATCTTTGTGGTTTTTTTTTCTGTTGATTTTCGTGGTTTTAAGTTCAATATTTATTTGTGTGTTACAAAAATACTACAACAATGTACTTTTGTCTTTATTTTAAGATTCTTTTTTTTTTTCACAACTAAGTATTTGGACTATTTTCATCACAGACCAATATCAATTGGACGCCGTATTGTTTTCATACTGAATTGCACATAAATACAAATGTGTGTGAAATGGTAGGTCACACTAATTAGTAGGACAGCGCAGTGCGACGCATGTCTAAACAAGCATTAAATGTAACAAAAACAGTTATAATGCGAAAAAGTATTTGTTTAGAAAAATCACTCAAAAATTAATTGAGTTATTGAGCTTTTGTTTTGTTGTGGTATCAGTAAATGTGCATATGGAATGCGTTCTTTTTAGAAACAAGTCAACTACATTTTTTTTTTGGTGTTTGCTTCACGCGCGCGAGCAGTTGTGCTTTTTTCAGATCTTTCCGAGCTTATTTTTAGATACTGCCTGGGGAAACATGGATTCTTTTCGTATTGCTCAAGGTTAGACGTCATTTTTGTGCGTTATGACTCTTGTTAATATTTAAAGAGAATTTAGAAAACTAACAGGAATGTTAAATCGAATGGACGTTATAAAGGAGAAAGAAAAAAAGAATATAAAAAGGAAGAAAGTCGAAAGTCATTACAATGAAAAGCCAGAGCAAATGAATATGTGCGCGAAAAAAAATATAGAAAGAACCAGAAAATAACGAAAAAAGGGTAAAGAAAAGGAAAAAAGAAGGAAAGGCAAAAGATGAAGAGAAAGAATTAGCCAAAGGAAAAAAATGTAAAAAGCAAAACCAAAAAAGAAAAAAACTATACAGCAAATTGCCCCCTTTTCTGCAATAAAACAATTTAAAATCTTATTTGCGACAGTTGCCATAAATTTTCAACAACTTTTTGTCCTTTTAATTGATGACATGTTTATTATTTCTTTTGTTTGAAAAGATTTATTTCTTTTTGTCTCCACTAAGTCTTTTTTAGCAGCCGTGGTCCAAATTGGTACAATTCCTTTCTTATTTATTCATTTTTTGTAACATTTGTTTTATTTACTTTAATTGATCATTATCAACTATTGCTTTAATTTACATTCTATAGGGATAACCTTTTTTTCTAAATATAAAGTTCTCACCTTGCAAGTTTTTCGCAATTAAGTGATCAAATTTTATTTGATACAAAAACTGAACAGGCATATAAATTCTATTTCTAAGAACTGACAGTTTTCAAGTTAAAATTCCGGTAAGCGTGGGACAAACCTTTCTGGTAAATTTTGAAATATTATATATAGATTAATCTTATTTTTAGATTTTTGTCTCTTTTCTACGATATTCCCCTCAATACTTTTTTGTTTGATAAAAAATGATTTTTTTATTTTTATTTTTTGCTTGATACGGCTTGAAACAACCATATAAACATATCTTTTTGATGCAATTTTCAAGGTTTGTTCTTTCTTTTACACAAGTTTTTCTTTGACAATTCTCAGAAAGGAAAATAAAATGAAATGCAAGTCTCTTTTTATTTCAGTAATTATAAGCAGGGACACGTATTTTTGGCAATATTTCAATTACATTGAATTTGTGCTTCCGTCTTTTTCTTTCATTAATGTTATCGAGCTAGGAGATGTGTGTCAAAAACCTATTGCTAATAATCCAACTTTCGCCTTTAATTGCTCACTTTCTTTACTAATCCCAATAAGGAGTTTGTTGTTTATATAATGCTAGATTTCGAGAAATTTCATCATCGTAAATTTAATAGTTAAATCTTTATTAATTGTTGTGTTTTCGCTGTGTTTGCTCTAGGTGTTTGGGTATGCTTTCATTTCAGCAGACAATGGTAAGTTTGAAGTTACTTTATTGTTGTTATCTGGCTATCACGGATCATTTGTGAATGCTGACGATATAAAATTAATGAAAAACACTTATTGCAATTAGATATTAGTTTTTGTGGCTACAGCCTTGAAGAGGCGTAGCTATTATTAAAATGAGCGCTAACGCTTTGACTCAAATCACGGCCGCAACAATGGGAATGCACATGCAACCCCCCGAAAAAAAAAAATAAAGAAAGCAAAAGGTCCGCTTATCCATCCTAATTTTTTTCAATTACAAGAATTTCTCTCTAGAATCTGGAAGCAAGAACACAAAACTATTTTTCAAATTAATCAAACGATCACAATATTTTTTTTTCTTCGATAACCAAAATGTTGATAGGGGTTTTCACGGGTTTTTGAAAAGCACGCCGACTTTGTGAAAATATATTATGACAGCCACTTATAAAAAAAGGCTACTAAAAACCCATTAATGATCCAGGTTTTTTATGTGCACCCCCTGTTAAACTTCTAGTTACGGCCCTGCAAATGAGAGATTAAAAGGCACAGTTAAAGCATCTTTATTAGGTAACAGATAAAGCAAAATGTTTGTTGCCAATCTGGCCAGTTGATCAACTAAAGCTTGGTTCTCTGTGACTTCACGTCCTTGTTTTGACTTGCCAGTTCTTCATTGTAGCTTGTGGTTTTGGGTTCTGCTGAAAATGTCTTTTCAGTAGTAAGTACGCTTTGTAATTACATCAACACAAAATATAATATAAATATAAGTTATAATGAGCATTACCGACAGTCTATTAAAAAGGTTTTTTTAATAACACTAAGCCATAAATACAATACAAACAATAAAATAGGCTCCTTCATTGTCTTTTGTTCTAAGGATATGATTTAAAAGTGATATGTTGTTTTTAAGCTCTGAACAAGCCATTCCTTCGCTTATCTTATTCTCTCTTAATATAAGTGAGGAGAAAATTACGTACCGTCGGCGACTTTTGGTTAGTACTGAGAGATCTTCTTGTTTAGAGTAATTCCCCTCCCTCCCCCCCCCCCCCCAAAAAAAAAACATGAAGCAAAGTCTGCTGACTAAATTGTAACAAATTGTACATCGTCGCGAGCTGTCAATAAAGTGTACTCAATGAAAGCGCACCAGATTCAAGTGCTCTAAATTATATTACAATTGAAATTCTACTTTTAGTGTCACTCGTCATCAGCTGATCATCTCAAGCGTAAACAATATATCACCTTGTTAGTAGTTGTCATTTACAGCCAAATTCGTTCTATCGTGATCCACCGTTTTAAAACTTTGTGTTGATTTGGTCTTTTCTGGAGTTTGTTTTAAACTAACCAATGACAGAACGTGCTGGGGCATGCTCCACCCTTTGAAATTGACTGACGGTTCAAAAAAGGACAAAATGAAAACAAAGTTTCTAAACGGCGGGTCGCGATACAACGAATTTGGCTGTAAAACATATAGACAAAGGCACGTACTATTCAAGTGATAAAATGGTAACCTACGTAAATGAATTTGTTAACGAATTCGTTTATGCATTTTTTAATACTTTAATTTATTGAAAAACAAGATATCAATACTCCAGAAATTGCGTTTTAATTTGTGTCACAGGCTTACTAGAAACACTTTAAAACCTTTTTAATAAAGTGAGAAAAAAACATGAACAATGCTAAAGTATATTTCATGGTTAGTACAATTAGATTATTATTATATTATTGTAGAGCCCGGGGAGGGGGGGAATCAGAGGGTAAACGATCGGGGATGCTCGTCGTATCTTTTAGGGGTAAAAAATCGATGATTTGGTATCTTTTAAGGTTTAAAAATATGGAATTTGCCAAATTCTTGCTTTTTGGTATCTTTTAGGGGTTGAAAGCCACTGAAACTCGTGATTTTGGTATCTTTTAGGGTTGAAAAACTTGTGAAGCCACGCCCTTTTGAAAAACTTCCGGTATCTTTTAGGTGTATTTTTGAAAAATTCCGACGACCATCCCCGATCATTTATCACCGTAGTTTTCACAGACAATCTCAACTAGAGATTATTTTACACAAATATCGGAAATTAAATTATATATCTTTTTATCATTTTGTAAAAATTTACGGACCTTTACAGTTTTGTTTTCGTCTTTGACTCAAAAATCGCTTTGAATAGTGAGACCCTAAACCACTTACAATCGCTTCTTTATGTTGAAAAGTCATCAGGATTTTTTTTCAGATCGCGCTAAAAGAAAGTTCTTTTACGAGTCCCGCACAAAGAAATAAGGGTTTTGGCTGGTTGAATCATAGTTTCAAAGACTCCCTGTGTTATTCTTATGTTGCCTTTTGGCGCGCGCGGCGTTTTCAGCGGTAATTTGCTCACGGGCACAGATTTCAAGTATTGTTGTTGTTCCAAGAGTGTTCAGGATCCTTAAATCCAAATTGGAATCAAAATCACAATGACAAATTATAACTCTTGCCTTTATGAAGCCAGCGACAAGTTTGATCAGTAATCAAAAATGTCTATCGAGACGACCTAATCAAACGTGAATCAGCACATTCAAAACCTCTCGAAATTCTAGTGTGCTTCCCTCACAGCCCACTGAGCTCTTCAACTTCACCGTACTTCGCTCACAGCCCACTGAACACTTCAATTTTATCAAGTGTATTTTATAAACAACTTCTTGCTCTTGTCATGGCAAGTGGTATTTTGTCATGCTTTTCACAACAGGAAAACAAACTCAAGCACAACTACTTTATTATTAAAGTACTCTTTAAAAGACTTCCCAGTTGTGGTGATAGAGTTTAAGTGAAACGAGTCTTACTGTCTATATTAATTAGTGAAGAAAGTAAGCTTTTATTTCGGAGTGAAGCAGTCACACGGAGCCCGACTAGCACTACCACCGCATAAACTCATATCCAACATGATAGATTCTGTCTGTGCAGTAGGTAACTTTCTGATCGGGTAGATCTCTATATAAGCACTACCACCCCTCCCCCAAACCTCCCCCCTTGTGCTTTTACCCGTACTACGGATAGACAGATAGTTTTCAACTATTTCCAGGCGAAAATTTAAATAAAAGACAAGGCAGCTATGCTGGTTGACTTTTCAAAAGAAAACCACCACCGTCACTGGTGGACCCTTATGTTCCACTCACTCTCCTGGGAATGGTTCAAAACCATCGATGTATCACGTTAGCGCGCGCAGAATCATGGGAAATGATATATATATTCGTGAAATCTTTACCTATTTCTAGGATTATGATCAGAGCTACAATCAAGGACAACCCTCGTTGAGTTTATTAGAACATTTAGGGTTCCATAGTGCCTTTGACAGCACCGACAAACAACATTTTAATAAGCTGGGGTTTGTTTGAGGATGTACTTCATTGAAGTGTGTATACTCTAAAAAATAAATATATCGCTTCCAGCTCGCTGTTTTAAATCCTCACACAGTTTTCCCCAGAGGCGGATCCAAGCGGAGGGCCTGGGGAGGCCGGTACGGTGCCCCTCCCCTCCCCACCCATGATTTATTTTCATAGATAATTCTCTTAATTTTTGATTGATAATCAGTGCCCCTCCAAAATTTCCGGATCATTTTTTAATTATTATCCCCTTTCAAAATGTGTGAATCCGCCCCTGCTGCCGCTTATACATTGTATATATTACCTACAAATTCATCCTAATTTACATCAAATCTATTTCTATTTCTTTCTCTAAAACTCTGTTTTCGGACTGGCCCATAAAAAAACGCCTGAGTATTTGATAGAAAAATATCAACTTAGGGGTTAGGTTTTAGAAGCCGTTCACAGAATTTGAGTTGGTGATGTATCAGACCTATCGGCCTCGTATAGTGTAAATCTGCAAGTACAGCGAGCGTTCTCATACGAAGGTAGTTACATCTAGGACATTAAGGCCACCCGCCTTACAAGACCATTCCCGGAGTTGTACTGTGTATTACTGCCGATTTTAATATCTTATATTTTTTTTCGTAGAATGCCCAGTTTCGATGGATGTCGTGTTTTTATTGGACGGATCGTCAAGTGTCGGCTCGAACAATTTTGTGTATCTCAAGGAGTTTATTACAAGAATCATACAAAGCTTTAGAATTTCAACTAAAGGTACCATTTTATAACATGCTTGAATGAAATTGGTTTATTTGTAAAGTTTGTATAATGTTGCGATAACTTCAACGTTAACTACAAACATAATATTTGACCGTGAACAATCGATTTCAACCTCGCCGTATGCATGTTGTTGTCGTAACGATAGAGTCGTATTTGTATGAGCTGGTAACAGTAACGCATCGTCTCGTAACCGTAGCTTTTGAGTCTAAGATACAATCAAATTTCCTGTTGGTAGTGTTGTCGTAGCTGCACCGGTTGTCAATATGTGGAAACGACTCTATCGTATCCGTCTATCGTAATTTTCGTCAGTTACCTTCATCACCGTTATCATCATCATAAATCTTCCATTTTCACCACCATCAAAATATGAGATACCTCAATAATCATTTTCATTATCATTATTGTTGTATTGTGTTTTTAATATTAATTAATTAAATGCAACTTTATATTTATTTAGTCATCAATTAATCTTCATGAACATCATTATTTTAAATTCAAATACTGATTATTGATATTCCCTTTATCAATATCATTTTTGACAATCACCTATTTATTTTCATGGTAATGGCTGATTTCCATATAATCGCTCACGATCGCCGGATCACTGAAAATGATGCCAGCTATCGTCGGCAATTATATGGAAACAGTTTTCAGTAATCAAAGCACGTGGCAACAAAAAATTCATTCAAACACCTTCGTCACTTCTGTAAAACGTTATTTATTCTTTTATCAACCAACCAATATTCAGTGCGTCATCACAAGTTTCAACAAAGACAATTTCTTCCGACTTTTTGTTTGTTTTCCATTCGAAAAAAATCTCTTTTCCGATCCTTTCAAAAGCAAGCCGATGAAACGAGACATTAACATCTGCTTGCAACCGCCACAAACCGACATAAAACGTTTCTTAGGCTACGTCCACACTAACCCGGATTGATTTGAAAACGCAACTTTATTTGTCCGGTTAGGCCTTCCATCCACACTAAAACGCATGAATCTGAAAGAATTTTATGCTAATTCTATTGTTTAACGAGCAATGTTTGTCACGGTATCGAAACAAAAGTTGCGTTTTCAAATTTATCCGGCATAGTGTAGCCAGGGTCTTAATAACTGCATGATATCTGATGGCTTGCGGTATAACTGGAAAAGCTGTTGTGCATCAAATCATTTTTTTATTACTATCGTTCGCATGTATCAAAATTGTAAGAGTCGTTTTCACATGAGTGGGAAACCGTACGGTTACAATACCGCTACGATACGGTAGATGATTCGAATGTTTTCTTAGAAACTAGACTAATTTGAAACTACGGTTACGATATGGTGCGGTTGTGTTTCCCAATCATTAGAATACGACTCTATTAATAATGATTTGATTTGAATGACATGATTTTTAAGCTCATTTCAAAACTGAATTGTTGGATTGGCGCTATTAAAATGTAGTAAACGCAGCATTTTCCTTTTATAAGTCGTTTTAAAAATGGTGTAGCCGTGTAATCAGATTATTGATTGCAATTAACTTGATTTTTTTCAATAGCTTTTTGGCAATTTTGATATTTGTTTAATTTATTTGTCCTTGTCTTGTTTAATTTTTTTTACATTTGTTTGTTTCGTCGATAGTTTATTTGCTTGCTTAAAATTTTATCGTTCGTTGTTTTGTTTGGTTGTTGTTTGTTTCTTCTGTTCGTTTGTCCGTTTGTTTACTCTTTGTCTACGTTATTTGCGTGCTTGATTAAATTTACTTCTACATGGAAATCAGAGTCTTAGAGTAGGGCTCCCCCTTCACAAACTATTTTTTAGGGCTTTTAGCTTCTTTCGGGAGTATCCCTGGTATTCGAATAAGTATGAAATTTATCCTTCCGTTAGAAGTAAAGCTTGTAATCGACATATTCTGACATATAAACAATCACACTTTCGACCATTCATTCAGAAAATTCATTTTTTTATTCGCGTGTGAACGTTTAAAACACCCGCGCCCAATCCTAACGGCACACTTATCATTAAATTTTCTAGATTCCCACATAGGAGTTGTACTGTACAGTGATAACGCTTCGGTCCATGTATCCTTCACCGATATACAAGAGAAATCAGTTATTACTGATAAAATACTCAAGATTCCTTTCAATGGCGGGAATACATATACCAACCGTGGGCTCGACATGTCTCGTGGTCTTTTCACAACGGCGAAAGGGGGACGACTTAATGTACCACGTGTCCTGATTGTCATCACTGATGGAAGAAGTAGCTGTGAGAATACTTTTATGTTGCTTTTTCTACCTGGCTTGCTGGCTTGCTGGCTTGCTGGCTTGCTCGCTTTCTTGCTTTCTTGCTTTCTTTCTTGCTCGCTTGCTTGCTTTCTTGCTTTCTTTCTTGCTTGCTTTCTTGCTTTCTTTCTTGCTCGCTTGCTCGCTTGCTCGCTTGCTCGCTTGCTCGCTTGCTCGCTTGCTCGCTTGCTTTCTTTCTTGCTTTCTTTCTTGCTTGCTTTCTTGAGCGATTGATTAATTGACAATGTTATATTACATATTTCTAGGGAGCGTTGTAAATAGTGCTACGAACATAAAGAATGATGGAATACAAATAATCGCAGTTGGTGTTGGTAGCAGTGTTAGCATGGTCGAGCTGCATCAAATGGCATCTTCACTGGATCATGTCTACACTTATCTTTCGGCTGACATCACGAAGTCTCACTCGTCTGTTATTGGCCGGGCTATATGTGCAGGTAGATGGATTATGATGATGATGATGATGATGATAGACTTTACTTTCGTGTCAAGTTATTTAACTAATTACAAGCTAATTGGGGACATAACATAATTGGAAAAGAAAAAAAAAGAAGATTGACATTGCATAACTGAACCGGTTGATATGTATGGTATCCTCTCTGCTCAGAGTGTAAAGTGTAGCACTTTCCACATAATACACTTGCACGAGCCATCAAGGAGACCAGACACATCAACTAACCTTTACTCCACTTACTTTACCTGACTTTGATAATGTAAAAATGATGATAATGTATATGATGATGATTCTCACAAACAAAGAAACACTCAAGATAATGATGATTTTAACGATCGAGCCAATGATGGGTGATGTTACATTTCATAATAAAACGACAACGATGATGATGATGACAACGATGGTAATGATGGTAAAGTGATGATGGTGATTATGATACTGGTGATGATGACGACTACAATGGAGGTGATGATGATGACCACGATGGAAATGGCATTGATGATGAAGGCGATGGTGGTGATGTTGATAATGTTGGTCATGACTGTTGTTGTTGGTGGCGGTCCGTCAGCTGCAATACAGTTATATTGTCTAACTCGTCTGATATTGTTAGTGCTGAGTGATGATGGTAATGTCTGTGATGACGATAATACCTAAATATCCCAGTATAATTGACTTCTATTTCTCGCTCCCTAGTATCCCGTCGTCCTCAGCTTTTCTTCACCTCAATAGCAGAGAAATCCATCATGTTGGGTCACGTGATCACCACGTTTTACGTCACAGATGACATGGAATGCGCTTTTAAATGTTTAACCAATCAGGTTTGCTTTTCCTTCAACTATATGGAAAGTCCCCGGATGTGCCAGCTCAATAGCTCCAGCAGGAAATACGACCCTAATGACGTCGTTCAAGATGATAGTTCGATTCACTATGACATGTCATTTTAACTTTGATAATAAATCGATATGCACTCGTCAAATACTCGTAAAACGAACTCAGCAAACAAGTGCAGTGAAAACGCATCGATTGATCGATATATACTCGTTAAACACTAGAAAACATACATGAATAGTATAAATAGTCGTCATTGATTGATCGATAAACACTCGAAACCAAGTACACATCCATGCATTGACTGATCGATATACACTCGTCAAAACCTCGTAACTGAATCCCAGAAAATATTGATAGCATTTGTTTGTCCCAAGAAGTTCGCAGTGCATCCATAAAAAGGCAAGAAACTGAGGAGAGAACAGAAAAACTGAAATCGTATGCTGCACATTTGTTGTTGACATTGTGCTCTGATAACGTAGTATCAGACTAGGCTTGTGTCCTGTCTTGAGATAATCCTTCCCACTAGCTCCACACCATGACATGTATACAATAATCGACCGTACAATGGGAAAAATACTTATTGGAATGGAGCATTCTTTCAGATATGTATCTTCGTGTACAACAAATGAAAAAACTTAAAAGACGAACAGCAGAGGCGCACAATACGCTATGAATTGTATAAATGGGGTCCTAGTGGACAAAAACGTCTGATCTTCGCACTTGCGCATGAGCATAATCATAAGCAAATCAAACTCCCATTTTTCGTCTGTGGTATCCTTACTATAACATAAGCATAAGTACAAGCGTTGTATTAATTTCTTAACAGTAAGAACAATCATGCAGTTAAACCGGCCAGTTCAAACGATAAATGCTCAGTCATAATTGAACACTTTTGAACATTGTCTATCCAGGTTTGAAATCGAAATCGAAATCAAAATTTGTTCAAAATCGAAATCGAAATTGAACCCAAACGCCCTGAATATTATTTAGCATATATCAACACATAAATCATATCTTGAAACCATGCCATTTTAGATTAAACTGTTTCGCTTGGAGCAAATTTTGTCGAATTATTGAATACATCAATTTTGACGACCCGAAGAAAACTGTTGGAAAATTGTCTGTATTTATGTCAAACGTAGTTAAAAAAAGGCCCTAAAAATATTATTTGATAATTATCAGAGTGAAATGGGCTGTCAAGAGATAAATTTGAGGCCCGAATTTCAATAAACACTGTATTACAGTAAAATTACTTATAATTCCATCGGTTCGAACTCAGTCTGACAGGATGTAAATACTCTGCATCAATTTTACACCGAAAATGGTTGTCAAGTTCATAACTGAATTTTACAGCTATTTTATGAAACAGCAACCATCGCCGTGAAGTTGGAGAACTTTATTTTGGGAAAATTCATATTATCGAAACTCAAGCCGAACACGATGATCTTTCGAACTTTGAATCGAACTTCAAACTAGTTGGGACAAAATTCGACAGCCAGTTATTGTTATTTTATAAAACAAATTTAGATTTAGTGCGAGTTTAAAATTGAAAATATTGTATTTAGCGACGGACCATTAGGAAAGTGAAGGGGGGGGGGGGGGGTATGAAGTTTGAACCTTGTATATATACTTTTTTCGCCTTGCCTATTATGCATTTTTTTTATCTTTTTTTATTTTATTATTATTGTTATTATTATTATTATTACTATTATTATTATTATTATTATTATTATTATTATTATTATTATTATTATTATTATTATTATTATTATTATTATTATTATTATTATTTTTATTATTATTATTTTTTTATCCAAACCCTTTTTTTTTGGTTCGGATGTTTGGGCTTGTATGGTTTTTATTTCTGCCTAGTTGTGCTTGAAAGTAGAGTTTTCATTTTCAAACCGTATTTTTTTTTTAATGATCCGTCATTTCCATGAAATCCAAGTGCGAAGCAGACATCCGCTTTTTGTTTTACACAAGCACTTTTGTTGACTTCAACTATCCCTTAAACATCGTTCATATGGCATTTTGTTCTAGAATATTAAAAAAATGCTTTCAATATTAACAGATGCAAATAGCTGTAAAAAGGTATTCTCTATATCTCGGACCGCGCAAAAGCTGGTAACGGATCGCACAATGGACTGATCTACTACGTTAGCAATTTGAATATATTTTTGTTTAGCAATTTTGTGATTTAAGTTGGGATTTCCTCTTTGGAAAAAAATTGATTAATAATTTTCATTGTTTGATCGATGCAGCGTGGGTTTCTCTCAGCTGACTTGTGCTTAGGCGACACGTAATTGACAATTGTCTCATTTTCGAGCCAGGGAAAAAGAGAACTAGTTTCCTATATCATTATTCCAGCAAAAGTCTCATCTATTTCCAGCTGGCCCTTTGCCCAATTGTAAACGGTTTTTGAAGTTAGTGATATTTCGCGTCAAAAAAAGGCACAATTTTCTTAAACATTTTGTTGCATCGGTGCTAGTCATTTTCAATGTTTCGAAAAGTGAAAATTAAAAACTCTATAGGGTTCGAGTCCTGTCGGACCAACACTCAATGTCTTAAAATCATTGAGGAGAATTTGCTGTCTTTGTTTCTCTGCAAATGTGTTGTAAAGCTTATATTGCTATTCCCTTACATACTTCATAGATATAAGATATATGATAAATGACTAAATACAATATTTGTTAACTATTTTTAGGGAATAGCAATTTAAGCTTTACAACAAATGGTAAGATCTTCACCTCCTCTCGACGGATAACGACGAAAATGTGAGTTCCCGTCTACTTTATAATCTATATTGTGGACGTTTAAGAACCACTGAGGACGCACGTACGACCATAAGTTTATTAAGACTTTTATTTATCCACACAAGTACCCTGATTCGTTATGATGTCATATCAAAACAATCCTTAACAATCTATTATTTAGCACAAATTAACGATATTAAGACATATTATATCTGGAAACCAGGCCATTTTAATTTAGATCCAGCCGTTTCGCTAAGATCAAATTTTGTCGAATTTGTAATTGGATACTGCTTGAATGAAACTGATATTCAGCGCAGTCCCAAACTGGAAACTCAGGGCTGCGTTGATAAAAAAAAAATTGATTTTTTGCATTTATCCCAAGACTCCTAACGAACAATGACGCGAAAGAAAACCCGATTCCTATGAAACTAAGGAACTAATTGCGTGGACATTGCAACACCGTCGAGTCGCTGTTTAAACACTAATACGCACACAATTGACAGAAAATCTATATAATTAGGAATTCCAACTTCATTTATATTTTGTTTGCTATTTATCATGTAGAAAGAGTTACAGTTAAGTGGGTTATTACCATAGTCGTTTTCGTATATGTGGGACACAGTACTGTATCGTATCGTAGCCGTAGTTTCTAAGACTATTCAAGGCTAATTACCTATGACTACATTATGTATCATTTATATGTTAATGCGTTATATATGAAGAACGTTTAATGATAATGCTAATAGTCCAAGACCGAAGTAAGTTCCATTTTTAGTTCGTTTAATAAATTGGTTAATAAATGAATGTTTACATGGAAGATAATGTGCTTTTCTGGTTCCTTACGGGACATTCGTATAGGGCATTTTGTTTACAAATCAACTTGTTCTTTACACCTTTTCGGATGTCCGACATGCGAAGAGAAATGATCACAGGGTTAACGAGAGACTGTAGATTGAGAAAAACACTGGCGATAGCTTGTGCGACATACTTGTAATCATCAGTGACGTTTATCCCCTTAACAGTTTCAACGAGAACAGTAACGATTATCGGAGAATAGAACATAACTGTTGCCAGAACTAGCATTCCCATCGTAAAGGCATTCTTGAATTCCTGTAATCGGACTCTCCTTTCTTGGTTTTCTTGGTTTGAATCTATCTCCAGCTGGTTCGTCTGTACTGCAGCTAGCTGACGTGAGATGGTCTGTTTTTGAAGATATGCAGCAATCTGTACAGTCACAGTACAGTAAAGGATGATAGCAACATGTATGCTTGCAACCACAAGTGTTGGAACTTTCTTAAAATGCACTGAGTGTTTTTCTAAGATAAGTCTACTTAGCAGAAGAACTGTCGGTGTGGTTATCCATGTCATGGCCGTTGCAATGGTCACTCTATTGCTGTTTACTTTGTTTCGATAGAAGAAAGGGTGTTGTATGGCCAGATACCTCTCGACGCTCACCATCATTAGAGTAGACATGGTTAATGCTAGACAGATTATGCCTGATATGAAGGTAATTGAATACAAGCAACTCGCACTTTGTAGCTAAACACACAAGTTGCAAGGACGAAATCGGTTGTACTACCAAACCTACCAAAAGATCAGTGAAGGCAAGGCAAGCAAGGAGAATGGTGTAGCTGTTTGAACGGAGATCCTCTTTTTTCAGCACCGTCCAAATGATGAGCAAGTTGAAGACAAATGTTGGTGGGGCAGCAACACCATTGATCACAGCGATAACTATCCGAGTTGACTTGACTGAATGTGTCAGGTTTGAGATGATATCAAAGTTCTCGCCAAAATCTGGTGTTACTAAGCATTTTTGCTCACTTCTGTTTGTGAATTGGTCGTAAGACATGGCAGCTCATGAGACAACTTTGCGTTCTCGTTTCACGACACTCGGACCGCGCAAAAGTTGATAACGGATCCTGATTTGAGGTCTTTTTTTGTAGCTGGTAAAAACAACTTTTCAATCAATTTGTACCAATAATTCATCATTTAGCACAATGGACTGATCTGCTAGATTAGCAATTTGAATGTGTTTTTGTTTAGCAGTTTTGTGATTTATTAAAGTTGGGATTTCCTCTTTGGAAAAAAATTAATTATTTTCATTGTTTGATCGATGCAGCGTGGGTTTCTGTTTAGCTGACTTGTGATTAGGCGACACGTAACTGACAATTCTCTGATATTTTTAAATGGGAAAAGAAAACTAGTTTCCAATATCATTATTCCAGCAAAAGTCTCATCGGATTCCAGCTGGTCCTTTGCCCAATTGTAAACGGTTTTTGCATATTTCGCGGCAAAAAATGGCGCAATTTCCTTGAAACTTTGTTACATGTTAATTCTATATGTAAGCTAACATATAAAAAATGAGTTTATTATTCCGTCATTCGTTTTTCGAAATTAGAAAATACATAAAAAACTGTATCGCATTTCATTCTTTTCGATTCAATATTCAAAATCGGAGCTGGTCATTTTCAATGTTTCGAAAATTGAAAATTAAAAATCAAATTCTAAAAGCTGATTTCGTTTTTTTGTAATCTGGTGAACAAATATATTTCTGGATCATGCGTGGACAGACAACCCAGGCAATCTCTACTAAGGCAATCCCAATCTCATACTCAGAGCCCGCGTTTTTCCTCGCCAGCAGCGGATAACAAGGGCTCTGACATAATCCAATTTTTGCTCAAATTTGATTGGTTATTCAATTTTGACAACCACGCAAGCGCGAACAACCGGAAACACAAATGAACTCAAGCTGGATGTTTGTGATCGTTTTTAGCAGTAGAAAATACATAAAATATGATCAAAACTTAAGTCTGAAATTGTGTATCGCTATTTTCTTTACCTTCCTAGAGAATTTCAGCCAATTTGAAGCAATAGTTAGGAAGTTATTTAATGTTTCGCCCTACGTCATACACGGCTGCCAGCGGCCGACAGAATTTCTCTCCTAGCTCATCAAAAATCACAAATTAACCTAAAACCCCTTCGGATTATCTTTACTCAATAAATTATCATTACAATCTAGGAATTTTGTTCCAAAACCTCCACAATATCACTAGGAAAAAACCATTTTCATTGACGATATCGCCGTATGTTGATCGATGCTGGGTATCGATTCAATCAGGATTAAAACGGATTTTACTTTTAATATCAGCTGTCACATAATCTCGATTCCCCATTGGTCGGTTTGTACATTGGCAGTAAAGGCGCATGCGCAGCCGGAAGTCCAAGATATCTTGGCCTTTTCAGTGGATTATGCCAGAGTCCTTGTTTCGAGCCGCTGGCCGAAGTAACGAGGACTCGGGGTACGAGATTGAGACAATCCATCATTGGCCTCAGTGGACTTACCACCACCCCTCCCCTTCAAACTAAATATCTAGCTCAGTTGGTAAAGCATCGGACTTCTGTGTGGGAGTTCAAGCCCTGGCCTGACAAACACTCAGGGTCTTACAATAATAAAGGAGAAGTTGCTGCCTTTGTTTCTCTATCTGCAAATGGTAAGATCTTCACGTCCTCTCGGATAACGACGTAAAATAGGAGTTCCCGTCTAAGGACGCACGTACGACCATAAGTTTATGAAGAATTTTATTTATCCGCGCAATTGCCCTGATTTGCACTATGACGTCATGCAATCTATTATTTAGAACATGTTAACGCATATCTGGAAACCAGGCCATTTTAGATTCAACCGTTTCGCCAGGATCAATGCAAATTTTGTCGAATTTTTAATTGGATTCAGCGATACTACTTGAATGAAACTGATATTCACCACAGCCCCAAGCTGGAAACTCAGGGCTGCGTTGAAAAAAAATGTATTTTTATTTTTATTCTGCAACTAGAAAAATGTATTAAGCTATCGAGTTCGGCATTCTCCTGCAGAACATAAAGAACATACATATTTTTTGCACTGTGAATGAGAAATCTAACGTCTAAAAATTGTTGGGGAGTGGAGGGGTGGTCATAAATGCACTGATTCCTCTGCTAGTTTGCCTGGGTTTCCCTGTCCACGTATTGTCCAGAAATGTATTTCTTCTCTGATTTACGAAAAACGAAATCAGCTTTCAGAATTCTATTTTTAATTTTCACTTTTCGAAACATTGAGAATGTTTACCACAATTATAAATTTCGATTTGAAGAAAAATAAAATGATAAACTGAATTTTTGATGTATTTTCTAATTTTGAAAAAGAGAGACAGGCCGCATATGCACATTTTTCGATTATCGAAGAAATCGTAAAACGAATGGCGGAATGATACACTCATTTTAATATACCTGATTTGAAGCTCATTGTTAACATTTCTGAGAAACCCGATCAGTTTCAGTATCCTTAACGCACTTCTGACATTGAAAACACCAAGTCTCGTCAAATTGAGTAACTAACTCTCACTTATTTGTAAAAACATTGCTTCAAAATCGCCATGAATTTGAGTATCCGTACCGTCAAACGGAGGTGTCTAAATTGTAGTAAAACAGCAGGGTTATATTGGCTGTTTATTGCTGACGATGACCAATTTGATTGGTGGAGACTTAACTTAGAACAGTAACATGTGAGTCTCCAGACAGGCTTGAGGTATCTGCAGAGTTTCGTACCATAGCCATTCATGTACACTTGCTATGTCGGACTGCATGTGTTCTGAGATATCATGCTTTTCTGTCCTTTCCAACTGATTTCTTGAGTTGGTGTATAGATGTTCTCCATTTAGCCTTACCCAGAGCATTATATCCCCTAAGCTTTTGGCCACCCCAATTCACTAACCCTAAGTCCAACACAATGACGAATAAGGTTGATGCCAACGTGATCCTGGAGAACTCCTGCTTGAATACCCAAGAAAGAAATGTCACCATCTGGGGTGGATTGTGTCTGTATAATTCCCTATCCAGCGGATAACCCCTAAATAGGTTCTGTGTAATGGACAACTTTATCCAGGCTACGTGCAACCGGCCACTAGTGTTAAGATGGTTCTTTGATTGCTTCCTTCATATGTTATGTAATGTCATACAGATGCAAAATGGCGAGCATGGCTTCTCTGCTGACTCTGCCAAGTCAAATACGAACAATTGGATATATTTGTCGTAAAATCGGGACCTTGTTTTTGAATATCCTAGAAGGTACCAACTTGCTGAGAGTCTGAAAGCCGCTAAGAGACCCTAAGAGGTACCAGATCTCCGATTTTGACCCGGGGGGATAGTACTTGCAACATAGTAGAGCGGCCTTTTCTAAGACAACCTTGGCTATCACGGAGCAGGAACAATGCGGATGAAAATAACTTTGTTGTAGTTTTGCCTCCTGGTGGGAAGGGCCTCCCATGTATTGTAAGGTAGTGCTTAGATAGCGCATTTCACTTGATGTGTCAATGCGCTTTACAGTCTTTAATATTTATAGTATGTAATCCGGATTTACAAGCATGAGGTTGATTAGTAATTAGTATGTATTAGTGTAGGCCTATCATCGAGGATGGTCGTGACCTGCGTCCTTAGTCGTTCTTTTACGTCCCCCCGTTATTGCATGGTTAATGTGAGTTTGGCAAGACGAGACTCCAGTTTATCGTCGTTATCATATATCGGAGGGCAGGGATGCTCGTCGTACTTTTCAGGAGACAAAATCGGAGATGTTACCTTTAAGGGTCTCTTAGAGTCTCTCAGAATTATAGTACCTTCTAGGATATTCAAACACAAGGTCCCGATTTTACGACAAATATATCCAATTGTACGTATTTGAGTTGGCACTTTTTAGGGGTAAAAATCATGTATTGCCACGCTTCTGGATAAGACTTTGGTAACTTTTAGGGGTTATTTTCAAAAGTTCCGACTAGGATCTCGCCCTATTCTGATCGGATCGAGCCTGAAGTGATGTTATTGTTCATTTAAATACAATACATTTCAAGCTTAATAAAACAAATACCCCCAAATACCATATTACAAGTTTTTATTATTTACTGATGATTTTCATTAAAATTTTATGAGATTGAATATTTTTAATTAAACAATTAATTCCAAAAGTGCAAACAATAAGTCAATTAATGAAACTCTTACTGGTTATTGGTGCCAAGTAAATGTACCATGCAATTGCATTATTTACTATTTCTGGAGTGTCACCGTTTTCTTGCTTGTACTTTTTTTATAGTGATTTGCTTACCTTCCATTACATTATGATTTAAAAAAAAATAAATATGTTGAAAATAAAATTTGGGAATTGAAACTAGTTTTTAGTGATGTTGACATAGTCCTTATTGCCAAATATCGAACCATAATTTACTCACTTTCAATTGTTTGTAACAACAAAAATTTCAATTCATTTAAGCAAAAATCTAAGGCAGCATTTTGCTACCTGTTAGGTAGACTAGTCTGTAAAGGGAGTTAAAATCTCGATTTTACCCCATAATGCACCGCAAATTCGTTTACCTACGTCCCTTGCGCGCATCGTGGTATGTATATGTTATTCGACACCAAAGTCTCTTGAATTTGTTTGTAGCCAAGGTGAGTGAAACTCTGTCTTTATATGTCCAATTTAATATTTTTTCTGCGATTACTGTGCAAGACGCCCAAAGTATAATTACGTGGAGTAAATACAAGTGATAATACCACATCTACATAAAATGCTCGTTTCTGATTGGTTGATCGATCATGATTTTTTTTTTAATCTGTGCAATTAATTAATAGCACATGTGCTATTTATTAATTGCACGAATCCTTCCCGACATGCTTTGCGCATTTGTGTGCGTTTGTGTTTCTTTACATAAAGCGAATTACAGTTGATGACAATGGAGGACTAATTTGCTAGTTTCAAAACTTGAATGACTATTTTGACATTGAAGAGCCAGATTTTTGTATAGAGTGACTTGATAATGAACATGAGAGACATCAGTCAGATCAAGAGACTCAAGAAGCAGCTCGTTGTGATAGTTTATCCTCTCACGAAATTCGTGCAATGAAGGAAAAGAGTACAAACAAAAGCACAGCAAAAAAAAACACAAAAACATGGATTAACACATATTTTGAATAGGCGAAGCAAAAACATCAAAGACAAGTTATAGAGAACATATCACGGAGTGAACTTAATTTGCTTTTGGAGCTGTTTTACGACGAACTCCCGAAACGGAAAGATAAAACGAACCGAAGAAAGCCTAGCCAAGCCTCCATTAACAGGTATCTAAAAGAAAAAAAAACTAAGTTCAATTTCAATTTTTTAATGTATTTCACATATTAAGTATTTTATGTTTCCGTATTTGATGAATTTTTAATAAAGTTTTTGCAAAGAGAAATGTTTTGTTTACTTTGTTGCCAGCTAATGGCGAACCTTGCGTACAGTTTTTTTATCATAAACTCGCATTTTATGTAGATGTGGTATTAACAGGAAATTCCACCAAAGTTCTCGAAGAATTAATGAAAAATACCGCTTGTATTTGATGAAAAAGGCAGAATACCACTCGTGCTACGCACTCGTGGTATTAAGCCATTTTCATCAAATACGCGCGGTATTTTTCATTAATTCTTCTCGAACGGTGGAATTTCCTATACTAATATAATTAGGAAAGTTTTATCGTATAGCTAAAATATATCATAATTTCTTAAGCTTGCGTTGGAGATCGTTTGAAGTGCGACTGTTTGCTCTAATATTTGTAATATTTCACATAATAATAGTACAAAACTATAAGTAAAATCAAGAATTTGTTTAAGATGGCTAAGGTAGACGAAGATTATATTTGCATTGATTACGATTAGTTTGTCATGCATCCCGTCCGTATACATAGATATACGGCCGTTATTCGTGTCACTTGTGTTGTAGACGTCAATTATTACAGTAAAATTATTACAGTAAAATTGATACTTGTAGTTGTTCATTTCTTTATGAATTTACTAGGTATATTCATTGACTTGCTTGTTACTTGCCAATCAAGATATGGTTATATGGTTGCTGCGCTCCGCAGCGAGCGAGCCTGAAGTGATGTTATTGTTCATTTTATACAATGCTTTTCAAGCTTAATAAAACATACCATATTACAAGTTCTTATTAGTTACCGATGATTTTCATTAAAATTTTATAAGAATAAATATTTTTAATTAAACAATTAATTCCAAAAGTGCAAACAATAAGTCAATGAAATTGGTACTGGTTATTGGTGCCAAGTAAATGTACCATGCAATTGCACTATTTACTGATTACGTGCGTGTCACCGTTTTCTTGCTTGTACTTTTTTATAGTGATTCGCTTACCTTCCATTACATTATGATTTTTAAAATAATAAATATGTTGAAAATAAAATTTGGGAATTGAAACTAGTTTTTGGTGTTGTTGACATAGTCCTTATTGCCTCAATCCTATAAAAAAATACCAACCATGACTCATTTGCTTTAGATTGTTTGTAACAACAAAAATTTCAATTCATTTAAGCAAAGATCTAAGGCAGCATTTTGCTACCTGTAGGTAGACTAGTAATAATAGTAATGATAACAATATTTTCTTGCAGCATATCCACTAAGTGTTTTTTCATCTGAACTCACAATCACTACCTCTACATTTGTTTTTCAATTTGCACAACGCTACTCACAGTGTTGATTTTTTTGCGAAGGGAAAAAAAATTGGAAAGCAGAGAAAAACCCTCGTGGCATTGGAGAGAAACAACACATCAAACTCAGACTCAACTTTTAATTAAACTCAGTTCACATATCAGCCAGACCGATCCGTGAATCGGCAAGGAATTTTTTCAAGACTGGGTGATTTGTTCACTTGATTTCATGGTCGGTTTTCACGCGGCTTTATGGAGCGCCTAAAAGGTGAATGGTGAAGTGCTTATGTTTAGTGGCTCGGAGATTTGTATGAGAGGTATGTCTGTTGTGCAGTGCTTAGCCCGATGTTCTGCCAGCAAGGTTTTAAAGTGTGAAACCCTTTCAGGTTTTCTTCTTTTTTAAGTCTCATAAAAGACATCATTGATTTATGTACCAGAAACGTCTTTAGCTATTACAAAAGAGCTTGTTATGTAAATTCAAATATCGAACTTATAAATATCAATGAAGATAGAATTCTTATTAAAATCACAAGTTGTCTAAATTGAAATCTGAAATCAGTACCTTGTTGCTGTTGAAGCCGGTCGAAGTTTATATTACGTATTTCTTGAAACATTATTTTCATTTAAAATGTTTAATTTTTATAACTTGGAGTTGTTATGGATACGAATCAGTATGAATGCAGGTGATCGTTATATTCAACTTCCACGAAAAGCATATGTGGAAATTCCCGATAACCGGCTGCACATTGATTACCTGAACAGCTAAAACATTTTGCTTAGAATAATCATCAATGGATTCATTTATAGAAAATCTTAAACAACAAGTGCAGTGTATGTTGTGTAAAGACACAATGGTTGAGCCTAAAGTACTTCAATGTTTTCATATATACTGTAAATCTTGTCTGAAGGAACATGTACAACTCGACCATCAACAAGAAAACATCTTTGAGTGTCCTCGATGTAACTCTAAAACCGTGATGCAGGATTTAAACGATGTTGAAGACCTACAAACCAGTTCAGTACACTCGAGAATCTTGAAAGTCTTACAGTTTGTAGAGAATCGAACAATTTGTTCTGTTTCGTCGAGCCATCCTGAAGCTTTGTGGCAATGTCTCGACTGTGATCGATCGTTATGTGAGGAATGCCTCGGTAATCATTCAGAATTTATCAAAAATCATCGCGTTGTCTCACTATCTGATTTGAAGAAGGAAGACGTCGAACAAATGCTTTCAAGAGAATGTCCTTGTGAAATTCACGGCGGTCAAGAAGTAGAGTTTTATTGTCAAGACTGCGATATGCTAATTTGTGTTGTCTGTCTCAAAGGAAAGAAAGAACACCGCAGCCACACGACGATATCTCTACAGGAGTTTGTCACAATAAAAAAAGGTTTGCTCTCCAAAAATCTAGAACAAATCTACAAAATCAGCACTGATGAAAAGGAAAAGAAACAGCAAGAAGAAATAGCTCTAAAGGTTCAGCGCGATGGGAAAAAAGCTACAGACGAAATCAAGAAAATGGCTAAAAAATTGATACAAGAAGTCATGCGCAACGAGCAACATTTATTGAATCAGGTCAAGAACAACACCACAAAGGCCGAGAAGAAATTACGTATTTTACGCCACTCTACACAAGCTCATGAGTTTATCAGCAACCTGATTGACGCAGGAACAGCAAGCGATTTGGTTGCCATTCAAGAAAGAAACAATTCCCAGGCATCCATCTATGACTATGAGTCTTATCCACAAGACGCCACAGGTTTTGTGTTTGATGTCAATGAAGAACTTCGTAAACAATTAGAAAATTTCCACCTGGGTCTAGTTCGACCCTTTGAAAAGCCTGATCTAAATCAGAGTACATTCAAAGTTGACACAGACAAATTAGAGGTTGGAAAGAACACGAAACTCATAATTGAATTGAAAACATGGCAAGGAAAAGTTACCGATGAAACTCAGGAAGATCTGACTATAAAGTTTACACCAGAAGATTATGTAGAAGTAAGAGAAATACAGATGACAAATAATGGTGAGATTAAAGTGGAATTTATACCACGTGTTTCTGGTCAGTTTTCAGTAGATGTTGAAGGGAGATGGCATCATTTCAGCCCATTTGCCGACGTGATTATTAAGCCACAACTATATAAATTAAAAGAATCATTAAATATTGGATGTAAGCGCTTTTCAGGTATTGCAGTGAATAAATCAAACAGAAAGATCGCTGTAGCAGACCACGATTTACACTTTGTAAAAGTGTATAGCATGGAAGGGGATTTATTATTGACATTTGGCAGTCAAGGCAGTGGGCAGTGTCATTTGAAACATCCACGTGGGTTAGCATTTCTGAACGAAACAGATTTAGTGATCGCCGATTTTCATAATCATAGAATATGTATAGTGAATACTGCTACAGGACAACCAGTGACAGTCTTTGGTTGTCATGGCAATCGCGATGGTCAGTTTGATAGCCCTTATGATGTTCATGTTGATGATGCGTCAAACATCGTTGTATGTGACTATAAGAACAATCGTGTTCAAGTGTTTACAAAGGATGGTGACTATAGGTATCAGTTCAAATCCCCCAGACCATTTAGTGTAGTTACACATGATGGACTGTTTTATGTCAGTGATGAAAACTCAGCTATTCATATGGTTGAGATGAAAGACAACTTACCCACAACACTTTTGAGAATTAGCAGAGAGCCAACACTAAAGAATTGCAGGGGTCTTGCTATGGGCAATGATGGAAATCTGCTTGTCTGTGACAATGGTGCTGGAGTGATTCACAAGTTCACATCGGATGGTCGTTATGTAGGTCGGTCAAGTCAAATAAACCACAGTCCTCAGTGCATCGCAGTACTGAATGATGGCCAAATAATTTGCACTACATGGAAATGTGGGGTAGATTTTACTAGTTTTAAACAAGCAAAAAAAAAGGATACTTAGACTTACCTCATGGCAGTAAGTCATGCATAATGAAAACGTTTTAACATTTGTTCCAGTTTTAAATAAGGGACCGGCCATGAATTATCGGGATGAGGGGTGGGAGGGGGGGGGGGGGGCTGGTGCAAAAATGGGGTGGGTCACGAATTTTTATTCAAAGACAAAGGAGATTTACATCAATCTATTTAAAATTGCCCTTAAAAAGAGGCGTGAGTCTAGAAAAATCATGCAAGGATTTTTACATTTGCACCCTCCCCCCTCCATCCTCCGATAATTAATGACCGATCCCTAAAGATGGGCCAACAGTTCAATTTTCACGATGGTTGTCATAAAAATGATAAAAAATCGATTGATATTCATAACCTTGAATAATACGGACAAATGTACATGTTGCATGCATATTATTAATGGAGAAATAGCTCACTAGTCTCGTGAAATCAATTGACAGTGATATTATGTACACCTTGCATATAATTCTATTTTTAATCATATATAAAGAAGGTTGTCGGACACGACTTTAAAAGCCATCGGCTTTCTATCATACAACCACGCCAAATAATCATTGAATCTTGTAACATATACACATGTAATAATCTGTAATAATTGTAATTTGAATTGGGAAATAAATGAATACTGAACTCACAAAATGAATACACAACAAAATTCATAAAGTTAGCCTCATTATGAGTCTCCTTTCCAGGTTCCCTCTTATAAGGTGATACTCAAGGAAATATAGATGTTTTCGTTTCATCAGTTGTACTTTTTTTTTTGTTCATTTCTATGCGCTGCTCACACGAGGGGAATAATTGATTCAAAACGCTGAAAATATAGGGCACATCAATGATGTGCTATGGTGCAATCTCCACCTCTTATCAAGTTTTCGGGATAGAGTACCTCGAGGGACCGTTCTAGACCCACTTTGGTTCCTATAGTATATAAAAAACCTTAGTTTCTATGAGTCTACTTGATGAAATAGTGCATATGGGATGTTGGAGGAGTCACGAGAGGAGTTCTTAAGTTACGAGCTCTAATCAAACGCTTATTTATAGTCAGCATCGGATACAATATTGGCGACCACGTTGTGTCAGTGACGCCCACATAATCAGACATAATTGTGAGCGGATAGGAATTAAATGTGTTGGCTTTTTATCAACTAGCTTGTTTCGCGTCAAACATCATAATTCGAATTAAACCAATGTAGTTGTTGAAACTTTAACGGTTTTAATGGTGTTCGTCATTTTAATTAGACATCCCGTCTACCGATACAAGCCAAAGTCAAACAGTGCTCTCCAAACGTTTTGCCAAAAAACAAAAAAAAAACAAGATCCTTTGCAAATAATTTGTCAACAAAGGCAACGGAAAAGACCCGGAAAAAATAGTCCGCGATGCATCTCAGTATTGAATGGTGGTCAAATAATTTGTACATGGAAATCTGGTATCTCACCAAGGCCTGGGTTGGGATTCAAAATCTAAATCTAAACTGCTACAGGACAACCAGTGAAAGTCTTTGGTTGTCATGGCAATCGTAATGGTCAGTTTGATAGCACTTATGATGTACATGTTGATGAGGCCTCAAACATCATTATATGTGACTATAAGAACAATCGTGTGCAAGTGTTTACAAAGGATGGTGACAGGAGGGAGAGGGTGACTCTATTGTATGCAAATGAGCCGCTCTCCAGACTCATCGCTACCACCAACAAATCAACGCTACGCTTGACTGGCTTCTAGTAAATTATCGTGTAGTCGCCATCGTCGCTCAGCTTTACCTTTACAAAAAAGCTTAAAAATGAGGTCAAGAAGCTATTGTGGTTTAATTTATTGTGATTGTGTCTCTTTTGTATATTCTAGTGTTAGTAGAGTGCAATTATTTTCCGATTCAAACTATTTCTTGTGATTTTTAGTCTGTTTTACTTTCGCGGGACGTTCTCGGGATCAAACGTTTTTGTTCGGGACGCGCAAAATGTCTTCAGAAATACTTTATTTTCTCTAACAAAAACTAAACAGATATACTTCTAAATAGGAGGTTTTATAAAGCATTTCCTAAGCTTTCATTTGATATATATTTTACCTAATGACATGGTCTCGTACTTCTCATCAATCCTTTTATTTGCGGTTAGTTCATTTTCAGCCCACTTAACTTGTTTACTTCACTCATTTCTTTATCGACATTTCCTCTCCATAGTAATTTTACATTTATTCTTATTGATGCTGTTGCATTTATTTGCTTTGTATTATTTTTGATTCAAAGAACTGTACAAAGTTAACATGCAATATAATGAAAAATTTGAGGGAAAAATGTTAACGGTATGTTTATGTATATGATTATGGAGGACCTTTGTATAAAGTAAACAAAGTAATGCAAACTGTTAAAACATTCTCCTTTGGATGAGTTTTTACTATATTTCTCATTCTTAATACACTAAATACGGAAAGGGTCATAATTATGCATGTATGTCTTTCAAATAAGTCAGTTATTGGTCATTATTTACATTTGTAAGCTTATATGATGTAGTACGTTTGTCCCACTTGTGTTTGTAAATCGCTATAGTGCTGTAGCTTTGATAACATTTTTTATAGACATTTGGGCTACAAGTATGAACAAAGAGGTCCATAATTGTTTATAGTTGTTTAAACTTCGCAATTTATAGTACATGATTAAATGTCAAAAAATGATTTAAAATAATTCACATTTTAGTGATTAGCTAGCCTGTGCAAGCATATCTTTTTGCTGGTATTGAATGCTGAAGTTATATCGTATCTTGTGTTTAAAAAGATTGATGAAACGAACCAAGCGACCAACGCCATCCAAATTTTACAAGCAGATAGATAAACATATTATCTATAAAACCTCCTATTTTGAACGACCAAAACCACTGTGTTCCATAGTAAGGACCATTTGCTTGTGCAAAATTGTGTCGTCAGATCGACGGTCGCCATCAATATTCAGGCACAAGAAATTACTTTTAGCAACGTTTTATGTGTTATCCGAACAAAAAACATTAAATACGCCATTACCAGTGTGTGCTTTAATAGTTTCGAGACATGTTTTATCCAAAACTGTAAAGAAAGTGTAATAAATCGCAAAAATTGCAACAAAATATGGAAGCCTTCGTTGCCGCCATATGAAAAACTCAGTGAAGCGTGCGGTGGTAGCGCTGAATAAATGTTGGTTGCCATGGGAGACACCCTCCCCCCCCCCCCCCTGGATGGTGACTATCTGTATCAATTCCAATCCCCCAGCCCATTTAGTGTAGTTTCACATGATGGACTGTTTTATGTCAGTGATAAGAACCACTCAGCTATTCATGTGGTTGAGATGAAAGACAACTTACCCACAACACTTTTGACAATTAGAAGAGAGGATTGTTCAGCACTAAAGAGTTGCTGGGGTCTTGCTATATACAATGATGGAGATCTGCTTGTCTGTGACAATGGTGCTAATATGATTCGAAAGTTTACATTGGATGGTCGTAATGTATATCGGTCAATCCAACTATCCAATAGTCCGCGATGCATCGCAGTATTAAATGGTGGTCAAATAATTTGTACATGGAAATCTGGGATCTGATATAAAGCAAGGCCTGGGTTGGGATTCCAAATCTGTTAAAGGTAACAGTTCATAAAATCAATATCACATTTGCCCTGAAATTGTTATTGTTTTGCTAACTGTTGAAGTCTTATTGCTTGTTATGTATATCGTTGAAACTTATATATTGCATAAAGTTATGCATTTAAATCATCTCACGCGCGACGTCCTAAATGTTTTCGCTATTTTCAGCATCACATTTACAAATTTGAAATTTCATAATTAGGTGTTGTCATAGTTACGAAACTAACAATTACATAGGCTGCTGTGACGAAACCGTCCCCCTGCAAACAACCCCCTCCCGTTCGACCGTGAGGCAAAGAACACGCACACACTACAACACAAATCAACAGTTTAATTCTATGCTAATAGTGAAAAGATAACTAGCAAATATCAACGTAATGCTATGCAAAAATGTAGCTATCGATTAATGTAAACGAAATATTAACAATGATATACTTATACTGTTCGTGCACAACCAGTTCGTTACTGTTCGCACCTTTTGAGGTTCGACGTTTCTTTATCGTGAGATTTGTCTGCTTCAAACGCCAAGTTCAGTGGTGATCTCTCCTGGTCAGTTGAGTTACGCGATCTTTAAGACTTTTCTGTATTTACTTTCTCCTTTGGCTTTTCTATGTCGGTAGAACTACGGAGTGAGTCCAGTGCTCTACTAACGTCCTCAGTTTCACTGTTTCTCCGTCAACTCTGTCAATAGGACTACGGAGTGAGTCTGCTCTAATAACGAGTTTTAATTCCTTCTCTTCTTATGACTTTGTGTGAGTCTGTTCTCTGATTCACCTTTCAATTGTCGACGTTTACCGTACTGACCGTAAACACTCTGTTATCGACCACTATAAAAACATCAAACAATAGAGAAATAATATATTCAAACTAAATAATGGTAATTGAAAAACAAGGATTATAATTTCATGACAGCTGCCAAGCATGAAGAAACATAATTTTATGCGGTAATTCTCGGAAACTGCACGTTTGGTTACGAGAACTAAAAAAATCACAGTTTGCTTAGAAAAATTATCAATGGATTCATTTATAGAAAATCTTAAACAACAAGTGCAGTGTATGTTGTGTAAAGACACAATGGTTGAGCCTAAAGTGCTTCAATGTTTTCACGTATACTGTAAATCTTGTCTCAAGGAACTTGCACAACTCGATCAACAACAAGAAAACATCTTGGACTGTCCTCGATGTAACTCTAAAACCGCGATGCAGGATTTAAACGACGTTGAAGACCTACAAACCAGTTCAGTACACTCGAGAATCTTGAAAGTCTTACAGTTTGTAGAGAATCGAACAATTTGTTCTGTTTCGTCGAGCCATCCTGAAGCTTTGTGGCAATGTCTCGACTGTGATCGATCGTTATGCGAGGAATGCATCGGTAATCATTCAGAATTTATCAAAAATCATCGCGTTGTCTCACTGTCTGATTTGAAGAAGGAAGACGTCGAACAAATGCTTTCAAGAGAATGTCCTTGTGAAATTCACGGCGGTCAAGAAGTAGAATTTTATTGTCAAGACTGCGATATGCTAATTTGTGTTGTCTGTCTCAAAGGAAAGAAAGAACATCGCTGCCACAGGACGATATCTCTACAGGAGTTTGTCACAATAAAAAAAGATTCTCTCTCCAAAAGTCTACAACAAATCTACAAAATCAGCACTGATGAAAAGGAAAAGAAACAGCAAGAAGAAATAGCTCTAAAGGTTCAGCGCGATGGGAAAAAAGCTACAGACGAAATCAAGAAAATGGCTAAAAAATTGATACAAGAAGTCATGTGCAACGAGCAACATTTATTGAATCAGGTCAAGAACAACACCACAAAGGCCGAGAAGAAGTTACGTATTTTACGCCACTCTACACAAGCTCATGAGTTTATCAGCAACCTGATTGACGCAGGAACAGCAAGCGATTTGGTTGCCATTCAAGATAGAAACAATTCCCATGCATCCATCTATGACTATGAGTCTTATCCACAAGACGCCACAGGTTTTGTGTTTGATGTCAATGAAGAACTTCGTAAACAATTAGAAAATTTCCACCTGGGTCTAGTTCGACCCTTTAAAAAGCCTGATCTAAATCAGAGTACATTCAAAGTTGACCCAGACAAATTAGAGGTTGGAAAGAAAACGAAACTCATAATTGAATTGAAAACATGGCAAGGAAAAGTTACCGATGAAACTCAGGAAGATCTGACTATAAAGTTTACACCAGAAGATTATGTAGAAGTAAGAGAAATACAGATGACAGAAAATGGTGAGATTAAAGTGGAATTTATACCACGTGTTACTGATAAGTTGTCACTAGAGGTTCAAGGAAGGTGGTATCATTTCTATAACAGCCCAATAGCCGACGTGATTATTAAGTCACAGCTAAGGGAACTAAAAGAATCATTGAATGATGGGTTTAAGTACTTTTCAGGTATTGCAGTGAATAAAGCAAACAGTAAGATCGCTGTAGCAGACCACGTTTTACATTGTGTAAGAGTGTACAACATGGAAGGGGATTTATTATTGACATATGGCAGTCAAGGCAGTGGGCAGTGTCATTTGAAAAATCCACGTGGGTTAGCATTTATGAACGAAACAGATTTAGTGATCGCCGATAATGAAAATCATAGAATATGTATAGTGAATACTGCTACAGGACAACCAGTGACAGTCTTTGGTTGTCATGGCAATCGTGAAGGTCAGTTAGTTAGCCCTTATGATGTTCATGTTGATGATGCGTCAAACATCGTTGTATGTGACTATAAGAACAATCGTGTGCAAGTGTTTACAAAGGATGGTGACTATCTGTATAAGTTCAAATGCCCCAGCCCATTTAGTGTAGTTACACATGATGGACTGTTTTATGTCAGTGATAAGAACCACTCAGTTATTCATGTGGTTAAGATGAAAGACAACCTACCCACAACACTTTTGACAATTAGAAGAGAGGATTGCTCAGCACTAAAGAATTGCTGGGGTCTTGCTATGGGCAATGATGGAAATCTGCTTGTCTGTGACAATGGTGCTGGAGTGATTCACAAGTTCACATCGGATGGTCGTTATGTAGGTCGGACAAGTCAAATAAACCACAGACCTCAGTGCATCGCAGTACTGAATGGTGGCCGAGTAATTTGCACTACATGGAAATGTGGGGTAGATTTTACTAGTTTTAAACAAGAATAAATCGGATGCTAGATACTAAATACTAGTTTTCGCAGGGACGGCGGAGCCAGGGCTAGAGCCCCCCCCCCCCCCCCTTCCCCAATTTTCTGAAATTGATTGATAGTATTTTAATGCTTTTGGTGATACGGGATAGGGGCTAGGAGGTGGATCAGAATTGAGCTTAGCTCCCTCTCCCACTTTTAGTGTGTGCACTCTAACTAGAGTCATTTCCAGATTGATGACATGCTAAATTTTCATGATGGTGGTCATAAAAAATGTTAAAAATTAGATTGATTTTAAAAGTACGGAAACATTTACACCATGTATGCATATTAGTAACACCTCACCTAGATTTCTAAAATCCATTGACAGTGATATTATGTACACCTTGCATATACTTCTATTTTTAATCATATATAAAGAAGGTTGTCGGACACGACTTTAAAAGCCATCGACTTTCTTTCATACAACATCGCCAAATAATCATTTAATCTTGTAACATATACACATGTAATAATCTGTAATAATTGTAATTTGAATTGGGAAATAAACGAATACTGAACACTGAATACACAATAAAATTAATAAAGTTAGCCTCATTATGAGGCTCCTTTCAAGGTTCCCTCCTAGAAGGTGATACTCAGGGAAATAGAGATGCTTTTAGGTCATCGGTTGTTTATTTCGCGCGCTTCTTAAGAGGAGAATAATTGATTCAAAAAGCTGAAAATATTATAGGGCACAGCAATGATGTGCTACTTTGGTGTAATCACCACCTCTTATCAAGTTAGGCATAGAGTACCTCGAGGGACCTTTCTAGATCCACCTTGGTTCCTATATTATATAAAAAACCTTAGTTTCGATGAGTCTACTTGATGAAATAGTGCATAGGGGATGTTGGAAGAGTCACTAGAGGAGTTCTAAAGTTACGAGCTCTAAGCAAACGCTTATTTATAGTTAGCAAAGTCGGGTACAATATGGGCGAACACGTTGTGTCAGTGACGCCCACATAATCAGACATAATTGTGAGCGGATAGGAATTCAATGTGTTGGCTTCTTATCAACTAGCTTGTTTGGCGTCCAACATCATAGTTCGACTTAAACATATTTAGTTGTTGAAACTTTAACGGTTTTAATGGTATTATATATCCAGCCTGCCGATACAAGCCAAAGTCAAACAGTGCTTTCTAAACGTTTTGCCTTCTTCCTTACGAAAAAAAATGCCTATTTTTTTTTCTTTTTTTTTTTATAAGATTCTTGGCAAATAGGTTGTCAACAAAAACGGAAAAGAAAAGGAAAAATAGAAACTGATAGGTACGTGGAGAACAAAAATAAAATAAGAAAATAAAATATACAAAATGAAAGAAATCAATAAAGAAATATTAGAAAAAGAAATTAAGGACCGGATCAACAGGAAAAAAAAAAGAATATTCAAATAGAATAAAAGGAAATCAAAAAGAATAAAACATTTATTTTTTTTTTTGAAACGCGAGCACAGGTTGATTTGGGATACCGCGGTTTATCTTTACCGTGGGCGCATTCTTGTTCAGCCGCCATGTTGGTTGTAGGAGGTTTGCGGCTTCTTGCTCGTAAGTTCTTGTTTTACTATTACTGCACTTCATCTTTTTACAATATGCACACAAATTATATTTTTACATATCATTGTCACATTTTATTTACAATTTTATGCCATTTGTAGTAACGTTTTAGCAAAAAACTGAACATCAACATGGAAGTTTTTTACGATGAAGTTTTTGCATTTATCAATATAATATACATCTTTTCAAGTTCGACTCCAGTTTATTGGTCTACATCTAAAGATAATTTGTTCTCTACACTTATTCTTAATATCTTAATTTCTGTTGAAGAATTTCGAGTTTTTCTGCACTGCAAAAATTTCAATATATATGCAAGATATGCCGGGATATACGTTTGATATTATGTGTTAATTGATCGATAAGTGTTATTGAAATGTCTAATAATGCTGTCAGCCTTTTCAGAATTTGTAGAAATGTTTGTTTTATGCTATTTTATCTGTAGGAAATCCAGCACAGCCAGCTGTTGGTTTAGCAGTTGTTGCACAGGTAGGGTTATAATATTTTGTACAACAAATGCACATTTATTTAGTGGAAGAGATACTTATAATAATTTCTTCTTGTTTTGCAGAGAAAGTTGAGTTACATGCCAAAGAAGGGCACTGGTGGTAGAGCATCTTTCAATGGAGTGTCAGCAACAGTGTTTGGTTCTACTGGTTTTATTGGAAGATATTTAGTCAATAGACTGTGTATGTCAATTGGCAATATTATCTGCACTGATGAATCAGAAAATGCTGATGATGACAATCATGATGATAATATTATAGATGATGATAATGATAATAGTGCTGATCAGTTGTCACATTTGTATGTAGTAGTATTTGATGGAGAATGTCAAAATCTTTAGTGATAAATGTAATATCAGCTGTAAGAGTAATCATGACAATGTATCTGCAGGTCGCGAAGGCACACAGATTACAGCTCCTTACAGAGGGGACCCTCATGATGTCAGACACATTAGACTTATGGGGGAACTCGGACAGATCAATTTCTTTGTAAGTACAATAAGACATAATACCATACAGTTTAGTCATTAGAAATAATTTCATTATATTTATTATTATATCAACATCATGCTTGTAAATCCGGATTACATACTATAAATATTAGAGATTGTAAAGCGCATTGAGACATTAGGTGAAAATGCTCTATATGAGCACTTCATTACATTACATATGTCTTTGTCAATAAGAATAAACGACAAAGACAAAAAATGACGTTTCGTTTATTCTACTGATAATATCTAAGCCACTTCTGATCAAAATATGTCTTTGTATAGTTGCAATTCACTAAGGAACAAGAGTCGGCTCTAAGCAAAGTTCACTCAAAGATGTTTATAGCTGATGAATATTCCACCCTGGCCTTCAGCCTGATTGCATTTTTTGTGTCTTTTGTTTTTGCTCCTTTCCTTAGTATTCAAATATTAGCTTGTTACCCTTGCCTTAAGCACATCCTGGTAAAACAAAACCCTGTTATATTGTGGACACAAGAATAATTTATGACTACCTTACAACTTTTTTTCCCTTTTTCTTTTTAAGTCCAATTATGAAACAAATTAGGCATAGATGTTTTGTGTTTTCAATGTATTCTGGCACAGCATTTGCCTACTTTAGATTCAGAACTATAGATAACCTATACATGTTATCAATAGGATTATCATCTCAAAGATACAGAGTCTGTTGCCAAGATGGTCAAGTATTCCAATGTAGTAGTTAATCTCATAGGAAAAGACTTTGAAACAAGGTACTTGTAGTGACACATCGCAGAAATAAAATGTGTTATTCTCACTCTCAGTGATTCCGTATTGATAATATTTAATAATCACTTAGCTTTCTTCTTCATTCCATTTATAGATATCTTTTCATTTGAAGTTGAAATTGTTGATTAGTAATAAAAATATGTTGTCTTTTTCAGAAAAAAAACCCTGAAAAAATGCAACAAGTTCATGTTTTTATGGTGTGAAAAACCCTCTCCTCTCCCCAATAAATCAATGTTGTAATATTTAATTATGTCTATTATAATCTTAAGACCAACAAACACTATATCAAGAGGGGCTGGAGTTGTTATTTTGTGTTGTTGTTCTATTTTGTTTTCTCCTAAACGTTTTACACCCATAAATCCATGCCTGCACTTGTCTGTGATAAAGCTGTACTGTGGTTTTCAGAAATAAAAATCAAATTTTCACCAATCAATATTGATTGTATTTCTATCAGGAATTTTAGTTTTGAAGAGGCTTTAGTTAATGGACCAAGATCCATTGCCAAGGCATCCAAAGAAGCTGGCGTTGATAGACTAATCCATGTCTCCGCTCTTAATGCTGATGTGGACAGTCCTTCTAAATTCCTCAGAAATAAGGTAACTTAATTACTTCTTAAAGTTCGAGCAACCAAATGGTTGTAGTTTGAACATCCACTCTTTTTTCTTGTGGTAAAAGTAATGCAACTCTGAAGTTTGGATCACACACACAAAAAAATGTTACAGCCAAATTTGTTATGTTAGCTGGTTTCATATTGAAAAAGGGAACGGGTGCTAGTCTTAAAAAAAAGCATTAAAAAACATCTTCACATACTGTAACAAAAACATAAATATAAACAACATTAATATGCTATTGTAGTCCATTTGCTAAATATTTTTTAGTTATATTGAATTTATGAAGGAAGATATACATTTCTTGTAAAATTTAAGTTCCAATAAATTTATCTGTATTTATCCAATTTTAACAATCCTTTCATCATTTATTGATGTTAACATGTTCTCTTGAAGTATGGTCTGAAATTATTAATGATAGAAAAAATTGAGGAATGCTTTCAATTATTTTCTCAACTAGAACCCTGTCCCTTTTTCAATATGAAACCAGCAAATTGGTGTTTCAAAACTTTTTCTTTTCTCTGCCGTCAATCAATTTCAGGGGCATGCTTTAAAATGCAGTGATCCTGTACACGTACACGTACTGGTATTTGTTTTGTAGGCACTAGGTGAGATGGCAATCAAAGAGGAATTCCCTAATGCCACTATACTGAGACCTGGCACAGTGTTTGGACATGAAGACAAGTTCCTTAACTTCTATGCATGTAAGATATCTTGATGATGATGGTATCTCTGATTATGGTGATGATGATGATGTTAACTCAATGATTATGGTGATGATGACGTTAACTCAATGATTATGGTGATGATGATGATGTTAACTCAGTGATTATGGTAATGATGATGATGTTAACTCAATGATTATGGTGATGATGATGATGTTAAATCAGTGATTATGGTGATGATGATGATGTTAACTCAATGGTTATGGTGATGGTGATGATGTTAACTCAGTGATTATGGTGGTGATGATGATGATGTTAACTCAATGATTATGGTGATGATGATGATGTTAAATCAGTGATTATGGTGATGATGATGATGTTAACTCAATGGTTATGGTGATGATGATGATGTTAACTCAATGGTTATGGTGATGATGATGATGTTAACTCAATGGTTATGGTGATGATGATGATGTTAACTCAGTGATTATGGTGATGATGATGATGTTAACTCAATGGTTATGGTGATGATGATGATGTTAACTCAATGGTTATGGTGATGATGATGATGTTAACTCAATGATTATGGTGATGATGATGATGTTAACTCAGTGATTATGGTGGTGATGATGATGATGTTAACTCAATGATTATGGTGATGATGATGATGTTAAATCAGTGATTATGGTGATGATGATGATGTTAACTCAATGGTTATGGTGATGATGATGATGTTAACTCAATGGTTATGGTGATGATGATGATGTTAACTCAATGGTTATGGTGATGATGATGATGTTAACTCAGTGATTATGGTGATGATGATGATGTTAACTCAATGATTATGGTGATGATGATGATGATGTTAACTCAATGATTATGGTGATGATGATGATGATGTTAACTCAATGGTTATGGTGATGATGATGATGTTAACTCAGTGATTATGGTGATGATGATGATGTTAACTCAATGATTATGGTGATGATGATGATGATGTTAACTCAATGATTATGGTGATGATGATGATGATGTTAACTCAATGGTTATGGTGATGGTGATGATGTTAACTCAGTGATTATGGTGATGATGATGTTAACTCAGTGATTATGGTGATGATGATGATGTTAACTCAATGATTATGGTGATGATGATGATGTTAACTCAATGATTATGGTGATGGTGATGATGTTAACTCAATGATTATGGTGATGGTGATGATGTTAACTCAGTGATTATGGTGATGGTGATGATGTTAACTCAATGATTATGGTGATGGTGATGATGTTAACTCAATGATTATGGTGATGGTGATGATGTTAACTCAATGATTATGGTGATGGTGATGATGTTAACTCAATGATTATGGTGATGGTGATGATGTTAACTCAATGATTATGGTGATGGTGATGATGTTAACTCAGTGATTATGGTGATGGTGATGATGTTAACTCAATGATTATGGTGATGATGATGATGTTAACTCAATGGTTATGGTGATGATGATGATGTTAACTCAATGATTATGGTGATGATGATGATGTTAACTCAATGATTATGGTGATGGTGATGATGTTAACTCAGTGATTATGGTGATGGTGATGATGTTAACTCAATGATTATGGTGATGGTGATGATGTTAACTCAATGATTATGGTGATGGTGATGATGTTAACTCAGTGATTATGGTGATGGTGATGATGTTAACTCAATGATTATGGTGATGGTGATGATGTTAACTCAATGATTATGGTGATGGTGATGATGTTAACTCAATGATTATGGTGATGATGATGATGTTAAATCAGTGATTATGGTGATGATGATGTTAACTCAATGATTATGGTGATGATAATGACGTTAACTCAATGATTATCGTGAACGATGGTTGTAAGAAATGATGTTGATGTCAGTTATGACGATAATGATGATAAGATCATGATGATGATGATGGTGATGCTGATATTACTGCTGGTGAAGTGAATTGTATGTAATAGTCGGTATGTTTTATCACCTGTTGCACAACAGACCTGAGAAACCTGCCATTTGGCATCCCACTGATAGATGGAGGAATGAAGACAACTAAAATGCCCATTCATGTAAGTCAAAGATGCAATTAAATATATTTCTATCTAAAAAAGTCCTTGGTCATACATGTTTCCGCTAAACCAATAAATAAATAAATAAATAATCTTTATTTACCAAGGGTGACATATTAACTGAAATCACAATACAATTAACAAATCAAAAACAGTTTTCTGTGTTTGATACTCTGATCAAAACATGCGGGATGTTGTAAGAGCATGAGAGAGGTGTAGGAAACCACAACGTATAGTTGTTTCCAGCTTCCCGAGCATTCTCGAAATATTCCAAGTGTTTTGAGCAGAGCCGAAAAAAGGTGAATTCAAACTAAATTCTCCCAAAGTTACATTTTATTTAAACTTACCAATAAACATGCATGATTAGAATTTGGCAGTAGCAATGCTAGCATGCACTAAAATGTTTTGATTCTCTCGATATGGTTTTTGACCAACCATAGCGCGCATTCTATCCCAATTATTTTATAATAAATAACAGAACTTACTCTCTGATGGTTTGAACTAGGTGGAAATATTTTTGTCATTTCACTAGCAGTTAGGCCTGATTTTTCAACATTAAAATAACAGCTGTGTCATGTGTATATGTTTTTGTAAAGGTTGCTGATGTGGCTCAAGCTGTATTACAGTGTATCAAGGATGAAAACAGTGCTGGCAAGACCTATGAACTTGTTGGGTATAATGCTTGTGTACTATCAATGATATTATTGAACAATGATCTCTTGCTTAACTCTTGAGACAGACAGACAGACATACTGATAGACAGACAGACATACTGACAGGCAGAGAAACATACTGACAGACAGACAAACATACTGTCAGACAGAGAAACAGACATACTGATAGACATACTGACAGACAGAGAAACGTACTGACAGGCAGACAGACAAACATACTGATAGACATACTGACAGACAGAGAAACATACTGACAGGCAGACAGACAAACATACTGGCAGACCAAGAAACATACTGACAGACAGATAGACAAAAATACTGGCAGACCAAGAAACATACTGACAGACAGATAGACAAACATACTGGCAGACCAAGAAACATACTGACAGACAGATAGACAAACATACTGGCGGACCAAGAAACATACTGACAGACAGATAGACAAACATACTGGCAGACCAAGAAACATACTGACAGACAGACATACAAACATACTGGGAGACAGAGAAACATACTGACAGACAGATAGACAAACATACTGGCAGACCAAGAAACATACTGACAGACAGATAGACAAACATACTGGCAGACCAAGAAACATACTGACAGACAGACAGACAAACATACTGGCAGACCAAGAAACATACTGACAGACAGATAGACAAAAATACTGGCAGACCAAGAAACATACTGACAGACAGATAGACAAACATACTGGGAGACAGAGAAACATACTGACAGACAGATAGACAAACATACTGGCAGACCAAGAAACATACTGACAGACAGATAGACAAACATACTGGCAGACCAAGAAACATACTGACAGACAGACAGACAAACATACTGGCAGACGAGCAGACAGAGAAACAGACATGCTGACAGACGTATTCAAGGTTTGTGTAACCAGCCCCAACTATAGCTGACTGTTACTTTATGTAAATGTTTTTTGTTGACAGACCCATCGAATACTATCTGAATGACATTGTTGACTACATCTATCGTATAATGAGAGCTAATTACAGACACTATACAATCCCAAGGAAACTCTATGAGTAAGTCTTTGATCTTTATACAGTTTTAGTCTGGCAGAGTGGAAAAATCAGCATACTTAGCAATATTATATAGTAGCTGATGTAACAACAACCAATGGCCCAGTTTTAAGATCATTTTGGACACAGTTCTTGCCATGCAGTAGTTTATGTATATTTAATTTGGAAATATAGCATCTGCATAAAAGAAGAGGATAATTGATAATTGGTTTCCTTCTCACTTTAGGATAGTATATTTACATTTATTAAATAGATACTTTCCTGGTGTTGAAGTATTAAACTCAAGGGCGTTTCTAGGTTAATTTAAGAAGTGGTACCTTACTTTCTTACTTATAATGTTTATTCAATTATTGGTGTTTGCCCATTTTTTGAAGTCCATGTAATCTTTACACTTGTTACTATCTTTTGTAGAACTGCTGCTTATTTCATGGAGTGGTCAATCTTCGACCCAAGATTAACCAGGGATATTTTATACAGGGTAAGAAATTGTACTTTCTAGGCGGTTTCCATATAAGCGATAAAAAAAAAAAAAAATGATTATAGAGAAAGCAACGTCTTTCGATCCTATGACCGTTTTGGATCCATATACGATCGCAATCGAAATCCTTGCTTGCTTGCTTGCTTGCTTGCTTCCTTCCTTGATTGCTTGCTTCCTTCGTTCCTCCCTCCCTCCCTCCCTCCCTCCCTCCCTTCCTCCCTCCCTCCCTCCCTTCCTTCCTTCCTTCCTTCCTTCCTTCCTTCCTTCCTTCCTTCCTCCTTCCTTCCCGGCCTGTTTGCTGCTTTCCTCCCTACCTTCCGCCCTTCTCTTCTATCCTTCACTCATTCATTCACTTATTTCCTTTCTATCTAACATCGTGGATTTTATGTTTTCAAGCAATACCTATCAGACAAGCTAACCCCAGGCCTACCCGGACTGGAAGATCTTGGTGTCAAACCAACTGCGTTAGAAACAGAGGCTATAGCAGTCCTTCGTCGCCATCGTGCACCTTGTAACTTTGAAGAAGCCATTGACGAAGATGAAGTTTGTCGATCAACCAGCTCATATTGAAATTATTTCGTTATTGAAACAAGTTGTGATCATGTTAAAGATTATTGTAAATAAAGCAATGTTTTATTCAAATTGATTTGGCTTCTATTATTTAATAATTTTGCACACAAAAAAAATACTCTATGATTTCGATTCCATGAGCAATCTTGGCGGTCGTTCGTTGATGTCCTAATATAGTCCATGAGCCAAGCCACTTTTCGTTACCACTCGGGGGGACGAAGTCTAACATATATCAAATTAAAGCTTATCATGAGTAGAATTCGAAAATATATGATGGAAATGTTGTCGGAGTAGCTTATGGGTGTCACGTGACCTTGAAATTTGCATAATTAGCATATAAACCAATGATATACTGAATGTACTAAAGTGTGACTTTTAGCATGTAGTTCTACTCATTCTTCATAAACTAAAGCTACAATAGATAAAATATAATGTCTAAAGTTATTTGTCACTTTTAACGCTAATTAGTCACATGTCAGTGACGTCACTTCCGGTCAGGATTAAAAAATCTGAGTTTTTTGTGTTGTTGAAGTATATTTATTTGTTATTTTATATATGCTCAAAAGTACAATTCAAATCAATTTTGGCAAATATAACACTGAAAAAAATTGTTAAGGATGTTTACAGGAATTGCTGTTGCACGTCATTTCTGCGCACGCAGGCAGAACAAACGACATTAACACTAGTGTTAGCTGTTTATTTGTTTGCTTTTTGTCCATTTTCTAGGTTTTGAGCAGAATTCCGCAGAAACAAAATCTACTTTGTAGATTACACCTTTAAATTAAGAAATTATGATGATTTGAATAAACAAAATTGAGATCATTGCACAGTTTCTATGTATTTGTTCTTTGTAAACGTTTTTGCAATTCATTTTGTTTCCTCGACGGCTCATGATACTCTGCCGTTGGTTGGAGGGATTCCAGACATGTCTTCTTGAAATGACCAGCAGAGGCATTCTGCAACTTTACAATAGTGTACCTAAAGGTGCGTGGTCTCGTCAAACCTCATGAACTGCCTTTTTTACTGTGGTTGACACCACAGTGCGAAAAGGAAGGGCATAACTTTATTTATACACGGGAAATCGTCAGTATAAAAGGTAAACCACAGCAGAAACTGCTTTTTAGACATTCAGTCCTAGGTTTTGGTTATGTTAATTTGCCGTCTGGCGTCCTTAGATTGTACCTTTGGGGGTTCTCAGTAAATACCTTTTGTACATATAAACGCATTTTCTTATTGGTTACTTTAAACATCAGCACGGTCCTTTGTTTTTTACGTCTCAGTTAAAGTTTGCCCCAATCTAAATCGACTAGAATATCCTTTGATTGCACGTCGCAATTATATTCAGTTACTGCTTTATTCTGTAGTTTTTGTAGTCGATCACGCAAAGTTTTATTTGTATCACCCCATACCTCACTGCAATAGTCAAAGTACAATCACATCATATATATGAAAACAATAGTTAAATAGGGTCGTATGCGCTTGAGATGAGGTCTTTTTTTGCACAATATAAAGGACAATCTGCCGCAAACAGCAGTTCTCAATCACCTTCTCTTAATATACAGATTATATGACGAAGTTACTCAATCGTGTCAATATAGGATATTACAAGCGATGATATATATAGCATTGGTATTAGCTAGAGATCAGTGAAGGAAGTCATTGACAGTGGACATATCAGTAGCTGGCGAATAGCCTATATTTTTGGCAATGATTGTGTCTTTGTTGTGAGCCATGGAGTTCTCAACTTTCACTTTTCACAAGTTTGGGTCCTATTTAAAATCATAAAAAGGTACAAGGGGTATTTTCTTCTTTGTCTTGTCCACCTTATTCACAATAATGTCTTGATGAGAAGCACAAACTACAGGCTCAGTGGCGATACGATCAATACAAAGCGATGCCCAACCCCGAGATGGATTTCTCTCACAGCTATTGATGTCCATGAAGAGAAGGCCAAGAAAAGTGTTTATACTGTGGGGCAGGTTCCATAAAGCCTGAATAGAGCTATTCATCGGAAATTCTATGGAATGGATACCTTTATCCATTATTTGTGCAACCGAATCCTGGTATATAGCTTCGAAGAGTGTCATGACACGCAAGCTTTCACATGCACAAGGCTCTATCAACCGCTTTGAGATAAGAATACGCCCTTTATGAATCAATCGCTGCAATATGATGGACTGCATGTATAAATGATTAAAATTTTAAAATAACGAAATATTTGTAAGCGATTTTATTGACCATGGTAACAGAATATCTTGAAACTAGTTTGTTTGTTTGCTCGCCTCTTTGGGCCATCCGATTTCTTGTATCTCTCAGAACTTGCTCGCACATAAGCATGGTCTGACCAATCCATTCGGGATTTGGTTATCATCCACCTGGACCTGTACACTAACAGTGCCCTCCCGTTCTAGGATTTCATCGGCTTTTGGTGATATTTCTGAAAACAAACTGAAGCTTTGAGGAGACAAATGAAAACAATAATGAGCTTTTGAATCAGGGCGTTGCTTTATTACAAAGCTGAGATTTCAACATCACAGCTCAATTTTTTACGTAAATTGGATCTTATTTAAAACTTGAGCGTCAGTTTTCCTTTGTTTCGAAATACTTTGTAGAGCATATGAACGCCTTTATTGACATATAGAAAAAATGTAAGCAACAAGCTTTGTTTCTGCTGAATTCTTCTCAAAGCCTGGAAAATGGACAAAAATCAAACAAATAAAGAGCTCACACTCGTGTTAATGTCGTTTGTTCTGAGAATTTCTTAAGGCGTGCCTGCATGCGCAGAAATGGTGCGCAACAGCAATTCCCATGAACATCCTTAAGAATTCTTTTCAGTGTTATATTTTGCCAAAATTGGTTTGAATTGTATTTCTAAACATATATAAAAAATAACGAATAAATATATTCAACAACACAAAAACCTCAGATTTTTATCCTGACCGGAAATGACGTCACTGACATGTGACTAATTAGCGTTAAAAGTGACAAATAACTTTACAGACATTATATTTTATCTGTTGTAGCTTTAGTTTATGACGAATAAGTAGAACTACATGCTACAAGTCACACTTTAGTACATTCAGTATATCATTGGTATATATGCTAATTATGCAAATTTCAAGGTCACGTGACACCCTTAAGCTACTCCGACAACATTTCCATATTTTTGAATTCTACTCATGATAAGCTTTAATTTGATATATGTTGGCCTTCGTCCCCCCGAGTGGTAACGAACCGCCATTTTTAGGCACTTGGCTCATGGACTAATACTGCTTCAATTGCTTGTGAAAGTAAAAACTTTTTTAGTGTTATGTCGAGATGAAAACTGTGTGCTTTTAGAGTGCTTGAAATCAAATCTAAATAGTTACTACCTATAACGATACTTCAGCTGATGTAATCCTTTGTTTTTCATGTGCCAACCAGACAGTGATTGGCCGTTATTTCAATAGAGCTTATCGTAGTTCTGCTTTGCACAAACGCAGAGACGTGTAGGGGTAGTAAAAGAAGATTTGCATTATGACGTCATTTTACTACCAATACCAGCATTCATTGCAAATTCTCTTTCATTTTATTAATTTTTAATCCCTTTGGAGATTAGTAAAACAATTTGCACTAATAGCGATACAAAAGAAAGTCGGCTAAGGATTCTGGTAGTGGTAGTATTCTATACGTCATCATGCCAATAGCCTAATTGTAAATGAGGATTGTAGCTACAACCGAGAACAAAACTGTTTGAGATCTTCGAAGCCACTGCTCTTTCTTTAGAGGGTATACACTTCAATTGTGCCCACCTCCCCCTGCTTCCTGTTGTAATTATCTGCAAGTTACTGACCGTCTAGAGGTACATCTTGTCAATGGCAGAAACACCTTTGACTTGAATAGACTGAAGAAAACTGAATAGATATTACCTCTTGTTTGAATGGGAGCCCTAATTTTGCCAGGTCAACAACTTTTGTCCTTGATTGTATCTACACAGCCATCCAGTGTCTGCTCATATATCTACTCTGATATATCTGCTTATGCAAAGTGACTGATTACACTCAACATGAACCACACATTTTTCAACTCATAAAACTCATAAAAACTTTATTTTGTCTATATACAGCATAAAACATTAATATTAATTTAAATGACAACGTAAACAAGCCAGAAGATACATGTAACTTAATTTACAAATTCGTACAATATGGTAGATACGATATAAGATTTCTTGATTTCTTTGCCAGTGAATACGATTGGTCTACCATTGTTTTCACGACCATCATACAAAAGCCACGTTTGTCGGTATTTCACTATGCACATGTAGTGTCGTTCCACGGTGCTGTTAAAAGTCACAGCTTTCAACGAATAGCTGAAAAAAGGAAATAATAACATTTTCAAAATTTACTGTCAAAGTTATAACACATTTTTCTTGAACTCCAAATTTCAGATCATTAGTAAACAATTAATTCATCAGTAATTGTGTGTTTTCATCGATACGTCATATGACATGATAGCACTAAGCTAGTCTTCAATGCAAACTGCTAAAATGCGATTGGCAGTCATTAGACAAGTCATCATACTTACGTTCCACCTAAGATATTCATCTTTTTGGGTAAATCACTAGGGTCTACTCTAACACCCATTGCATGCATAATCTCTGCCTCAATCGGTAGAATTAGCGGGAACTGTGATCCATTCTCGAATGTTCGTTTATGTAGTTCACGAATACCGTCGCAATACTTCGCTTTAATGTTACTAAAACAAAAATATTAGAACACAAACTCATCAAACTATACGGTAAGTACCAAAGACTTCTTCTGATCTGAATCTCTAACACAAGTATTCAGTGAGTTTCAGATCAATATTTCCCTTTGAGATATTTTGGGTTTCTTGTGGTTAGTATTCAAATTGGGCGTCCTGTGGCTAATCTTCAAAGCAAATTGGGTATACCCCCTTCAGGACACCCAATGCAATAAACACTTTGTATCTCATTTTCTTACCTCCCAGATTCTGTACAGCGAGATACAGTATTCTCTTGAAACCAGTCCAAAATCATCTCTCGTAATGTTTTTGATGGGTCACACCAAGATAAAGTAAAAGCCTCCAGGGATCGGGTTTTGTTTGGGCAGCTTTGCGACGAGCAAATGGAGAGCTGATAGCTTTTGTATAGAGGGTGTAGATGGTTTACGAATAAATCTATTTCATTTCCATAAAAGTCTGCACGCTTATACTTGGCTTTGATTGCATTGACTTCCATCAGCTGTATTTTGATACTATTGAATTTTCCATTTTGATAAAAATGTTCCATCTTGTTAAATAGTGAACAATCTTTCTTCCACAGTCTTTCCCTTACTCTTCTATTCTCTTGATACAGTGTGTGCACAATGACAATCCACCCATCGACAGGACAAGTATTTACCAGTGAAATCGTGTCATTCTGCTGCGTTGCCATTGTGCCACCCCACTTTGGATAATGGTCCATTTCCCAGGTTATAATCCCAGGAACATGAACCACTGGAGATGATACAGATTCATATTTGTTGGTGTTTGTCTCGTTGTTGTCTTTTCCAGTACATGCAGCATTGATACGCCGAGATGGTACGGTGGTATGTGCTGCTGGTAAAATAGATGTTATCTGTTTCTCGGCAAATGGGGCAACATTCTGTTGACGTTTTTTTCCTCGTCCGTGTTTTTCCAACAACGGAAAGTCGGAATTATCAAACTTCCCATATTGATTGTGATCTTTTGTGGCATATGGTGTTATTTGAATAGGTTTGTTCTGTCTTCCTGCATCGTCACTAGGCATTGTTTTCAATTGGTTCTTTTTGATAGCATTAGTATCTGGTGTTGTTTTAACAGAGTGGTTCTTTTTCCCAGAATTGCAATCTGGTGTTGTTTTAACAGAGTGGTTCTTTTTTAAAGCATTCGTATCTGGTGTTGTTTTAGCAGAATGGTTCTTTTTCAAAGCATTGGTATCTGGTGTTGTTTTAACAGAGTGGTTCTTTTTTAAAGCATTCGTATCTGGTGTTGTTTTAACAGAGTGGTTCTTTTTCAAAGCATTCGTATCTGTTGTTGTTTTAGCAGAGTGGTTCTTTTTTAAAACCTTGGTATCTTGTGTTGTTTTAACAGGGTCGTTCTTCTTCCCAGCATTGTTATCTGGTGTCGCGTCTACATATGAAGTTTTAGTATTTTTCGTGTTGTTCACTTGCAAAACCCTACTGATTTCCTTCTTTTTCTTTTGTTTCTCTTTTTCTTTCTTTCTGTGTCGCTGCGTTTTTCGTTGCTGCTGTTTTTTGTTATCATAATGTTTCTTTTTGACTTCAACTTGAACATTTACAGTTTCCTCAACTTGACTTCCATTCTCTAAAACCAAAAATGTAATGTTGAAGAAAAAAAGTAGATACATATTTTAACACTATTTGTAAACTTCCATAGTCACAACCACAGCGGGTAGAGGTGTTATTGACTCTTGTCTTTAAAATTTGATTTCCTTTTTTCAAATATTAAAACACATACATCGCACAAATCACATTCATTTAATCAGGAAAGAACTACTAGCTGAGCACAATTTGGATTATATCGGTAGCTTTTACTACGTACCTGTGTCTTCTAATGCTTTTGATGCTAATTGTAAACGCGTTTCCTTGACAACGGCAGATTTCATGTCCTCGGTCAATGACGAGATTTCGTTAACTGGAAAATGTATTTTCAAATACAGTATGAGCATCATGTACTTTAGTACATCCACACATTTGTAATTTGCATTTGATATGGTTTTTAAAACTTGCCTGTGTCGTCAGATGCTTTAACATCTGATTGTAAGCACGTCTCCAAGTCAACAGTGTCCAGCATCTCCTCCATCAATAATTCAATCTCTACTTTCATTGCTAGAAAATGTATTTAAAAATACAGTATGAGCATCATGTACCGCTTAGTACATCCACACATTTGGAATTTGCATTTGATATGGTTTTTACAACTTGCCTGTGTCGTCAGATGGTCTAACATCTGATTGTAAGGGCGTCTCCAAGTCAACAGTGTCCAGCATCTCCTCCATCAATGATTCGATCTCTACTTTCATTCCTAGGAAATGTATTTAAAAATACAGTATGAGCATCATGTACTTTAGTACATCCACACATTTGGAATTTGCATTTGATATGGCTTTTACAACTTGCCTGTGTCGTCAGATGCTTTAACATCTGATTGTAAGGGCGTCTCCAAGTCAACAGTGTCCAGCATCTCCTCCATCAATGATTCGATCTCTACTTTCATTCCTAGGATATGTATTTAAAAATACAGTATGAGCATCATGTACGTTAGTACAACCACACATTTGGAATTTGCATTTGATATGGTTTTTACAACTTGCCTGTGTCGTCAGATGGTCTAACATCTGATTGTAAGGGCGTCTCCAAGTCAACAGTGTCCAGCATCTCCTCCATCAATGATTCGATCTCTACTTTCATTCCTAGGAAATGTATTTAAAAATACAGTATGAGCATCATGTACTTTAGTACATCCACACATTTGGAATTTGCATTTGATATGGCTTTTACAACTTGCCTGTGTCGTCAGATGCTTTAACATCTGATTGTAAGGGCGTCTCCAAGTCAACAGTGTCCAGCATCTCCTCCATCAATGATTCGATCTCTACTTTCATTCCTAGGAAATGTATTTAAAAATACAGTATGAGCATCATGTACTTTAGTACATCCACACATTTGGAATTTGCATTTGATATGGCTTTTACAACTTGCCTGTGTCGTCAGATGCTTTAACATCTGATTGTAAGGGCGTCTCCAAGTCAACAGTGTCCAGCATCTCCTCCATCAATGATTCGATCTCTACTTTCATTCCTAGGATATGTATTTAAAAATACAGTATGAGCATCATGTACGTTAGTACAACCACACATTTGGAATTTGCATTTGATATGGCTTTTACAACTTGCCTGTGTCGTCCGATTGTTTAACATCTGATTGTAAGGACGTCTCCAAGTCAACATTGTCCAGCATCTCCTCCATCAATGATTCCATCTCTACTTTCATTCCTAGGAAATGTATTTAAAAATACAGTATGAGCATCATGTACTTTAGTACATCCACACATTGGTAAAATTGCATTTGATATGGTTTTTACAACTTGCCTGTGTCGTCCGATTGTTTAACATCTGGTATCAAGGACGTTTCCCTGTCAACAGTGTCAAGCATCTCCTCCATCAATGATTCCATCTCTACTTTCATTGCTAGAAAATGTATTTAAAAATACAGTATGAGCATCATGTATGTTAGTACAACCACACATTTGGAATTTGCATTTGATATGGTTTTTACAACTTGCCTGTGTCGTCAGATGCTTTAACATCTGATTGTAAGGGCGTCTCCAAGTCAACATTGTCCAGCATCTCCTCCATCAATGATTCCATCTCTACTTTCATTCCTAGGAAATGTATTTAAAAATACAGTATGAGCATCATGTACTTTAGTACATCCACACATTGGTAAATTGCATTTGATATGGTTTTTACAACTTGCCTGTGTCGTCCGATTGTTTAACATCTGGTATCAAGGACGTTTCCCTGTCAACAGTGTCAAGCATCTCCTCCATCAATGATTCCATCTCTACTTTCATTGCTAGAAAATGTATTTAAAAATACAGTATGAGCATCATGTATGTTAGTACAACCACACATTTGGAATTTGCATTTGATATGGTTTTTACAACTTGCCTGTGTCGTCAGATGCTTTAACATCTGATTGTAAGGGCGTCTCCAAGTCAACATTGTCCAGCATCTCCTCCATCAATGATTCCATCTCTACTTTCATTCCTAGGAAATGTATTTAAAAATACAGTATGAGCATCATGTACTTTAGTACATCCACACATTGGTAAATTGCATTTGATATGGTTTTTACAACTTGCCTGTGTCGTCCGATTGTTTAACATCTGGTATCAAGGACGTTTCCCTGTCAACAGTGTCAAGCATCTCCTCCATCAATGATTCCATCTCTACTTTCATTGCTAGAAAATGTATTTAAAAATACAGTATGAGCATCATGTATGTTAGTACAACCACACATTTGGAATTTGCATTTGATATGGTTTTTACAACTTGCCTGTGTCGTCAGATGCTTTAACATCTGATTGTAAGGGCGTCTCCAAGTCAACAGTGTCCAGCATCTCCTCCATCAATGATTCGATCTCTACTTTCATTCCTAGGAAATGTATTTAAAAATACAGTATGAGCATCATGTACGTTAGTACAACCACACATTTGGAATTTGCATTTGATATGGTTTTTACAACTTGCCTGTGTCGTCCGATTGTTTAACATCTGATTGTAAGGACGTCTCCAAGTCAACATTGTCCAGCATCTCCTCCATCAATGATTCCATCTCTACTTTCATTCCTAGGAAATGTATTTAAAAATACAGTATGAGCATCATGTACTTTAGTACATCCACACATTTGGAATTTGCATTTGATATGGCTTTTACAACTTGCCTGTGTCGTCAGATGCTTTAACATCTGATTGTAAGGGCGTCTCCAAGTCAACAGTGTCCAGCATCTCCTCCATCAATGATTCGATCTCTACTTTCATTCCTAGGAAATGTATTTAAAAATACAGTATGAGCATCATGTACTTTAGTACATCCACACATTTGGAATTTGCATTTGATATGGCTTTTACAACTTGCCTGTGTCGTCAGATGCTTTAACATCTGATTGTAAGCACGTCTCCAAGTCAACAGTGTCCAGCATCTCCTCCATCAATGATTCCATCTCTACTTTCATTCCTAGGAAATGTATTTAAAAATACAGTATGAGCATCATGTACTTTAGTACATCCACACATTTGGAATTTGCATTCGATATGGCTTTTACAACTTGCCTGTGTCGTCCGATTGTTTAACATCTGATATCAAGGACGTTTCCCTGTCAACAGTGTCCAGCATCTCCTCCATCAATGATTCCATCTCTACTTTCATTCCTAGGAAATGTATTTAAAAATACAGTATGAGCATCATGTACTTTAGTACATCCACACATTTGGAATTTGCATTTGATATGGTTTTTACAACTTGCCTGTGTCGTCAGATGGTCTAACATCTGATTGTAAGGACGTCTCCAAGTCGACAGTGTCCAGCATCTCCTCCATCAATGATTCCATCTCTACTTTCATTGCTAGAAAATGTATTTAAAAATACAGTATGAGCATTGTGTACTTTAGTACATCCACACATTTGGAATTTGCATTTGATATGGTTTTTACAACTTGCCTGTGTCGTCCGATTGTTTAACATCTGATATTAAGGACGTTTCCCTGTCAGCAGTGTCCAGCATCTCCTCCATCAATGATTCCATCTCTACTTTCATTGCTAGAAAATGTATTTAAAAATACAGTATGAGCATCATGTACCGCTTAGTACATCCACACATTTGGAATTTGCATTTGATATGGTTTTTACAACTTGCCTGTGTCGTCAGACGGTCTAACATCTGATTGTAGGGACGTCTCCAAGTCAACAGTGTCCAGCATCTCTTCCATCAATGATTCCATCTCTACTCTCATTGCTAGAAAATGTATTTAAAAATACAGTATGAGCATTGTGTACTTTAGTACATCCACACATTGGTAATTTGCATTTGATATGGCTTTTACAACTTGCCTGTGTCGTCCGATTGTTTAACATCTGATTGTAAGGACGTCTCCAAGTCAACATTGTCCAGCATCTCCTCCATCAATGATTCCATCTCTACTTTCATTCCTAGGAAATGTATTTAAAAATACAGTATGAGCATCATGTACTTTAGTACATCCACACATTGGTAAATTGCATTTGATATGGTTTTTACAACTTGCCTGTGTCGTCCGATTGTTTAACATCTGGTATCAAGGACGTTTCCCTGTCAACAGTGTCAAGCATCTCCTCCATCAATGATTCCATCTCTACTTTCATTGCTAGAAAATGTATTTAAAAATACAGTATGAGCATCATGTATGTTAGTACAACCACACATTTGGAATTTGCATTTGATATGGTTTTTACAACTTGCCTGTGTCGTCAGATGCTTTAACATCTGATTGTAAGGGCGTCTCCAAGTCAACAGTGTCCAGCATCTCCTCCATCAATGATTCGATCTCTACTTTCATTCCTAGGAAATGTATTTAAAAATACAGTATGAGCATCATGTACGTTAGTACAACCACACATTTGGAATTTGCATTTGATATGGTTTTTACAACTTGCCTGTGTCGTCCGATTGTTTAACATCTGATTGTAAGGACGTCTCCAAGTCAACATTGTCCAGCATCTCCTCCATCAATGATTCCATCTCTACTTTCATTCCTAGGAAATGTATTTAAAAATACAGTATGAGCATCATGTACTTTAGTACATCCACACATTTGGAATTTGCATTTGATATGGCTTTTACAACTTGCCTGTGTCGTCAGATGCTTTAACATCTGATTGTAAGGGCGTTTCCAAGTCAACAGTGTACAGCATCTCCTCCATCAATGATTCGATCTCTACTTTCATTCCTAGGAAATGTATTTAAAAATACAGTATGAGCATTGTGTACTTTAGTACATCCACACATTGGTAATTTGCATTTGATATGGTTTTTACAACTTGCCTGTGTCGTCCGATTGTTTAACATCTGATTGTAAGGACGTCTCCAAGTCAACATTGTCCAGCATCTCCTCCATCAATGATTCCATCTCTACTTTCATTCCTAGGAAATGTATTTAAAAATACAGTATGAGCATCATGTACTTTAGTACATCCACACATTTGGAATTTGCATTTGATATGGCTTTTACAACTTGCCTGTGTCGTCAGATGATTTAACATCTGATTGCAAGGACGTCTCCCTGTCAACAGTGTCCAGCATCTCCTCCATCAATGATGCGATGTCTACTTTCATAACTACAAAATGTATTTAAAAATACAGTATGAGCATCAAGTACTTTAGTGCATCCACACATTTCCAATTTGAATTTGATATGGTTTTTACAACTTGCCTATGTCGTTCGATAATTTAACATCTGATTGTAAGGACGTCTCCCTATCAACAGTGTCCAGCATCACCTCCATCGATGATTCGATCGCTACTTTCATACCTAGGAAATGCATTTAATAATACAGTATGAGCATCATGTACATTAGTACATCCACTCACTCGCTCGGTTTCTGTAAAGAAATATTTAGACATACAATATTAGCAGTTTCGAGGCTTCTGTGTGCTTTTATCTGTTGCAAAAACATTTTCTGAGCACTGGTACATCCATCCATTCGCAATCCATTTACCTGTCGTGTCTTGAAGGCTTTTTATATCTGGTGCCAATGGAGTCTTCTCGACGAACCCACTCGCAAATTTTTTCTTGATGGTTGCTAATGAAAATTGTAATAAATTGTAAATAATGTGAATGGTCATACTAATAAAATAATTGTTTGTCTGTCATTGTAACCGGAGAAACTTACTTTGGCCGATGTTGTTATTCGACGGCAAAGACTTGTCATCTTTACGGGATCTTGCGCTATGGAATTAAAATGACAAAAGGCATAATGTACTGCAAGGGTATTGAAGTGAAAATTGTAGAGAGACTGCTACATGATTATGATAATTGATTTAAGTTTTGATTTAGAGTGATTGGCGCGATAACTCGGTTTGGAGAGTTTTGCCTTTTCAAGCGGAAGGCTGCGGGGTTAAAAATATCGGTAACCGGGGCATTACTCAGGGTGGAGAATCTAATGGAGGAGAAACTTCCTCGATTGACAACTGATATGTCTTGCATTTTATTTATTTTTTTCTTGGATAAACCAGATTACATACTAAAAATGTAAAAATACCAAGTGAATTGAGAAAAAGAGAGTTAGTCAGTTATTTATAGGACAATATAAAATAGCATAAATGTGCGTGGTTCTCAGTAAATTTATATTAATTTGTTTTTAAATAGCAATAACTACTAGCAGCGGCGAAGTTTCCGAGTTGGAAAATACGCTCAAAACTTACTTCCATCTGCAGATGATTTTCAAAATCTTTAAAAAACAAACATGTGTGGTTTATGGGTAAGAATTATTAACTCTTTTTGAAACAACTTGCATCAATATATTTGACGGTTTAAAACAACTCGAAAACTCACCCTTATTGAAGCAATTAGATAATTATGTAATCACCAAACTAGTTTTATCGCTAGTTACCTATTATCTATAAGTACAAATTAGTGGTTATTAATTTGGATGAAAAAAAAATTGCCATCGACAAAAAATAATTTTGGGCTTCCTTTGGCATTGTCACCTCTGTTCTTGAACGATGGAGTCTGATTGGCTCAAATTTGACAGGTAAGCCAATTTAGCGTTGCTTACAGTTAGTGTAGAGACGCTGTAGACACGTCGTCCATGTTGAAGCTAAATGTCTATGCATTTCTATTCTCTAGACCGGCTTAAAAGAGTCATTTATTCTGGTTAGTTTTTGTCAATGACTACAATTATTGTAAAGTCGAGCTGGTTATCGTTACTAGGACAAGGAAAACTCAAGATTTTCTCAGGACTTGCCGACTGATGCAGGTACAACAAGGCCGAGAAAGCCATAACGATTTTTCACAACTTATTTAAAAGTACAGCTATTTAGAAAGGTTTTTTAAACAAACGTCTTTTCAAAAATTAACAGTCTCAAACCTGATTTTTTTTACACAAGTTTGCTATTATTATGGATAAAAAGAATTAGACAAAAGCAAGCTTTACCCGGCTTTGGAATAGACATTTTTATAAAAGATTTGACCGTTTTTATTGTCATTATTAAAGACTAATTATTATCTTGTCTTCTTTAACTTATCATTTTTATTTTAAAATGAGCCGGGACTATAACAGAAGAAAGTCCGGACGAAGAAAATATGATGCATTCTGACTGAAAGACGTAATTGCACACGAATACGATTCAGTTCACCTGGCCAAACTGCACCAAAATATCCTTATCAATTCTGTTTTTATCAACAACAAAAAATGACAATGTGCTTTAAATGTTTTTTTAAACAATTTTCTGGGAAATTGAAAACGTAAAACGCTTTATTTTCCTTCTGTTTATCAGGTTCTTTTGAATGAAAGCATTTTTCATATTGCCGATCGTTTTGATATGGGAATGGTGTATATATATTACAGTTCTTATTTATTTTCCTTAGTTTTATATTCAAGTGTATTTTACCATTACAAGAGTTCTTTTTTTTTACATTAACAGATAAACGAAGCTATACTGACCTCAAAAACACATACAGGGACCCAAGTACTAAAAAACTCGGTGAACGTCGAGATAGACTTTTGAGAAGATCATCTACGAATTAAAATAGAAAATATTAAATTATTAAAAAAAACTACAATGGTATGTGAAGCAATTGATATATATTTTCTCTTTAATGTTGATTCGTTTTCTTATGAATGATTTCCTTGTCTTTCGGCTCACTCTCTCTTTCTTTCTTTTTTTTTTTTGTTTTGTTTTTTTTTTTGTTTCGTTTTTCCTACCCTCATTCCTTCATATCCATATCCCTTCCTTTCGTCTTTCTTTTCGCCGTCCAATGCTCCTTTTTTATTATCTATTCGTTTTTCGTCTTATTTCTTTGCTTAATTTATAAATTATTATTTTTTGAAATTTTACCTCCATATAAAAGTGCTCTTTGCTGATGATTGAACCATCTTTTTGCAAAACAGCATTGTTTTCCCGTTTGCTCACCACTTCCCAAAAGACGTCTTAGGAACTGGAATTGATCATTCCTTACGTATAGAAATGTTTCTTCGCTAGGCATCGTGATTTTTGAAGTTTTCCAAACTTTCGTAAAGCTGTAATTGTTTCGCGTGTACTCAGTAGAATACTTTGTCCGCAATCTACAACGTGACGTCAAATCACATTGTGATGTCATCTTCGACACTTACGTCATATTTTACTCGCGCGCTAATCGGCTCGGAAAAACACTCTGAATCGAAAGTCGTTCGTGATGTCATTCACAACAACGGTTACCAATCGATGATAATTCGACCAATGGATAATTCAAGATTCACGGTCATGTAATAACTCAAACATGTCAGGTCGGGAAGCGCTCATAACTAGTCAGATTATTTTATTTACTAGTGTTCAGACTCACTTCAAGATTCACTGTCATATGACCGCAAGAAATTCAAACCGTCAATGTCAAACTTTTAACTTACAGCCGTTCTCGATAACACGCGACCTCCGACTCAATTTGTTCCAACGAAAATTCGTTTCTCGTCAAGAATGTTACCATGACAATACTCGGTCCAGTCTGCCGCCGTGACTTTGTTGACAGCGTGTCAGTGTCAAGTTTCTTTACAAAGATGTCTTTCCAGCGATTTCTCGAGGAATTTGCTGGGGATTTGTCTGAAGACTTGTATGAGGATATAAAACGTTCGCAAAAATTTGACCAAAAAGATGAAACCGTAAGTTTTCGAGCTTGCACGTGCTTCTGTTTATCACATAATCATCGATTGATTCTTCATTTTTCGCGGATTTGTTCTTCCTGGGTGGATCGTTCACCAATTCCGTTTCTCCGTAAATTCTCATGACTTTTTTCACAAATGTCTGGCTTACAAAAAGCCTTTTTGCAATCTCTTTCGCTGAAAAACCTCTTTGTTTGAAGATGACAATTATTCGCCATCTCAGCGAATTGGAATACGCTCGAGTCATGCTTGATCTGGTAGAAATGTACTTCAACAAAAAAATTCCGCCAAAAAACACTAACGGCGGTAGACTGGAACGAGTATTGTCATGGTAACCTTCTTGACGAGAAACGAGTTTTCGGTTGAACAAATTGAGTCGGAGGTCGCGTGTTATCGAGAACGGCTGTAAAAGTTAGTTTCGTTTGTTTGTTAGGCGTATCGTCTCTTTTAAGGTAATTCCGTAGACATAAACCTAGACATGGAAATGCCTTGAAACTTTCCACAAAAATATTTTTTGAGTTGCTTATTTCAAAAATGAAATGTGGTTATTTGATCAGAGAAACCTTTTTTCTAACCAAAAATGCTAAATTTCTAGCAAAGAGTAGATGCACACCCCTGTATGTCTATGGTTTTTTTTTTCGTTTTTCTCCGTATTGAAGAATGCTTTACGCTGTTTATAGATATCTCATTTCCATTGTTCAACTGCAATGGTTAGACAAAATAAGGCGCGAAAGGCATAAGGTTCATGTACAGCAACGCTATCATTGTCAAAAAAAATTTTAAAGACACAAGATTTTTAGTTTTGATCTTCCTTAGATTTGGAATCAAGAGCACAAAACAATAATAATCACTGAAAATACAAATACATAAAGTCATTCAAAACAACTGTAAAGCGCAATATGAGCAGTTAATTGTGATACGGGTTTTCGTGGGTTTTTGAAAAGCACGCCGACTTTTTGAAAAATATAACAGCCACTAATAAAAAAGGCTATTAAAACCCCATCATTGGTCCAGGATTTTTTTATGTGCACCCCCCTTGTAAAAGGTCTGGTTACGGCCCTAACGATTTATAATTCTTAGACACGTCACGTCACACTTTTACATTAAGGGGTGTAAAAGAACGATTGGTAACGCAAGTCACGGCAATACGCGGTAATAGTCCTGTACCAGTACATCAAAATCATCTTTATTACTAAATAAAGTACATATTTTTACATTTTAGGAAATGATGTAAAAGAAGGACTGGTAACTCAGGTCACGACCATGCACACCCGGTGATAGGTCTGTACCAGTACATCAAAATCATATTAATCTTTATTATTGGTAACGCAAGTCACGACTATACTAAAAACCAAACAAAGTACATATTTTTTAATTTAGGGAGGGGTATAAAAGAACGACTGGTAACGCAAGTCACGACAATACTAAAAACCAATAAACTACATATTTTTTACATTTAGGGAGGGGTGTAAAAGAACGATTGATAACGCATGTCACGACTATACTAAAAACCAATAAAGTACATATTTTTACATTTAGGGAGGGGTGTAAAAGAACGACTGGTAACGCAAGTCACGACAATACGCGGTGATAGGCTTGTACCAGTACATCAAAATCATAATCATCTTTATGACCATACTAAAAACCAATAAAGGGCATATTTGGCGGTCAGCTGAATAGCATGACATAGTATAATACATTTCGTGAAATTTACATGGAATAGTGTTTAGGGGTTAGACAATGGTGTGAGTGATTTACCGGCTGGCTGCTGGCTGTAGAATGAACGAGCAATCAAATACAGCACGAAGCTATAGCCGAGTGTTGTATGAAGACTTTCGAGTTCATTCTACAAACAGCAAATTTCAGGGACGAAGTTTATTTTCGAACTAACCAATAACGGAACGAGTTAGAGCAAACTCCGCCGTATGAAACTGATTGACATTTCAGAAAAGACCGAAATGAAAACGAAGTTTTGAAACGGCGGGTCGAAATACAACAAATTTAGCTGTAAATATAAGACTATAAATATGTAGTTGTGGCAAAATCGGTGAGCTTATGGAGATTTGGAACCAATACATTTGTGTGATTCTTGACGATATCCCAAGCTTCTCTAATGTACTGTAGATTCTCTTCACAAGATACAGCCTCCTTGCCACCTCCGCCATGGAAACGTATCATCAACTTATCTTTGAACTTCATTGCAGCTACATCTATCTTCCCTTCTTTACTGATATTGTCAGCCAGCTTTTGTGTAAGTTCATTACAACCCTGAAACGTACGGATTGTGATCGTTGAAGACTTTAAACAATAAATGGAAAATAAAACAATCCCACCTTCTGGAACACACTCTGTCAATTCCGAGCTACCTGTATCAACCTCAAAAATCCAGCTTCGTGTTCATCTTTGCTCAGGCTAAGCCTCGATAATGTTCTTTTGAACAAGGAAGAACCCTTTGGGAATGCATCAATCCAAAAACAATACCAATTGCTTTGTTTTGACACTTTTGTTAATTTACCTGCAAACAATGTCAAGGACCGCGGAACTGGGGCCCCCAATAATGATTTAATACATTATGTATCCTCTCCAAGTCCGTCAAATGGTGGAAATCACATTTCCGAGGGTCCCAGAATGTCCTTGAAAAATTAAAGCGGCTGAAGTGTAGTCATCCACAACTGCTTGTTGCAAATGGAATTTTGTTTCTTATTGTGCCGAGTCTTTCACAAGGCTCACACATCAGTCAGATAATCACAAAAAACGTTTGATGTGGTAATTACCTTAATTCTAAAGCAGACCATCCCCAAGTTAGGTTTCGTCGGCCAGAATTCGAAACGTTTATCTTGCTCAACTAAACTTTGGAATAGCTCTACTCGTTTCATGTACTAAACACACAACCAATCATGTATAGTCAACATTGTTTTCAAACGCTCTCATATTAATTATAGGCAGATCCAGGATTCACATATTTTTATATGACATCCCCCAAATGCTGCAGTCTCCCCGCCCCAATTGAACAAATCCTAGAGCCACCCCTGATATTCAACGACAAACCACACCATCATTCGTGGGACTATCCCAATTATCATCATCATCATCAATATCATCGATTATATTATTATCATCTGGTCTATATCCCCTTCATCAGCAGTATCGTCACAATTATTAAGCACCACCATCATCATCACCATCACTATCATTACTATCACCATCACTATCATTACTATCACTGTCATTACTATCATTACTATCACCATCACCATCATCATCACTATCATTACTATCAGCATCCCTATCATTACTATCAGCATCATCATCACTATCATTACTATCAGCATCCCTATCATTACTATCATTACTATCACCATCATCATCACTATCATTACTATCAGCATCCCTATCATTACTATCATTACTATCAGCATCATCATCACTATCATTACTATCAGCATCATCATCACTATCATTACTATCAGCATCCCTATCATTACTATCATTACTATCAGCATCATCATCACTATCATTACTATCAGCATCCTTATCATTACTATCATTACTATCAGCATCATCATCACTATCATTACTATCAGCATCCCTATCATTACTATCATTACTATCAGCATCATCATCACTATCATTACTATCAGCATCATCATCACTATCATTACTATCAGCATCCCTATCATTACTATCATTACTATCAGCATCATCATCACTATCATTACTATCAGCATCCCTATCATTACTATCACCATCATCATCACTATCATTACTATCAGCATCCCTATCATTACTATCATTACTATCAGCATCAACATCACTATCATTACTATCACCATCATCATCACTATCATTATTATCACTATCATCATCACTATCATTATCAGTATCATTCCTATCACCATCATCATCATAATCATTTATACCTCTCTCACGTGACGTTGAAGTCCTTCTAGTCCATAAGTTCGCATTACAAACCACACCTTTAGAGCTCTAAACGGCTTTCCTACGGCAATCTGCCAGTTCTGAACCACATGAAAGGCATGAAAGTTGATAAATTATACCAAAAACATACTTAATTTGAACTCTTATAACTTATGTGCTTTCTTGAGCATGCATGTGTCTATTAACATACGAGTCTATTTTGACTTATAGACATAGAAACGTTTTCCACGATTCATTTTGGTCGTGCTTTATCGCCTACAGTATTTACTATTTTTCTGTGACGTTTTTTTAAACGAATGTATAACCAACTTACCCTAAAATCAGTCACTATCCCTAGGAGGAAAATAAAAGACATTGCACAAAAGAGTTATAAACTATTTAATACTGAAGGGGAGTAAAGATACCATTAACAGTGCATTATGCTTGAGCTTGTGTCCGAGCCCCCCCCCCCCCCCTCCCCCTCCCCCGCCAGGCCGATTTCACTAGTGTACAAAATATTACATTTTGAAATTGTCAAAACCAATGTCCACTTACCATTATCCTCATCTGCAAAGTATGTTCTGTCAACATTTAATGAATCAATAATTGAAGCTCTGTCTTTCACCCTGTACAAAACAAACCATTAGGGACGGAACATTTGCTGATATTTTACAATAACCAAAAAGAATCAGTTAAACACAGCCTCAAACACAAAAGAAATCATGCTAGACAAAATCACCAAAGAAAAAAAATCACGGACGGCCACAATTGCCCACTTATAGGCTGAAATACAAAGAGTCTCACACTATTACACAAAAACACAGGATTTTCTTTTGCTTTCAAATGTGTAACTAGGCGTGCAAAGGTCTTCGGCGTCGAAACCAGGGGAAAAAAGGCCCACTCCCCCACTGTTTTTTAACCCTCTTGTATACTCACTTTGGGATTATCCCCAGGCCTAATTAGATTTGTAAAATTTGTAGCTCCCTGTTTAAAATGTCGCTCCAAAGCCTTTAAAGCTGCGAGACGTTTAGCAAGGTGATAACCAAAATTTAATTGAGCTTGGTCCGGGGGGTGACTGCATCTCCTCATTTCATTTTGTTTCAATAAGACCTAATAAAACCTCAGGACAGGAACTAGGATACAGTACTGAACTGAACTGAATTTGTGTTATCTTCAGAACCTCGGAGATAAATAACAATCGAGAAAATAGGTTTGAATTCAAGTTACATATTTTAGGTATTACGACAACAAATATATCAATTTATCTAAAGGTTTAATGTTTTGTTAAAGGATTTTCAGCTATTCGCAAGTATTTTATGCTAGATCGAAGCTGATTTCGAGTCTGAAATGATTCTTTAAATGATTGTTGGAACGTTAATAGTATACAAAATATTTCTAAAATAATTCAATGTCCATGAATAGAATTGAAAACTGACTTGATAGCCTGAAATAAGCCCATCTCCAGCCATTCCATATCTTAACTTGTCATTCTCCAATTTCTGCAGCAACGTGCGTTTACTCACCAAAGAGCCGAGCATGGAAAATGCGTCAGCAAAAATTTGTGACAGTTGACATTGAAAGAATCAGCAGACTGAAACAAAAAGATTTGCCAGTCATTTTCTTCACACTGTAAAAACTATCTGGTTAAAACAATAAAAAAAATGGTTATAACCATTTCAAATGGTCAATTCCACCAATTTTATTTTGGTTAACATGTTCAACCAAAATAATTAGGTTGCAATAACCTGAATTTAATGGTATTACAACCAAGATTTTACATCAACCAATTTATTTAGTTTGATTTTTAAAAACGTTTTCTACATAAGGACTGACACATATGAAAAACAAAAATAAAATAAAAAGTAGGGGTCACTGTGCTTGTTTTGGGGGGTGGTAATAGGCCCATTTTTGCCCCATTTCAACTAAAAGAAGTAGCATCAAATTTGTTGAAAGTAATATTCTTGCGAACAAATTTAAAAGTTTTTCACAAATCTGCTATAAGAGTCTGGCAAAATGGACGAAAAATAAGATGAGTTTAATGTTTTGGACGCGCGGGAATGGGCACTAGCTGCTTTTGATGGCAGTATGTAATGTTATGATGTTATTTTTTAAGAAAAAGTTCAAGAATGACCTTATTTTGGCAATCAATGAGAGTTAGTAGCACTCAATATTGAGAGCTAGTATCACTCAATGAGAGTTAGTAACACTCAATGAGAGTTAGTAACACTCAATATTGAGAGCTAGTATCACTCAATGAGAGTTAGTAACACTCAATGAGAGTTAGTAACACTCAATATTGAGAGCTAGTATCACTCAATGAGAGTTAGTAACACTCAATGAGAGTTAGTAACACTCAATGAGAGTTAGTAACACTCAATGAGAGTTAGTAACACTCAATGAGAGTTAGTAACACTCAATGAGAGTTAGTAACACTCAATGAGAGTTAGTAACACTCAATGAGAGTTAGTAACACTCAATGAGAGTTAGTAACACTCAATGAGAGTTAGTATAACTCAATGAGAGTTAGTATCACTCAATTGAAAAATATTTCACGCAATTTCAATGTCCCTTCAAAGCCACCGTAGTAAATGATTAGTTAATGAGAAAGCATATTTTGTTTAGTCCATTTATTGGTGTAACCCGACGGCCCACATAGCCGTTTGATTTCTGAAAATGACATGATTGAATGACATTGAGAAGGTAATGCTTTCGCGCTCCCTTTGTCACCGTCAACGCATACGAAGACTGAGAACTCTAATGACGTATGCAACACTATCCAAGGAAACAACGCATGGCTATAACGCTGGTCAGTCTAGCCGGTTGCCAACATTATTCACATCCAAATTACCTCGACTCCTTTTATGTAGCTTCTATATTCAGGGCAAACAAGAAACGAGCCACCCAATGCTGCATCAACGTGGTGCCACATGATCCATCTTTGACCTTTGAGTAAAACGTGCAATCAACTCATCAAAATCAACATGTATGCAAAGATCAGCGTGTAAAAATAATCAATGTAGGGGTAGTGGGTGCGAGGGTCCATTGTTGGAAATATATTGGGCTTCCTGTGTAACTATTAGTGATGTCATCAAAAGGAACATATAATTAGCATCTAATTAGAATGTAATTATCTCTGTTATCTTCAACAATAAAGCCATGAACCAGGTCCTAATCTCTATGTTGTACTAAACTACAACATCCATCTCAATATCTAGAATAGCCATTATCTGGATGAGATGTGTAAAACAATCAATGTAGGGGTAGTGGGTGCGAGGGTCCATCTCAAGATCTAGAATAGCCACTATCTGGATGAGATGTGTAAAATAATCAATGTAGGGGTAGTGGGTGCGAGGGTCCATCTCAAGATCTAGAATAACCACTATGTGGATGAGATGTGTAAAATAATCAATGTAGGGGTAGTGGGTGCGAGGGTCCATCTCAAGATCTAGAATAGTCACTATCTGGATGAGATGTGTAAAACAATCAATGTAGGGGTAGTGGGTGCGAGGGTCCATCTCAAGATCTAGAATAGCCACTATCTGGATGAGATGTGTAAAACAATCAATGTAGGGGTAGTGGGTGCGAGGGTCCATCTCAAGATCTAGAATAGTCACTATCTGGATGAGATGTGTAAAATAATCAATGTAGGGGTAGTGGGTGCGAGGGTCCATCTCAAGATCTAGAATAGCCACTATCTGGATGAGATGTGTAAAATAATCAATGTAGGGGTAGTGGGTGCGAGGGTCCATCTCAAGATCTAGAATAGCCACTATCTGGATGAGATGTGTAAAATAATCAATGTAGGGGTAGTGGGTGCGAGGGTCCATCTCAAGATCTAGAATAACCACTATGTGGATGAGATGTGTAAAATAATCAATGTAGGGGTAGTGGGTGCGAGGGTCCATCTCAAGATCTAGAATAACCACTATGTGGATGAGATGTGTAAAATAATCAATGTAGGGGTAGTGGGTGCGAGGGTCCATCTCAAGATCTAGAATAGCCACTATCTGGATGAGATGTGTAAAATATTTAGCGTCAGCGGCGGGTATTTGACTTGCGGCGGAGCTCAAAATATGTCAAAAGGTGTTCTTTGACATTAACTATTTGTTTAGTGTACCAGTAAATAACCTTTTCGAAAGTTTACATTCTGTTGGAGCTTTTAATCAGTGTAAAAAATAAAATAAATCGGTTATTGAATTATATTCTTTTATTCAATTATCGAAACTTTTCCTCAAAGCGAGCAAGGCTTCTCATATTCCTGCATGTGTCAGTCTTTATGTAGAAAAAGCGCTAAAAATTATGTCGGCGAGAAGTGTGGATCCCTAAGTACCCGCTTAGTTCAAGTATGTTGTCCAGGATTGCAGCTCGGGGCACTCACGCGGTCAACTCGTGGCCATGGGTTTATAATTTACTGGCATAGTACTTACATATATTTCCAATAACATCTAATGGTTCATAACAACATGTTACAGTTGAGCCAAGAGTACTACAGTACTAAAACAAAACAAGATATATGCACTGTGAGTCGATGACGGCCTAACGTTACAAACAAGTGTTAAATTCTTGGTTTGAGTTTTAAAACAAGACGGAAATCATCCTTCCAATCAATTTCCTAATGGTCCATCTCTAAGCAGTGCCTAAGTAGCTCCCTAAACGCTTGTACGCTAGTAAATGAATATGTGATACTCACATAGAAAGGGCAAAGTCCTGTCTTGGCATCAGCCTGCAATAAACCAAAAAAATCCATTAACGAAACACTAAATATATGAACGATTAAACAAACGAACAAATAAAAACGAAAACCTTTATTTCCTAAGGGAGTTACTTGAACATTGCCTTATGCTATTTTTTTCATAACACCTTGTAGACGTTGTATTTTTGTACATTCTTATTCTGATGATGACATAAAGTCGACAACGTTTAATTTACACATTTTTTTCTCCTTTTGCTTTTTTTCCAATTTTAACAAGAACGGATGAATTGATAAATACATGTAAGCAAATGAAGAACGTAGATGATTTAGTAGATACAAAAAAATAATAAATAAATAAACGAACGAACGAACGAACGAACAAATAAATAAATAAATAAATCCACTTTTTTTTAGTCTGGATGTATTTAGCTGTTCAATCTACATAATAAATTAAAACGTAACAATAACGTTAAGAATCCCAACTGGCAAGGAGACAAACCAGTTGGCTTTACACAAAGCATGACCGAGAAATTATATTTTGACCAAACTGGACCCAGACAAATACAATTTCTATGGCCAGAGCGGGATATAAACTGAATGAAAAAATGAATGAATGAATGAATGAAAGAATCGTTGAATGAAAAGACAAAAACCTAATGTTCCTATTTTTTTAAGCTGCTACTATTGCCAGTGTTAATATAATGTAGAGATCATAAATTCCAATATAAAGTGTGCGATAAATCAAATGCATATATGGCATACAAACCTCAATAGATTTGGTTAAAAGGTCTGTCTCTATCACTCCTTGATCATTAACATCTATCAGTCGAATTTTAACAGAGCATATCTTTGCTGCTTTTTCTAAAGATGAATGGGTCTAGAAATGAGTGCAGAGGTAATGAAAATTGTCTTAATTTGGTGCGAGCAACATCAATGTGATAAAGATCTTTATGCCTAGTATTATAGCCATGAATATCACTGTTCCTACTGAACATATCATTGAAACATGTTGGCAGAAGACCATTTTGGTAAGAAAACATAAATTTTCCTACTTGCAATTTTTTGATATCATGAAATTTCAATTTTTAAGTATCTTTAAAAATCGGAATAGTGTGCGCATGAAAACCATTTTTACTAACTATTCTTATGGCACGTTTTTGAAGGATAACAATACTGCATTAATGTCTTTTAACCAATATTTTGTGTGTGTGTGTGGGGGGGGGGGGGGGGGGGGGGCGGACAAATATCGCTCATAAATTCAACATCAACCAACAGTTTGGGTTGCCTGTGTTAAACAAGGAAAATATTTACCTCAGTAGAACCATAAGCAACCAGTCTATCTAAAAGAACACCATCAGATTCGTGTTGGTATTGTTTCTTTAGACGTTGAAGAGCTCTTTCTTTGGCAGCAATCATAGTGATCAGCAGACTCTCACTTGCAGAACTCTGTGAAAAACACTAACATTAAATAAACATGGCTTTGGTCCGGCTAAGTTTTACTATTATAAAGCAAGAGAGTGAAATGCTTTTGTACAATAATAGTATGAATGTTTCAAATACAAACTTGCGGAGCTTGTTGTCTTATGGTTTACGCTGGCATACATGTATAACGTCATTAGAACCACTTCTTTTCATGAAATAAAATCGCGTATCTTCTGATTTTAGCAACCCATGTCATGCAAATAAGCAACTAAACGCAAATTTTGTTGTCTTAAAATCAAGGGCAATAAGTGAATTATACAAAGAATGAACAACCAGTGAGCGCCAAAACAACAGGCTTAACAAACAAATATATCTAAAAATATTTCTTTCTTTCTGATTCGCTTTTTTCATGTATGACGTCAATGGTAGTTTATTTGTATAAATAAATATCAGAAGTACACTAAATGACTAAAGTACTAAAGTATTCTTTCGCGTACAACGTTTGTGCATTCCCTATTTGAAAACAGACTCTTCCTCAGTCTCTCGCTCCATCATAGCGGCTGCGCTCTTTGCTGAGACTGTTACATTCAGAATAGAAGCTAGATTACAAATTATAAAACTTACAAACGGTAGTCAAGTGCTCTTCGCTTCATTAAGTCACGGTCACTGTCACAAAATATAGTTTCTTTTCTTACAATTGTACACAAATGCATGTAGTATTTATAGAGATTTCCAGGAAGTTTTTCTTGCATTTCTTCGACTTAAAGATAAGCACCAAGTTCGCTTACTTATGTTTGCTCTTTGGTAGCAAGTTCGTGACACTCTCCCTAGTCCCCTGGTTTCCGCTTCAAAATGATCGTTATATTTGATATCTACTGATATGTACTATATAAAAAACGAGCTGCAGTGTTTTTATACTTGATAAAACACGTCCTGCTAATTTTGAATATGACTTCAAAAACACCAGCACTTATAAAACAAATATCTCAAATACAATTTTCAAAAATAAGCAAAAAAAGTTGTGTTGAATATGCGTCCCACATTTGAGTTTGGTCCTTGAAAGTTCAAGGGGCTCAAACTTTCTTAAATAATAGGTTCAATTCCTTGGACCATTTTGGTCACATAATTGAAGATAGGTTGCTTCCTAGCATGCAAAGCAATCTCATTACTATTCAATGTACCTTTATATTAGGACTCTAGAGTCTTTATATAAAGATTCATTGAATACAAATGAGGGAAATGAGAGTATTTTATGGGTATAAAACCTCATGCATGTGACCAAACCTGAACCACGGATTGGACTAGATGCTCATGAATTATTAATGATTTTTGAAATACCTGTAAAACACCGCCTCCCTTGCTCTTGCAACCATTGTCGGTATTTATATGAGAGAAATGTTCAGGCAAACCAAATATCTTACGGAGCCATTCAACAACTACCAATTCAAGCTCTGTATAGGAGGGATTTACGTTCTGCAATGAAAAAAGTCAGAGATGATATGAACCTAACATATCGCATTTCATTGCTAAAACAGATTACTGTAAAAATGCGTATCTACCAAGATAAAAAAGAAGACAAAGTTTCTATTCTGAAAATTAAAATTGCATGAACATACAAAAAAGGTTTTGAATGAATAAATGAACGGAGCCAGTGAGTAAGTTAGTGAGTGTGTGAGTTTATAGTGAGTGAACGAACGAACAAATAAATGAATGGATGGACGAATGAATGAATGAGGTGGTGAGACCCTGGCTACACAATGCCGGATAAAATTTGAAAACGCAACTTTTGTTCCAATACCGTGACAAAAATTGCTTGTTAAACATTAGAATTAACATAAAATTGTTTCGGATTCAATCGTTTAAGTTAGGACGGAAGGCCTACACGGATAAATAAAGTTGCGTTTTCAAATTTATTCGGGTTAGTGTGGACGTAGCCTGAATCAATCAATCAATGAATGAATGAGTGTATGAGCTTGTAAGAGTATGAGGGTGAATGATCGAATGAGTAAGTAAGTGACAGTGGGACGTAGTCTTAGCTTACCCACGTAAATCCACCCCCTGCTGTGGCAGCAGCCAGTAGGTCACCAAGCAGCGATGACATCGAGACAGGAGCTGGAACGACTGCATGAAAATGTGGGCTATTGAAATGCTTTATCTGAATAACATAAAACGTATTTATCAGAGCCAACGCGCGTTACCAAAACATCAACAGGGACCGCGGAGTATGTGGATATTATTTTATAAATAAATAAATAAATAAATAAATAAAAAAATAATAATAAATGCATGAATGAATGAATGAATAAATGAATGAATAAATGAATGAATGAATGAATGAATGAATGAATGAATGAATGAATGAATGAATGAATGAATGAATGAATGAATGAATGAATGAATGAATGAATGAATGAATGAATGAATGAATGAATGAATGAATGAATGAATGAATGAATGAATGAACGAATGAATTCTTCACAAGTAATTACTTTGCAACCAAAATCGACACAAAATGATTTGCCAGTAAAATTCGAACTACAGCGTTTTCTCTCAGTTTGTTTTAATCAAAGCTTTTGATGTTCTACATACGCCTTTTAATTGAAAGTCATTTTTTTGTCGAAATGAATTGTGAATTTTAATTTATTGCTGGGTCTTTCTTTGGAAGCTTTCAGAACTCGTGATTACCTATCTACAGTTGAATATGAGAAGGGAATTCGATTTGACCCGTGGCAAGATTATTATAATGATTTTTCTGTCTAAAAGTACACGAGAGACCACCAATGATCATGAGTGACCACCAATGAAAAGTTGAAAATAGCAAGAAATTAAAAAGTAAAAAAGTGAAAAAAATGGATAAGTAAAAAAGACATGTTAATCAAAATAAATAAAAATAGATACAAAATGAATAAAGATTAACAAAAAATAATAAATTAACACATAAATATATAAACAAATAAATAAAATGATTAAACGAATTTAATTGCGAATATCAATATAACTCAATTGTGACTAGACATGTGTGGTACGGCGATGGTGGAACACTTTCAAAATGTATTACTCCGACGAAGGACTAACGTCCGAAACGTCAGTTTTCTTGTATCATTCTACGGTGTACAAGTTATCGTTATATTTACAACACTTTCAAAATGGACTGATTGCCATCCATACATCCAGACATTTAAAAATGTAAAGTTATTATTTTTAGTTGTGTTAAATATGTTTTTTTTTTTACTTTTCCACTTTTTTAATTTTTTCACAACGTATTAGTCAATTCTCTACTTATTCATTTGTTAATCTATTTTTTGTTATTTTATTTCATTTTTGTATTTGTTTAATATGTATTTTCACTTTCCTATTTTTTCATTTCTTTCACTTTTTCACCTTTTAATTTCTCGCTTTTTCACGTTTCCATTCGTGGTCACTCGTGGTCACTCGTAGTCATTCGCAGTCACTCGTGTGTACACTTTTAGACACGATCCGCAATACAAAGTGATCACGAAATGTCATTGCTTAAGGTTACAGGAAGCGTCCACGGCATGTCACGGGGTCTCTTTGTAAATTAAAGGCGCTTATAAAGCGCATGTGCCTACTGGAATTTTGTGATTAGATGCAGAGTGGGAAAACTCTTGAACAAACGGTGTTGTGATATTTATGTTTGAAGTCGCTCAAAGAGAGCATGTAGCTACTCCCATGTACGCTAGTAGTAGATCATTTGTTAGAATATTTATTCTACTATAACTCTTAGCATTTTATAGATTGCTGACGAGTGAAATGAAGTTTGCCGCGGCGGATGCAGATTTTGAGGAGATTTGTTAATTGGTCTTCCTATGCGTTTTGGTTTTACAGTGAAATGTAGAAATCTTACATCGCAAATGTACCTTGGAATTTGACGTCCAAAGAATCCAAACCATTGTTGAAAATTTGTTTATCTTCTTTCTACTTTTGCTTTTGCCATGATTCGATTTTAAGACTTTAAGAAAATCATTATCGCCATGGGCTAAACTTCGCCATAATATAGTATTGGGGGAGACGACAGGGGTTTGAAGGGGCACTGTAACGTGTTTCCTTCATTGTGACGTCAAGTTACTTACAATTTGCATGAAGACCGACGACAATAGTGCCTACAGCTTCTAGCCAGTAGGCACAAAAAACTCTCTAGCGCGTCGGATCTTTTGCTATTTGGATAAATTATACATCATTTTAAAGCTAAATAACTAAACTAATAAAGCTAAATAAAGAGGGAGAGTTTTTGTTTGAAAAGATAACCCAAGAATACGTTTGATCAGATTCCTTAAATTTTTGTACAACGTCAATTATCACATTCGTGGCTACTTTTTATTTTATGGTGAAAAGTATCAGATTTCACAAGAAAAAAATGGATTAAAATTCAACTCCAGTTTATTTTTATACCAAATATAACATCAAAAATCGCTCACACGATTTTGTAGCCAATTATGTGATGATTGACACTGTAAAAATATAAGCGATCCGACTAAACGTATTCTTTTTCAAACAAAAACTCTTACTTTTCATTTGAAGCGCTACAAATCGCGATTTTTTCCATTTTGAACAAAAAATAGCACAGTCATATTCTTCAGTTATTCAGCCTTACAATGATATATAGTTTATCCAATGAAATAGAAGATAAGATCCGCGCTGGCGGATTTTTTCACAAAATTAACGACCCCGTGAACCCTTTTTGTAACCTTAAACCAACAAATTATACACATATTCAAGCCAATCAAAGAAATTTCTTAACAATGTAAAGGAATATATAATTATCAGCTATAAAAGTGTCATTAACTTAATAATTTTGATACATTACCCCTGGAAAAACGTGTTTCTGATAATCAGCCATTATCTGCGAGAAATCTTCTCCGCGCTGTGGCATGCTACTTGGAAGACTGTTTATCAAAAATCCTGGTTTTACATCTGGGTTGACTGAAATGTCTGCAATGTTGTCGAAGTAGTCAGCGATGTGGTCGATGAGCTCTTTGCCTTCTTTGCGAAATTGCTTCGTGTTCATGATAACAATGATATACAGCGATCCTTTCCTGTTGCAAATTTTGCCTCACATGTGAGGATCGTTTTCAATATAATGATGTAAGGGTAATAATTCGCGTAGCTAGTCTTTTTAGCTAGACAACTTTCTCAAGCCAAAATCTGCGATGTATTTTTTAATTATCCTAGTCTACTATGCCTGACCAAACTTTTGCATCTAATTATCGACGCTTACGGCTGAATGGATTGAATTATCAAGACTCCTTGCTCGTAAACACCAAGTCTGCTTCTAATCTGACGAGCTTTCCTTCTCGATTACTTAACCCACATGTCATCAAACCAAGGGGTAGAAGAGCTGGAGTAAAAGTTCATCAACGTGATATTCGACAACAAAACGCGATTAAAATTATTATCACGCACCGTGAACATGAATCGTCGTCACGCCTGAGAGGAGTAAATCCAAAAAATATTATTCAAATTCACACTCAAAAAACCACCAAATGGAAACTCACTCTATATCGGTGTAATTAACTACAGATCATTAAACAAGAGTGGTACCAAAATCAAAGACCACATGGTAGAATTTGACTGCGATATTGTTGCAATGACGGAGACATGGCTCCCGTGTGAAGACATCTTGGCCAATCATATACTGAATGGGCGACGTTTGTCCAAGAGGTTATTAAAATTGCATCATACGCCTAGCAACACTGGTCACTGCGGAGGAGGTGTCGCTCTTATATACAAATCAAGTCTTGGCGTACGTGTTTCTACGATTAATGACCTAATCGTAAAATGTGGCTTATTTGAACACCCTCAATATCTCTTGAAAGGGGGCTCTAAATGGATAAGAATCATTAATGTGCACCGTCCTCCACCATCTTCTACAAGTGGCCTTACTACGCCTAAACTTTTCTCTGAATTTGTGAACTTCCTGAAACACTTATTGTCTCTTCCTGGACAAATCCTTATACCAGGAGATGTCAATTTTCACACACTCAAAGGACACACTCAAAGGGACTTCCTTGAAATGCTTGATGTTTTGAGCCTTGAGCAGCTCATAAACGAACCAACTCACCGACTTGGACATACTTTAGACTGTGTAATATCTGAACAAAACGCTAACTTAATAAGCAATATTCAAGGGCACCCTCCAGTTATCTCTGACCATTGCTTCATAACCTTTAGACTGTCAGCATAGATTCTTACGTCTCGCCTTAAAACTATTACTACTCGGAATTGGAAATCACTCGATCTGGATCAACTTAACTTCTCAAGGATGCGGACCTTGAAATCACGTCAAACTCAGTCTCAGAATCTGTTTGCAACTACAAGGAAGTGCAACACTCGAACAACTGCAAACGACAACAACAAGATTGCGGAAAACACTGGTGACGTACGGACGAAACCCAGCTACCTGCAAACGATAATATACATGAACTTGCAAACAGATTTGCTGACATTTTCATCGTCAAGATTATTACTTTTCGTAGCTCATTAGGCAATTATCGTTCATTCTACACCGAGACACAAACACCCATGGTTTTGCCCAAGCTGTCGGCCTTCTCTCCAGCAGAAGCCAGTGACATAGAGTTAATAATCAAAAAATCTCACAACAAATATTACAATTTCCTAGACCCTATACCAACATGGTTGCTCAAGAAATGTTTACTTCTATCGTTAGAGTTTTCTGCTGCTTTCGATACTATTGACCACCAAATCCGACTATCTAGAGTGATGGATCGTTTTGGAATAGCTGGGAAGTGTCTCCACTGGATCAAGTGTTATCTTGTTGAAAGGAAGGTGAGAGTGGCTATTGATAGATCTTTCTCTGACTCTAAATACCTGGACTTTGGAGTACCGCAGGGGTCTGTTTTAGGCCCAAAACTATTCACTGTGTATTTAGCTCCACTTGGTGATATTGCTCGTAATCATGGCATAACTTTCCATGCATATGCGGATGATTGTCAACTTTATGTTGCCTTCTCCAAAGAGAATGTCACGTTGGCCAAGCACAGGATGGAAAATCTTTTTGCAGAGATTAAGCGATGGATGTCATCGAACATGCTAAAAATAAACGACGATAAAACCGAAATCCTCACTGTCCAAGGCCCCAGACGTAACCTTGCTAACCTGCAGTCGCTTACTATTGGTTCTGAAGAAATCACTTCAAAAAAGTGCGTCCGATCCGCATACTAGCTTGGACCTCGACGCCAACCTTTCACTTAAGCAGCATGTATGTAATGTTGCCAAGAAGTGTCTCTTCATTTTTAAGAACATGTTTAAAATCATACGTTGCCTTGATGAATCATCTGCTAAGACTATGGTACATACTATCATCACCCCCAAACTTGATTACTGTAATGCCATCTTATATGGTATGCCTGATTTCACCTTGAAGCATCTTACAAGAGTTCAAAGAATGTCTGCTCGGTTTGTTTCAAAACGTACTAAATATGATCATATAACACCAATCATGAAACAGATACGACATCGTATATACTATAAAGTCTTGTTATTAACCTCAATAAATGGATTTGCTCCACCTTACTTAGACATTCAGCAAGAAAAAGTAGAGAAAGGATTTGTAAGGATGTGTTTGTAAGAGAATTCCAGAACCACTGAAATATTAACGACGAGAAAGAAATGACTAATTTCCGCAGTTACTCTGTGTGTCGTGCAAGCTTTTCTTCTACAAAGCGCGAAGCGGTGAGGTCAACGTTACAATCGAAAAAATAATTTACTTCACGGACGACCCATTTAGATGAAGGATGTTAATGTGTTAAATTTGGAGCCGAGGAAGGGATGAGAGCTGATACAGCCAGCAATATAGCAAAAAGTAGCGACAAGGGAACAACACGAACTCTAATCCTTAAATGTATTTACTAGTTACGATGTTGCTGACAGTCTCTACTTATTACATGACTTTGATGCAGCAGAAAAATAGCACAACGTCTAGCAGAGAGAAATGACTGCATTTTTATCACTTTACTTGTTAAGATGTTATGAATTCTGTTTGTGACTGTATGAAGATGTTCGAAAAACTCAAGAAGTCAGAGATTATTGGATTGTGCAGTCAGACTCACAAACATTTATTATAGGCAGTTTTATGAAACAATTATTACGAGAGGTCATTAATGAAATTGAGCGAAGACCGCAACAACTAGAAATTGTAAGAACAGATGATGTTGATATGTAAACTTGTGGGGGTGGGCTGTGAAAACTTTAACTTCTCGTTAACTGCTCGGGATCTCCCCAACTCCCCGGTAAATCCCCAATTCCCCTATAGCTAATATTGGTGTTATGTTTGATGATAAAGTGTCTCTGGAGAATCATATAACGTCTACGTGTAAAGCATGTTTTCTTCATATTCGAAACATCTGGAGGATTCGTAAATTTATTTCCTTTGAAGCCTTCCAGACACTGGTCCATGCACTAATCACTTCTAGACTTGACTTTTGTAATTCATTGTTATATGGCTTACCAAAATCCCTGCTTCAAAAATTGCAGCATGTTCAAACTTCTGCTGCTAGGCTTGTTTCTGGAACTAAAAAATATGACAACATCAGTCCGATACTCTACAGTTTGCATTGGTTACCAGTTGAGCAGCGTATCGAGTTTAAGGTTCTCTTTACTTTCAAGGCCTTAAACAAGGCAGCCCCCTCATATGAACTAATTGAACGCTATAAACCAGCTCGTTCCTTGAGATCTGCCTCACTTAATCTTTTAAAAAAAATACCTATCGACTTAAAAACTTTGGAATGAGAGCTTTTTCAGTTGCAGCACCTGATTTATGGAACTTGCTGCCTAATGAAATTAAATCTGCTTCTTCACTGTCAAATTTTAAAACAAAACTAAAAACCTGGTTTTTCAAAAAGGCATATAACCTTTAAAATTGTAATTTCAACACTTTTTTCAAAATATTTTTACTTTCATAACTAAATTTCACATAAATTTTACTATTGTAATTCTACTATATTATAATATTTTTTCTTATATATAGATTTTTATAGTTTGAAGATTGTAAAGCGTTGTTGAAATTTATTCATATTGACGCTATAAAAAATACATTTTATTATTATTATAACTTCCCCACTCTCCGGTAACTCCCCACCTCCCCGGTAACTTTGGGCTAACTCGGTCGCTCCTATACTACTTTCCATCATTTTATCAAAAAACTTTAGAAAAACAATTGAACTTTTCACCTAAAAGTAACAATGCGCGTAAGAACTAGTGAGGTTTCTATTGTTCTGCGGCAATTGCAACTTCCTCACATCCAAATTCTTTAATTTGCACGATGTTGATGTATCAAGCCAAGGGTCACACATTTCTTAAGTGAAATCTACAAAATGCTGTTTACAAGACAGTGTTTCTTTTGTGTTTAATGGTTTTGTCCAATCATAATTGCTCAAAACAATGGCTAGGAGACGCTTGCTTTTCATAGTGAGCCCAACGGTAAAATTTTCTCATAGAAAAAAAAAAGATCGCTTATATAAAATTGAAATGAGATTTTGAATAAAATACAGGAAAAATATCGCAAAAGTTTGAAAAAGGCCAATTTTCTTGTTTAAGCCAATCAGATCAATCATTTAAACAATACACAATTAACACCTTTATGTATTCCATTGCCGTTTGCTACACTAGTTCTTACTCGGAACGTTACTTAAAGTGCTGTTCTGATCAAATTCGAAAACGTTCTGCAAATGACTTTATTTTAATCTTTATATACCTATAAAATCACTGTGAAAATGTTATGTTAATACGAGAACGGCAAGACGCTCATTTTTAATCTTAAACTTTACAAATGTTCGAATTACGTCACCCGACTTGATTCCAGAGCATGTACTTGAGCCTGCTTGATATGACGTCATATGCGCTGCAAGTCAGTCGATGTTTGTATACTTTCACTGTAACTTACCTTAGTTTATTTGCGATTTACATGATATTTCTTGTTATTATCTAGTTTAATTTAACATCCAACAACAAATGTGGTTTCTATACAATGTATACTTCAAGGACACGACGATTTTTGAACCTTTTTTCATTTTCAGCACAGATTTAAGGTATCAGGGGACCCTAATGACCACTGTTCGCTTTTCTTCGTATAGGGCGCAAAATATGCAACCGATTTCTATGATTTATATATCATCTGAAAGCTGAATAGTTGATGAAAACAACTATGTAAGAAAATATTGACAATTTTTCAATTTTTTTTAGTAAGTGGTGAAAATATAAATTTATACTCCGTTTTTTTCAAAAAGTCACAGTACAGCAGAAATTTATCCGATCAAAACACACTTATTGTAGTCGTAAAGACGAAAGATTGAACTAAAAAACCGTGTCTCCGATTTTTGAGTTATGCCCTCGTTGCGAAGATATCTGTTTCTAAAGTTAAAAATCGCATTTTTTGACGATTTTTATACAAATCACTCAATATCTCTTGAACGAGGCAAAAAATCAAAAATCGGAGACACGGTTTTTTAGTTCAATCTTTCGTCTTTACGACTACAATAAGTGTGTTTTGATCGGATAAATTTCTGCTGTACTGTGACTTTTTGAAAAAACGGAGTATAAATTTATATTTTCACCACTTACTAAAAAAAATTGAAAAATTGTCAATATTTTCTTACATAGTTGTTTTCATCAACTATTCAGCTTTCAGATGATATATAAATCATAGAAATCGGTTGCATATTTTGCGCCCTATACGAAGAAAAGCGAACAGTGGTCATTAGGGTCCCCTGATACCTTAAGCCAGGGTATGAAAAAAGTTTAAAATTTTAATCTTTGATTTTCGTCAGACTACCACTTTAAGTTGAAGCGTTGGTTGTTACTTTTGGGCGCGAATCTGCTGGCAATAACAGGGCTTCCAATAATAGGCCTAGGCGGCTGCCTGCGGTATATCACCGCCTATTTTACCTCCTACCACCGGTTATTTTATGTCTTACTTAATAAATATGTTTACAGATCCCCCTAGAAAACGTTTGGGACACAGGCATCTGAAAGCTTATCTACTGCACATGCCCAATCAGTATACAATCAAGACAACGGCATTGAAATCCCAGAAGCAGTAATTAGCCTTTGTCACCCCTCACCACCTACGGGGAAAAATCGGGGAGGGGCTGAGAACGGATGTACACAAGCTAGCAGTAATTCGCACCACCAAAATGCAGTCGCCTGATGATGACTAGTGCATGAATGCAGTCGAGACGTCGCGTTTTTTACAACAAGACTTACATCGTGAGACAAATGATAAGTAACTTTTTATTCATTTTGTTCCAAGTACCCTTACTAAACTTACTCTACGTCCAAATAGTGCTAACAAGGTGTCTCACTTGTGAGTTCTCACATTGTGCTTACTCAAATAGCTCTTTGTGCTGAATTTCTTCTTACAGATAGAACATTCAAATGGTTTGTTTCCTCCGGTGTGAATTTTAATGTGTTTGGTTAAGGCACTCTTTTCAATGAACGGTTTCTGGCAAACAGAACATTCAAATGGCTTTTCTCCGGTGTGAATTCGAACATGTCTGTTCAAATGGGACCTATACCTGAATTTGCTTTTGCAAATGTAACATTCAAACGTCTTCTCATCACTGTGGATAAGTAAATGTGTTTTCAAGTTGCTATTTTGTCTGAATGTCTTTTTGCAAACCGAACACTGAAATGGTTTCTCTCCAGTATGGATTTTGTTATGTGTTTTCAAATGGCTCTTTTTGCCGAATTTCTTGTTACAGTAAGAGCATTCAAATGGTTTCTCTTTTGTATGCATTCTGATATGTTCGGCCAATACACTCTTGTGAGCAAACATTTTCTTACAATAAAAACACTCGAATGGCTTCTTTGTAGCGTCTTTTCTAAAGCTGACTTCCAAGGATGTTTTAGTTAAATTGTCCTTGACCACATGTTGTATTTCATCATCTCGTTGAAATACGCCTACGTCAGGCTGAGAATGCGAGAATACTTCTTTCTCGTCTAGAATATAAATTATATTGGACTCTTGATCTTCATTTTTATTATCAGCATCAATATTTTTGCAGGTATCAACTTCCTTGTCATTGTCACAACCACTGTAATCATTGCTACCAACGTCACTTTCAACATCATGACTTCCAACAGTATCATCACCATCATCAGCACCATGATCATCACTACTATCGTAATCATTCATCCTAACTTTACCAGCATCATCACCACTGGCACTGTCATTATCATCACTGAAATAAACATCTTGGTAATCACCACTGACAACCCTAAACGATGTTCCCTCTTGAACATCTTCAATGATTTTAGAAATATTAAACAGCTTTTGAGGGAAATCTTGGTGTTTTTTATCTCTGTAGATATTCTTCGTCCTGTCAATATAATTGATACCGCTGCTGTTCTCACCGAAGTTGCTTTGCTTGACTGACACAACTCTTGAGCTTTGATTTTCTTCACGTTCATCTGTGTGTTCTAACTTGACATAAATCTCTTGACCAGGTTCACAATATTTCAGGTATGTAATTCCTTCATCTGCAAAACCCGACTGTTGTCGGGGTAGCGTAGGATTTGATGTGCTACAAACGTGACCCGCATGTCTATTGACGTACATGGACATACATCCATTGTTACAGCCATTATCGTCAGTCTGAGTAGCAGTAGTGCAAAACTCTTTGTATGTCACCGGACGACCATACATAATTTTATAATCAATTCCCTGGGATACAAAAAGAAAACGAGTGAGTGAGTTAGTGAGCGAGTGAGTGAGTAAGTGAGTAAGTGCGTGAGTGAGTAGTGAGTGAGTTAGTGAGTGAGTGAGTGAGTGAGTGAGTGAGTTAGTGAGTTAGTGAGTGAGTTAGTGAATGAGTGAGTGAGTGCATTAGTGAGTGAGTAAATGAGTGAGTTATTGAGTTAGTGAGTTAGTGAGTAAGTGAGTGAGTGAGTAAGTGAGTTAGTGAGTTAGTGAGTGAGTTAGTGAGCGAGTGAGTGAGTTAGTGAGTGAGTGAGTTGGTTAGTGAATGAGTGAGTGAGTGAGTGAGTTGGTTAGTGAGTGAGTGAGTGAGTAAGTGAGTGAGTTAGTGAGTTGGTTAGTGAGTGAGTGAGTTAGTGAGTGAGTGAGTGAGTTGGTTAGTGAATGAGTGAGTGAGTAAGTTGGTTAGTGAGTGAGTGAGTTAGTGAGTTGGTTAGTGAGTGAGTGAGTTAGTGAGTTAGTGAGTGAGTTAGTTAGTGAGTGAGTGAGTTAGTGAGTGAGTTAGTGAGTTAGTGAGTGAGTAAGTGAGTGAGTGAGTTGGTTAGTGAGTGAGTTAGTGAGTGAGTTAGTGAGTGAGTTAGTGAGTTAGTGAGTGAGTGAGTGAGTAAGTGAGTGAGTGAGTTGGTTAGTGAGTGAGTTAGTGAGTGAGTTAGTGAGTGAGTGAGTGAGTTGGTTAGTGAGTGAGTGAGTGAGTGAGTGAGTGAGTGAGTGAGTGAGTGAGTGAGTGAGTTAGTGAGTGAGTGAGTGAGTTGGTTAGTGAGTGAGTTAGTGAGTGAGTAAGTGAGTGAGTGAGTGAGTAAGCAAGTGAGTTGGTTAGTGAGTGAGTTGGTTAGTGAGTGAGTGATTGAGTTGGTTAGTGAGTTGGTTAGTGGGTGAGTTGGTGAGTGAGTGAGTGAGTTTGTTAGTGAGTGAGTTGGTGAGTGAGTTGGTTAGTGGGTGAGTTGGTTAGTGAGTGAGTTGGTTAGTGGGTGAGTGAGTTAGTTAGTGAGTAAGTGATTTAGTGAGCAAACAAGTGATTGAGTGAGCAAACAAGCGACAAGGAGAAATTTATAAAAATAGGCACTGTATCTACAGAGTATTTTGATATATACATAACATATCTTTAATTTTTAAAACATGCAGTAGCTGTTTGAGATCTACTGTACATATTTATTTACTCATTATAATAATTATTTGATGAGACTTATGTTTCTGCAATATATATTTGACAACTATTGGCAGTGATAATGTGAAGCAAATAAAATTTAGCACAGCACCATCGAACAGAATTTAACTAGTTAAAAATACACAAATGCCAGGTTCTACCACACAACATAGCCAAAATGACAATTGTTCAGTGATTTCAAATATACCACCCAGTCAAGTACAGACATAAATACAAAAGTGGTCATAGTTCATGGTAGGTAAGGTTGCATGTTGGATGTTGGCTCCAGATGAAGTCATCTGCCCTTTGACAGGTTTTGTTTTTATTTAGTCCTGCTGGGTGACATGTCACCCTCCTCACTAACTTGAGGTTAGTGGGGGAGCTGGCTTAGTCGCGGACAACCCAATCATGAGGCAGGTACTAGTTCTGGGTTACATTTTCCTTTTTCATTTCTGTCTGCTTTTGCTAATTTTCACACACACAGAAGTTTGTCTTTACATCTCTGTCTCCTTCTCAGTCTCCACTTATTTTACTAGTGAAAATCAGCCTTCAACGATAGCCAAATGTTAATAAGGTGATTGTTACCTGGCCTAATCCCTGTGGCCACTTGTGTTCTCCTGTTGCTTTGTTGTATACAAACATTGTCTGACCAGATTTACACTGGTATTCTATCCAGTTTCCATCCATCCTCTAGTAAATATAAAGAGTCAGGTTTTAATAAAGCGATTTGCATGAACTTATATCACTATTTACTACCTATTCTTTGCAAATTATTTTTCATATTCAAATGTTCAACCCAGTGGAGATAAAAAAAAACCCTGCACTAATTGAAATACAAAGAACATTTTGCAAAGCACTCTGACTTGTAGGTGTGGCTATCTATCTCATTATGCAAATCATCTCAATGTTGTTTTAGATTTGTGCTTAAGGATTGGGGTGCACAATGACATCAAAATAGATGAATAAATAAATAAATGAATAAATGAATGAATGAATGAATGAATGAATGAATGAATGAATGAATGAAAAAATGAATGAACAAATGAATGAATGAATGAATGAATGAATGAATGAATGAATGAATGAATGAATGAATGAATGAATGAATGAATGAATGAACAAATTTTTTATTATATTACAAAATGGACAGGAACACACACAAGATTTTGAAAGAGTGTTTTTATGAGGAAAAAAAGGATTCAAAGTCAATTCAGGAAGGGATGTACACCCCCTGCACTCTTCCTCTAGATTTGCCCGTGTTCATTAAGGATGATACATAACAAAATACACCCTATGACCCACATGATTGGCCAGAGGTTGCTAAGTAACTTGAAAAGTGATCTCATTAGTATTTGATACAGACACAAGTATTTTTATATATCCAGACAGAATCTGTGCTTTGAATAGACACTGGTGTCTATATTAAATACAAATGAGAGTACCTTAAGAGGTATAATCTCATGCACGTTACCAAAATTGGACAACTGATTGAATAACAAGCTTACCGAATTATTAATAAATGTTTAAGTCACATATAAGAAAGATAATCAAGTGGGTTAGGAATAATAATGTAGAAAATGTTAGTTATAATAACATTAGATATTACTCTTTATATTGTTTTTCAATTTTATTCAGTGGGACTTTTTTTTAAAAAAAAAAAAAAAAAAAAAAAAAATGAAATAATGGTCTTTCACAAAATGTTTTCTTTTTATCATTAAAAATGCAATTAACTACTCCAGTAATATGAATGAATAGTCCTTATTAATCATTTTTGTTGTTTTTTATTTTATTCCAATTATTTGACATTGGACATGAAAGTTTGTACATGTACTTTTTGGTTTTAGTATTTCATAAAATGGTTGATTATGCAAATCCATATTATTGACAACGATTCAACTGTAAATTGATTCACTCTGTAAATTGTCATGGGGAATTTCCATCACCATGACAATCGTTTACGGTATTTTCTAGCTTAATACAATAACACCAATAAATTCATGACGAACAAGAATCGATATTAATCAAGGAAGATTAATAATAATCGAATAATTGATAGATGAAATCAATAAAAATCGATATAACCCACATTTAGTTAAGATCGATTGTACAGATCATACCACTTCTCTTCCATGCATGTATTGAGCCACATGGATCGTAAGCATAGATAGAATCAACTAGACTTATGATGTCGGCTTTTTTGATGATCGATTTTACTCAATTAATCGGTAAATCTCGTAGCATGAGAACAAGCTTATATTGTACGGATAATTTATATAGGCATGCACACATTAAAGAGAGAAGTCAGTATTACGAGTCTTTGAAGAGTTTCACTCTCGAACGCTGGACGTTGCTCGGACTGCAACGCTTTGGTTGGTTAATAATCGAGGAATACTCGAACACAAATTTGATTTATCAACGGAAATATATTAACGATGATTGCCAAAACAAATAACCTTACCTCTCACACTTGATGATCGCAAAAAGCCAATAAATGAACGACTTGCAAATATTCAACAACATGCGATTGTCCTTTGCGTTGTTGCCAATGTTGGACAGTTTTTGCCAGGCGTTACTGTAAAGCCTCTTTATGAGTATACAAAGGAAGCCCGGCCATTCGATTAGTCCTTCAATCAGTTGTATAAAACAGGCATTGACAGTCATGTGTTTATTTTAAACCGGATAGCAAGGCGGCTACAGGGGGCGCGGGTTCTGGCTGGCACTCTAACATAACAATTTTGTTTGTAAGTATAAAACATGAAATATCACTATTGCTGGAAAAATTGTACAATTTATTACATTTTACATGAAAATAATTCTTGATTGCATAACTGATTGCATGAGGACATACACAGTCAAGTGTTCACATACAGGCAGCTAAATAAATACAAATATACCTTTTTTTGAATTCTTACCCACCTCCATACTTAGTATAGGGGCCGAAGGTAAAAATAAAATAACAAAAGTTTTATTTGTTTTTATCGAGACTTTTTTAATGACCTTGAGTAGTACTCTTAAATATTTATTTCAAGTTTATTTAACACTGTATTGATTTATATATATATTGACAGATAATGAGCTTGGGCTGCCTGTCGTTCAAAAAGTCAGAATTGACATCTCGCTAGCTAACTTCAATCAACCAACAACAAACTTTGGGATGTCATAAAGTTTGCTGGTGATCATTCAAAGTATTTGATTGATTGACACAATGTAAGGGAACTCCCATATGACACTCACACAATAGCCTGCGTAGATACGTCCCCACCCCTTTCCCCCACAGGGAGGGGACATCTGTACACAGGCTATTCACACAATGAAATCTGACAATGACATGTGTCTAAGTGAACAAACAACATCAATCCAGTAGCATACGTATATAGTATGAAGTATAAGTTTGATTAATTTTATTTATCAGCACTTTAAAAAATCAATAGTTTGATGTACTCATCTTCTTTCTCAGCCCATGCAGCACAGATGCCTTTGAATCATCACCCATCAAGCAGTTGCTTCAAAGTGACATGTGATGACACAAATTTCATCTGCAAAGGAGGCTATAATCTTGGACATATATGTTGAGACTCTTAGCACACTTTGACATTTCTTGAGCCTGTTTTCTGCACCACATCACGTTGAGAGCCCTTAAATGAGCCCCCTCTCCCCCAAAAGCAATGCTGTGTTTCCTGAAGGTTTCTCTCCCATGAATAACAACATTGATTGAGAGTGGAGGAGGAAGGGTCAAATATTGATGTGTACAGTCATGAAACTGTGCAAATCTCAAAGAGTCGCAACTATTTATGTCCAAGATTGTACCCACAGTCTATCAAAGACATTAAACTACTATCTTGCAATGTCATGAATGGAAAGCACTATTTATTGGATTGTACTTTCAATCATCTGGTTGGGAGAACTCCCTTGTAAAGTGGGTAAGTGTGCTTCAATGACAGAAAAATGAGACCTTCACCTTTTTATAAGGTCATTTTCAAAACCAACTGTCAAGTACCTCCTAATCCACTTTTCAAGGGAGTTCCCATCCCCCCGAGAATTCTCCAGATAAGAACGGTGGTTGTACTACATAATCATAATGTCCACTTTTATCCAAACAGTTACTTTTGTAAGTGACCAGAAAGACTTGTAACAGTAAATGAAGTGAAAAACCAGAGACTGACACTGTACACTCATTTTACTTCCCCTTTCTCTATCAATGCTCCTTTTTGCAGCTTTCAAAAGCAACTGCAACTAAGCTACACTGAACAGAAGGAAGTCGAAACAAGGATGTGGAGTTATTAGGAATTGAAGATGTGACCTCTTGCACAGAAAGCCATGTACTAACTTAACTGTGCATCTTTGCTTCTTAGCTTTATGATTAGAGACAGGTAATAATATCGCAAAGGGGAAACTGGTGCAAAATCAGGGGGGAAATCTTCATGCAATGCCAAATGAGTATTTTCATATCTTTTAAAAAATAAATTCTGAGTACATGGAATTTTTCACATTAACACTAGATTCCCACCCTCTGATAATGAACGGTAATTTACAAACTCCCAAGAGTCACTTATGTTTCATTACAAATTTGTTGTATCGCTGTTTTAAAACTTTTGGTTTGGTCATTTCTGAAGTGTCAATCAATTTCAAGGCGGAGTTTATTTCAAATTAACCAATGACAAAACATGTAAGGGCAAGCTCGCCCTATGAAATTGATTGATGGGTCAGAAAAGACCAAAATGAAAACAATTAAGTTTTGAAACAGCGGGTCGCAATACAACGAATTTGGCTGTAAAAACTCTATTAAAATCAATAGGTGTTCATAAGAAAACTTTATACTATAAAATCTTATACTCTGTTATATCCATCTTGATCATCTTCGGCAGAAGGAGAAAGGTTTTCTACAAACTGACTGAGTGAGTCACGAAGGTTGTCCATGTCATTCAGTGAACAGGGTTTGATGATAAAGGGACGGTGATGCTCCTCTACTTCTAAGTTTAAAATATCTTTGACCTGGTGAATAATAAGTAAGTAAGTATTACTAAGTTAGTAAGTAAGTAAGTAAGTAAGTAAGTAAGTAAGTAAGTAAGTAAGTATAAGTAAGTAAGTAAGTAAGTAAGTATAAGTAAGTAGGTAGGTAAGTAAGTACATAAGTAAGTGAAGTAGGTAAGTAAATAAGTAAGTAAGTAAATAGGTAGGTAGGTAGGTAAGTAGGTACTGGTACATGTATGTACTAAGTAAGTACCAGTAGGTAGGTAAGTAAATAAGTAAGTTAGTAAATAGGTAGGTAGGTAGGTAAGTAGGTACTGGTACATGTATGTACTAAGTAAGTACCAGTAGGTAGGTAAGTAAATAAGTAAGTAAGTAGTATGCAAGCAAGCAGTGAATAAGCAAGTAAGAAAGCAAGTACCGGTAAGAAAGTATGCTAGGAAAAAAATCTTGTGCATCCAGTTATTTCTTATTCAACAGTAATATAGTGAGTAATGAGGAAGTAGATCACCTTTTCTGCAGATATTGCACCATTGATGTTCTGTTTATTAGCAAGCACAAGGACTGGGAGATGCTCCAGGGAGGGGTGGTTTAATGCATTTTGTAGCTCACTGGCAGCAAGGTCAAGGTCGTCTTCATCACTTGTAGTATCAATAACAAAGATCTGGAGAGAGATAAAACAGTCATGTCATCAGCTGCATCATATGGGTGGCATGGGTGTTGACACAGGAAGCCCAAAACTAAAAATGGAAGCAAGAGACTAGATTTATAATCATGATTGAACAAATCAAAAATAGTTTTTCCATGTTTGATACTCTAATCAAAACATGTGGGATGCTGAAAGAACATGAAATGAGTTTAGGAAACTGTGACATTGACTGATTTCATACTGTGCCTGGGGCTAGTATATTATGTCAGTCAACAAAAGGGTCTCAACCTCAATTTTTTTCAACCAACATTTTGTGTTGATTGAATGAAATCAGAGCGAGATACAAGCATTCAAATTTGCAAAGAAATGTATGAAACCCAGATGTTTTGTTCAGTTCCCACATAATAATATTTCCTTCTAAACAGTCTTTGGACTTTTGTATGGCTTGTATCTCATTCAAATCTTACTCTATCACCACCAACTTTGTGATTATATGAAACTTGATGTGATCATTCAAAATATTGACTCTTTTGTTGATTGGCAAAATGTAAGGGAAATTCACACCAGGCCTCACAGTATGAAATCGGGCAATGTAGTCCACTCTATTGGTTTGATTCCAGCTTTGTGAATGTTCTCTAAATATCCTGCATACTTTGATCAGAGAGTCAAACGTACACTAAAAACTGTTTTTGATTTGTTAAACCATGATATCATTATAAATCTAGTGTGTTTTGCTTTTATTTGAAATAATGTAGGTAATCCTCCCTCCTTGAATAACTGTAATTCTTAAAATTATACAATAATAATTCTTATGTTTTTGAATACTTACGACTCCCTCTGCGCCCTCATAGTAATGTTTCCAGTATCCTCTGACATTATCTCCACCTATTTTAATTTTCATCAAAAACAAAATATCATTTTATTCAATACTGTGAATGTTTATGAAACAGTAATTATAATGAACTTTTTTCTAGTCCAGATTATGCAGCATTTCTACTAATTTGGGAGACTTTCTTGCACACTCACTTGAAGGAGAGAAACCAGAGGACCTGGAGAAAAACCCTTGTGGCGTAGGAGATAGAAACAACTCTTATAACAAACTCTAGTCACATATAATCCAGCTCCTGAGCCAGGGCTTGAACCTGGATCATAGCGGTGAGAGGCGAGAGGCTTAACCACTCAGGCTCCCATGCCACCTCAATATTATTTTATTCAAAACTGTGAATGTTTATGAATAGGCAATTTAAATGATAGTGCAGCCATAGGCCTTTTCTGAGTTAAATAAAAAGGATGCGGTCTTGCTTTTAGTACAAACAACACCATATATGACATAATGAATAAAAGGTGTTTGTACTGAAGCTGGACAACAATGCACCATGTTTGCTATTTCAGAAATGGTCTATAGTGCCTTGTGTGCTTTCTTTGTATCACTGACAATAAGTGTGGATTGTTGTCTTAATATCAACAACAATGAAAAATTTGACTGTGAAACAGAACTTGAAGAGAATGCAGGAAGCTGCGGCAAAATGACGTCATTATTCAGATCTCATATCTAAATGTGCATATTTGTTTGCATCTAAAACATGTTCTAATTGGTCGTGAACAGTGATAGACATGCTTCATAAGTTAGTTGGATTACTTTAAATAAATGATGCCATGGTAGTTTCAGATGAATAGCTTCAACATTTTGCCAGCCAGTTAGAACATGTTTTAGTGTTAGATGTTCACATGGTGTTTCTTTAGTGGCAAACAACTGTCCTTACCTCCAAGTTCTTTGACATTTAGTATCGCCTTTGGCAGTTGAACAGCTTTCACTGAAAAACCTGAAAGTAGCATGAACAATAAATACAGGGCCAAATATGTGATTTTCAGTTGTTTTCCCAGTTTGCAAAAATATGTTAATTCAATTAAAATCAATATTTTCAAAGGATTTGTTTATTATTTCCACAAACAATAGTTAGGAGAAAAAAACTAATATGTGGCAATCATGAAGGTATTTTACAAAATAAATCTAAAAATGTCCCTTATGGCTGTTTCTATGGCAATCTATGAGCTAGCTAATATTGATGTATTACACTCAAAATATGGTTGCCATGGATACTACAGCCATCACAATCAACACAACCAGACACCATCATGAAATATACAATCACAAATCATCATGACTACCCTCGAAATCATCATCATCACTACCCTCAAAATCATCATCATCATCACTATACCCTCAAAATCATCATCATCACTATACCCTCAAAATCAACATCACTACCCTCAAAATCAACATCACTACCCTCAAAATCATCATCATCACTACCCTCAAAATCATCATCATCATCACTATACCCTCAAAATCATCATCATCGCTACCCTCAAAATCAACATCATCATTACCCTCAAAATCAGCATCACTACCCTCAAAATCAACATCACTACCCTCAAAATCAACATCGCTACCCTCAAAATCATCATCATCACTACCCTCAAAATCATCACCACTACCCTCAAAATCATCATCATCACTACCCTCAAAATCATCATCATCACTATACCCTCAAAATCATCATTTATATTTCCTCACCTTTTGTAGGTTGTATATCATCTGTTGATTCAGACCCAAGCTTGGCCAGAAGGGTAGATTTACCAGCTTTACTTAGTCCAAGCATCAAAACTGAATGTGTTGGTCGATACGCATCTGGCTTTTTACCTTTACAGAGCTGACAACACTAAATGTGAACAACAACACTGTTTGTATGTTGAATCTAAAGTTGGTTTGTATGTGGGCATCATTATTAAAGAAAATAATTCTGTTTCTTCAACATTATGTTTTTAAAATAACTTATGTGTTATATTTACTTGGAAATGAATTCATGAGGTACTTAAACGACGGTCCATTAACATCCAAAGGATCAATTTTAAAGACAGAGAAATAGAAACATAAATAGACAGAAACATTGCTGTCCTCCATCATGTCTCTACCACACCCGATTAACAGATTAGCTCAGTTGGGAGAGCTTGGCTGTTAACCGGGAGGCTGTGGGTTCAAACCCTCAGCCGGACCATCACTCAGGATGCAGGTAACGACCATCCTCGGTGATACGCCTACACTAATACATACTAATTACTAATCAAAACTCATGCTTGTAAAACCGGATTACATACTATAAATAATAGAAAACATTGTAAAGCACATTGAGAAATTTGAAATGCACTATATAAGCACCTACATTACATTACATTACACAAGTTTTACCCTCTCGCTTACCAAGTGAGACAGGGAACAGAATTTTTTCTGTGTCTATTTCACTTGAGTCCACTGTCTCATATATTAACTTCTTTCAGTAGTAAGTCCATTATACAGTTCCTGTGACTTTTTAGAAATCAGTCAATTCCAATATCTCCCATCCCCCCCCCTCCCCTGGGCATTTTCCAAAAACATTATCTGCATATGTAGAGCATTTGATCCTAACTGTCAGACTGTTTTTGTACTTTAGACTTATATATACCTATAGAAAAATGAGTATAACTAGGAAAATTTTAAGCCCTAACAGTGGGAAATTTGACGATAAATATAATTTTGACAGCATATTGGAGCATTTTACAGCTTTTTTCAAGTCAAATGCCTGGAGGTGGGGGGGGGGATAGTTTTTGATGTATTCTATAGAATTTTAATACTGCCTGTTATGTTAATGTAAAAAATGTACAACAGAGCTTCAAATAGTAGAAATAATAACGACTGTGGTTCAATTCTATTTAAAATATAAATTGCATACTTTCGAAGCTTGAATATTGATTTTTAAAACTGTAAAATGGACTGTAGGCGACAAAAATTATATAAAATCAAGATGGGCTAAAATGAGGAATAAAACGAGAAAATATATATGGAAATAATATTAAGACGAATGGAGTAATGTTGAATCATGTAAAAAAAATAGCTATGGACATTTTTCATCTCCAAGGAAACGGAGGGTAGTTGATAGCTGCTGATTTTCGAATCGAATAAAATAGAACATTTCTTACCTTAAAGCAAATGAAACGACAGAAAAAGCTGAGATAGCCACAACACTCACACTTGTTGCTCATTGTTTCAACGATGTTTTCCCGTTTTATAGCATTTTTAAACTAAAATCCACTAAATTTCGCCGTTGTACTAATCCACTTTAAACTTGTCATTTTGCCGCCATTTTGAATGGCGCGCGAGGGGTGTAGTACCGAAAATTTTCAAATCACATGATTTGGCACCAGACTTCATGAAATCACTCGGTGTCGGAAGCTCACAGTTTTAACTTGGAAAGTGTGCAAGAATTCTGCCGTGAAAAATACAAGGATTTTGCCCACGTTGACTTAAAAAGAACTTGTATAGAAGACTGCTTCACTCAATAAACAAAATGTCGTTTGCAGGATTCAAGAAACAAATTAACAAGGCCAATCAGGTAACCAAATGCCAACGGAAGTCTTGTCTCGTCGGATTACGCTCGTACATTTACGACTCAAACATGTTATAAAAATTCAACGTTTTTCTCTCAACACAGCACCAGCTTTTCCCTAATTGTTTTGTATTTTCTACTAAACTAAGTATTATTCTTTATTTTAATGGTGTTTTTGTTTGTTGTCAGTTTATGAGCGAGAAAATTGGAAGCGCCAAAGGTTCGAAATTGGAGGACGATTTTATCGAACTTGAAAGGGTAAGTCAAGTCATATCATGCTCTTTTTATTTACAAACAAATTGCTTTGATCTTTAGTCTTACGTCTTTAAGTATAAAAAAGTATGACTTAATACGTTGGTGATACCGTTTATAGCGTTTAGTGACCGCTTAGTAATTTCTATTTTTAATCCGAGGACAATCGTTGATAAGGACATTCAATCAGCTTTCGAAATGAATTCACTTCGTGACAAAATGTATTAAAGCTGCATATTTTATGTCATCTTGCCAAGGTGGCACAAATAATGGTTGTGCTAATTAGATTTCAGCTGAAGCAGTTTTCATTCCAACACAATGCTTAGTATCTCAAAATTAATTGGCCGGCCAGGATTTTATGAATTGTGTTTAGTATTTTGTCGGGTCATTGACTTTTCGATTCACTCAAACTTAAAATTATTAATTGTTTGTATAGTATCGTATTATTGCTACAGTTTATTACTTGTAGATATTGCGAATTGTAACTTTTAATTTTAGCTTTTGCCTCACAAAAATGCATTTATATCAATAAAAAACTGCTATTGGACTAAAATACAGAATTATTTGTTTTGTTTTTGTTTTGGCTTTAATATTAAAACTAAATGTTATTTCCTCCATGTCTTAAACTCTAAGATATTTCACTTTCATTTTACAAATGACAAGAAACCAAAAATGCAACAGGAATTTTTTTCTTTTTCACCAAGAAAAACACAATTGCATTGATATATGTTGTTTCAATTTTCATCAGTAACTATTATATTTCCTTAAGTTGTCATATTGTCAAGGGCTCAATTACCTGATGTTTCAGCTAGCTCCATTTTGTCTGCATCATTAAACAAAAGTTTGATGCATTGGTATTTCGTTGAAAAACAAGAAACTTTGATTTTAGAAGTGTACATGTACATTGCATTTCGTTTTGTTATTTTATCTACTCTACTCTACTCGCCTACGTTCTATTCCACTCTACTCTATATTCTATTCTATTCTATTGTATTCTATTGTATTCTATTCTATTCTATTCTATTCTATATTCTATTCTTGACTCCATTTTTTTTTTTTTTCAATTCAATCACATAGTTTGTTTGTTTCTATATTTATTTACTAATTTATTATTATACCTAGAAAACCGATGCAACTGCTAAACTAGTCGAAGATGTCTTACATCGAACCAAAGAATATTTACAGCCTAATCCAGGTACCTGTAGAATGTAACTTATTAAAACAAAGTATTGTAGAAGCTGCTCAACCTGTACATAATTACTTAAGATATCAATAAATGTTGTTGCTGCCCAATTCTCTGATGAAAAAATAAGCAGGATGCTTTAGTGAGTGGACAAGAGAAGAGCAGGAATCCACCACATGATTAAAGTGGTTTCCAGTTGGGTGCATTCAATCAATATTGCCCTATAGGCACATGTGAAAGATAGTGGAAAAATAGCATTTCAGTCAATCTATATAAATGTGATTTTGATATTTGCTTTTATACTCATTGAATTGGCTTTCAACCAAACAATTAAGCTTCAATGTGTTCAATGTGCATTTATCAGGAAGCTAGGTATTGATACTGAATTACAAATAAATTAATAAGCAGTTGAGTGTACCTAACCCTTCTATCAATGGTACTGATGATACATACACTGTATGTTTTTATTGCATTGAAATGACAGAGCTTTCTTTCGTGATCTTTTTGAATAAACATCTCAGTAATTGAAGTAGGCATCTATGTCCTAAATGTTTTATTAAGTAAGACACAAAATAACCGGTGGTAAGAGGTAAAATAGGAGGCACTATACAGCTGGTAGCAGCCTATTATAATTGAAACCCCTGAATGAGATTTTTAAACACTATTTTTGCTGTTTAATAATAATAAAGGGTTCAAAACAAAAATCATGTAAGTATATATATGTACTTAAGCCATTTTCGCTTTGAACCTTATTAAGCAAGTCACCGTCTTGTGTTTTTTTTCTGCTCACTGTATATGAGTCTTCTGATTTATTCTACAGTAATTATAGTATTAAATTTTGTCTTGTGTGTTACTTTTAGCTGCCCGTGCAAAGCTGTCAATGCAAGGTGCTGTACAGAAGGTCCGAGGTGAAGCACAGGCTACAAGATATCCACAACCTGAGGCTAATCTAGGAGAAACTATGGTAAAAGGAGGACAAGAACTGGGATATGACTCTATGTTCGGTGAGGATCAGTCTAATACATGATTATCATGTGAACAAGACACTAGGGAGTGTCAAAAGCTCAAACTAACTACATCCAATGTACTGAGTCTTCAAAGTTCAACTATAATTATAACATGATTGTCATGTATAGCATTATTAATCATACAATATGATACAATATCTTTATTTACGAGGGGTAGTACATAATAACCTTTAACAGTTTTCTAACTTATGGCCCTCAAAGAAAACAATCTGTAGATAGATAAATAAATAATATAATTACAAACAATTAAAAGCATTTAAAGACTAAGATTAATTTACCATCTTATTGCTAACCAAATCATCATATCCAGTGCTACTTCTGGAAATTGTTGAAAAGCCCTGGAGTTGAGAAACATTTTTCATTGCACTTGGAAAGCCCTTGAAAATCAAAATAATATACCAAAACGTCCTGGAAAACTCCTTGAATTTAATGCAGGCACAAGTTTTCATTTCAAACAACTGTTAGTAAAAACAAGAAAAATGTTATTCCTGCTAGGTCATCATTGAAAATCCAAATTTTGTACTTGACAAGTGCTTGAAAAACCCTGGCAATTCATGTTAAAATTGTAGCACAAACTCCTAATATCAATATCTGATTCATTGCCACTGTCAAATTTATCATGACTCATTCCACTACAATGTGTTTCTCATGAAGTATTTCTTCAACAGGTAAAGCCATCATTGATGTCGGGGAGACATTCCATCAACTAGCTGAAGTCAAAGACTCTTTAGATAATACAGTCAAGCATTCGTTCTTGGATCCATTGACGTTGTTAGAATCTAAGGACATCAAAGAAATAATGGTATGTACGTTAGCAACCCAATGTCACAATAGATAATGTAATAGACATTCTTTGACTAATAGAGTCATGAAAAACAGTACTGTATCATATCAGAACCATAGTTTCTTAGACAACATTCAAATTTTCTTATGTATCGTAGTGGAATCCTAACTGCATTGTTCACAGACTATTCGTAAACACCAACTTTGTTGTATTGTGAGTTGTTGTGTCATAACAGAACATTGATTTTGTCTTTCTTGAGGTGTTATTGTTACAGGGGCAGAGTTTATTTTATGCTCTGAACATAAAAAAGTAAAATTTAATGATTCTTAGGGTGCAATTTACAGTCTTTTTAGGGGAAACTCAGTGTATAAATGAGGTCCAGCTGGTGTTAGAAGATTCTGATTGTTGTCAATTGAGGCACTTCTAAAGAAAATTGTGTGTGTCTATAGTATGAGCCTAAGAAAACCTTTGTCCCTCCCCAAATGAAAACCTGAAAATCATGGCCATTCTCTTAAAATTGCTGATGATTAACCTCTCCCTCAATAACAATTTTTGATAATTGTTCACAGCACCATAGGAAGAAGTTACAAGGAAGAAGACTTGACTTTGACTGCAAAAAAAGAAAAGGAAACAAAGGTACTTTAAGCAGACTTTTACATTTGATAAATTAATTGTGTCCAAAATTGGTAAATCCTCCAAGAAATGAGACAAAGAGAGGCTTGTGCATGTAATGAATTAATTAATTTTGATGTGATTGGGCAATACACAATAAATTTAAAACTTGGTTTTGATATTGAAGTTTTCATAATTTTTACCATAGATTTTTTAAACCTGTCATCCCCTACACTTGATAAAACATTTATTTCACAAATCTTGAACATGTGTTCCCATAGCAAAAATTCATGTTTTTATTTTATAGTTCCCGCTGAAGAACTCAGAGTAGCTGAAGAAAAATTTGAAGAGTCCAAGGAGTTGGCTTTTAATAGTATGATGAATCTATTGGAAAGTGATGTGAGTATTATTGTCATGACTAACACCATCAGGGCTGTCAACCCTCCCAGATAATCCAGAGTCTCTGGAGATTGTATTGATTTTCTTGTGTTCAAACTATAATTTTCTCCTGAATAGAAGCCAGATAGAAGCCAAAATCTCTAGAATGAAAACGAAGATGCGTACAACCTTTTTGTTTAGGTTTTTTTGGGTTCTGAAATGAGAAAATTAGAGATATCTGACTTGAGTAATGCTTCCATAACTGAATGATGGATGGATGAATGAATGATGGCCAGGGATCAAAGGAAATATAAGACTGAAGGATGCATGGATAAATGAATGAATGGATAAAAAAGAGAATGAATAAAGAATGGTAGATGATTGTGACAGGCTGAATGTCTGGGCCAATCTCACTCTGTCTCTTCAGTGTACAAATGTACAAAATGAATATATCAACATTACATATAGATGAATAGAATCAATAATTAGTCAGTGAATAAATCAAAAATTGAAAACAATAATTGAAAAAATTAGAATGGCAGAACAGTTTTTCAATAGTATATACACTAATAATGTACATTTCTGTACTTGCAAAAAATCCTTGATTCTGATTGGTCGAGAGCAGTGCAGTTTATGGGTTCAAAGCGAAAACGGCCTAAGTGCATTTTAGGATAATTTTTTCGAGTTTTCGAATTTTCACCAAATCAATCAAAAAAGGCATCTGACGATTTATTTTGGTCTAAAAATAAACATCTTCTATTTTTTTCCAAAGAAATTGTCCGAAAAAGGTGAAATTCGGCCCGTAGTTACGCTTTCGCCTTGCTTGACAACTGTTCACTGTTACGTGAAAAGCACAAATTTGTATAAGGATGATAATAATCACCAAGTGAATATGCATAAGACAGTACAAATCTTAGAGTGTGCGCACTAAATAAATACCACTAAATAGTGCTATTTTATGCTAATTCTTTTTTTTTTTGTTTAATAAGCGCTATTTACTACTAAATAGTGACAACTGTTGCACACTTTTAATGCGTGTACTCTACTTTCAATGCAAAAACTTTAATTTAATTTGTATCGTTTTGTGGATTTTCTGTCGATGTATTAAAAATGATAACCAGCTAATCTCGACATCAGTGTTCATGGGGACAAATAAACCTATGATGCTGTTCCAGTTAGCGTTTAGAGGCAAATTAATAGCAAAAAACAATGACGAAATCACGAATGATGCGACTTCGTCAAAGTTCTGATTAGACTGAAAACCTGTTGCAAACGTGTTAAACATGTTTACCAGTTTCATGCCTACCCCAGTAACACAAAAACACAGGAGTCTTGATCGAAGCCAAAAAGAAACTACCCTGGACGAGCTTAAGGTTTGTACGACTCAAAAAATCCCTAAAATCACCAAAAATGTCCTTTTTTGGACAATTTCTTCGGAACAAAATTGAAGATGTTTGTTTTTAGACCAAATTATATCGTCAGATGCCTTGTTTTGATTGATTTGGTGAAAATTCGAAAATTCGAAAAAATTATCCTAAAATGCACTTAGGCCGTTTTCGCTTTGAACCCTTCATTTGCTTATGAGCTCATGCAATCACAAATTCTTTAAAAACTAAACTTGTGCAAATTGATTCTAAATTGACCTCGAAACCATCCTATTACCTCATTTTGATTCCCACAATGGGTTTATTTTGGATTATCATTGGAAAAGTGCTACCAAACCCAACATTGGGTTAAAATTTTACCCAGATTTCCTCCATTGAATGGGAACATTTCCCATGCGGTTCCCAACTTTGGAGACTTGAGAATTCAAGTTTCTTCCTGTATAATTAGAACCTTTCAATGTAAGCCAACTATCTTTTAGGCCATTATCAAATAGTCATATTATTGAAAAGTGCATTTGTCCATAAGTTATATGGAAAGTGTATGATGGAAATTCATTGTCATAATTATCATTAATTGGTTACATATCTGTCTAGGTTGAGCAAATCAGCCAACTGTCAGCATTAGCAGAAGCTGTCTTGGACTACCATAACCAATGTTCATCTATAATGGAAAATCTAGTGTCAGCCCTCAAAGACAAGTATAATAAGATTACCCAGCTTGGAAGAGGGTTTTCAAAAGAAACCTTTGAAAGGATATGTTTACTATTCTGTTGAACTTGTGTGAGCTGATGCCAGAAAACACCAAACATTCTTAATATTTCTTATTCAAACTTTTGGACAAATGCTGTTGAATGTCCAACAGGTCCTTGCAGAGGTTTATTTTGAGATATCTCTGCCAAGCGGGTTAGGTATACTACAGCTCTTAACCAATAGCAAACAATAGCGATATGGATAAAAGAAAACAAACAGATAGTACTGAGTCTAAAAACAAATCTTTGACCACATTTTATTTATGCACATACTTTTATCTCTATGTTTTTAATTAAGCTGCAACCGAGACTGATTGAAAGGTTGACTTAGAAGGATAAGCATACAGAATATTGGTGGCCACAGATTTTCATGTCGCTCTGCAAGCTTGTTTGATAATTGCTTTTGTATCATTAGGTTTTCTGAGCATTTAATTGTTTTTTTTATGTTGTTAGGTTGTCAGAGGCTGCCAGCAAGCCACAAAGTGAAAGGCCTAAGTTAACCCCTAAATATGACGATGGTGATAGTATAAGCACAGGTAGTGGAGGAGGAATATCAAACGTGACTACACCGTCACCTCCACCACAGGTGCCAACACAAGACAATTCTAACAAATATAAAGCTTTATATGATTTTGAACCAGGTGAGTGCACAGACAATTTTGATTAATTGATTGATTGATTGATTGATTCATTCATTCATTCATTCATTCATTCATTCATTCATTCATTCATTCATTCATTCAGTTATTCATTCATATTCATTCATTCATTCAGTTATTCATTCATTCATTCAGTTATTCATTAATTCATATTCATTCATTTATTCATTCGTTCATTTATTAATTGATTGATTGATAAATCAATCATTTGTTTCTTGCTCCCCAAATTTATTCAAGACATCACAAGGAAATATTTTTTCACAATTTTTTTTTTGCAAGAGTTCGGAAAGCTATTGCAAACCTTGAACTATTAATTTGTAACTACATGAAATGCAAACGCTTCCCTGGCAGCTCACTTTTGAGTAAATGTATGGAAGTTTTTTGCTTGTTTTTATCTCAAACAAAAGCCTCTCAAACATGAGCGTTCTGGCTCATGACAAAATTTTCTCTAAATATAAAAGACTTTGATGAAGATGAATCTATTGCTGATTTCATACCACTATTTTGACAATCCACAAAAGAGTCCATATCTTGAATGATAACACCAAGGCTCACATAATGACAAAGTTTGGTGTTGATGGAAGAAAAAAATGCAAGGCATCTGAAAGTACAAAATTTAGAAAGAAATGTATGGGAACCAGACAAAACGTCCAGGTTTCAAACATTTCTTTGTAAATTTGCTCATATCGCTCGTATCGCATGTGGATTTCGTTCAATCAACACTAAACTTTCGAATTTTGTAAAGTTTGAAGTCATGGACAAGTTCACAATTACCTATTCACAAGAAATACATTTTACACCAACTGTTCATATCTCAGAGTATAATTTTCACCATAATTCATAATATTTCACTGGCACTCTCTGAAGATGTTATTAAAATCTCAATGCTCTAACAAATGTCCTTTTTTGTGATGCCACACTTTAGTACTGAGTAATAGTTACACTGATTTCATTTCCTATATTTTTCAGAGAACGATGGTGAACTTGGTTTTAATGAAGGTGACATCATAACAGTTACAGAAAGAGTTGATGAGAATTGGCTGGAAGGAACAGTAAATGGCCGCACTGGTTTATTCCCTGCTAACTATGTAGAACCACTTTAAATAATCTGAATTATTATTCAAATATGTCTTATATCAAAATGAAGTAGGATGTCTACACCACCTCACTGCAACCACATTCATGTCAGCAACACTGTCAGCTTTTTGAACTGTGTGAAACAATGGGGTGGTTTGAGTTCTTTTCACTTTTATAAAATACTATACATTTCTTACCTACCACCAGTTTTAGACTTTTTGTTGTACAAGCATGTGAGGCTGGAAAGTGACATTTATATTAGTCAGTCAAATTGATTTGCTATATTTCAGTTGATGGTATATTTTGTGAAAAGTCAGTCAAACTATTAAGAGATTATAGTAGCCGACATTCATGATTGCAATGATTCAATTTAATATATGCACATAAGATGCTATTAAATCGAAACAAAAGTTATTTGAAATTATTCTTTGTTCATGAGGTGATTCACATCATATATTATTGACAGCAACTACCAGAATGCTTTGCCCACTTTCTTTTATAATGCATCAATGGCAGTGTGAAATATAAACTGTCCTAAATCTCTGATAATGTCTGTCTGGCTTTACTACAAAATAGAATTTAACTGTGCATGTATTAGATATTTTTGTCAGTCAAAGGCATGTTGTGTGCAAGATCAGCAGAAGTATTCAATCAAAACTAGGTATTAGATTTGGTTTATTCACTGCAAACATATACCTGTTCCAAAAAAGGTTGGACATCCTTGGACTTTTCTGTATGCCACATACTGAATACCAAATATGGAATATCAAATACTGTATTCCAAGACCGAAATGCATTGTTGACAATAAAATAAAAGTCAGAGTGCCATGCGAACTACAAAAATGGATTCTGAACATAAAATGTCAGAACATGGAGTCGGCATACCTGCAAAGTAAGATTATTCTATAATTATGTATTTTATATATTGTTAACTATGCATTTGGTTTTGGAATACAGTATGCAGTATTCAGTGTAATGCAGAAAAACCCAAGGACAACCTGTTTTTAAAATAGGTATATTACTCAAGACAAGAAACATTATATAGATACAAACATACATTATTGGGTGTTTTTGTATATGATAGGCATTATAGTGTATAAAAAGTATGTCAGCATCCCAAGGGATTGTGCCAAAATGTTTACAATAAAGGTGAACAAATTTACACTGCAACAAATATTGTTGTCAATATAAGAATAGAGCCGGTTTATTAAACAGACATTTTTTGTTCTTGTGTCACATCAATGTTGTATTGTAGCCAGGGGGGAGGGTGTGACTAGAGAGCTTTTTTAACTCCAATGGGAAGTACAATCCCAGCCCTTGAGATAAAATTTGATTTGTAGCACCCCTGTCAAAAATTTCTGTCTGATGCTCATTACAATTAAAGGAGTGGCAAGTCAGCTGTTGATTTGGGCTGTGTTGATTGAATATCCATTGCTCCCCAGAACTGGGAAAATTCTCATTAAAAAGCATATTCAGTTCATTACCTTGGTTCCAGGTGCCCAGGATAGCTTTTACTGGAAATTTGGTTCGAAAATAGTGACAGTTAAAAAAGTTTGATAATTTCTCATCAACAGAAGATTTATAAATAAAACTATTGAGGAACAATTTCATGTGTGTACAGTAGGTGCCTGCATGTGTCCTGGAAGCCTTCAAGGCCTCCCCAAAGGCCTAAAATTTAAAATTATTGGTGTAATACTAGTCTTTCTCAAGGAAGACAAACTTTTTCACTGGAATATAAAATGATAATAATAACCAAAAACGTGACCAGGGTGTTGGATTTCCTGTGTATAATCCATGATGCAAAGCGGGCTACTATTTTCAAAATGGCGTCCGGGCTGTTATCTCGTACTGTTCGTCCTGTTTTGACTGCGTTTTTACGGCCGTATTTAACATCTTCTTCAGCTTATTCGGCAGCAAAAGGTGCAGTAGTTGTCGATAAAACAGATACGTCAGTCGAAACGACAAGAGATGAACAACAAGTAAGAATATTTTGGGTTTTAATCAACACTATAAATTTGGTCTAAAAATATCGTCATCTAATGATCAGTGTTTTTTGCACTGTTATCATAGGTAGGAGTAGCTATTTTAAGTGGAATTCCAGAATGGCATCTCAAAAATCGTACAGCAAGGATATTTTTTCCTTCCAAGAATGCTATGCAATCAGGAACCCAAAGCTTTCAAAATTGGAGAATGGAGTTTGAAAATATGGAAAGATGGGAAAATCCTTTGATGGGTTGGGCCTCTACGTAAGTAGCATTGATTAAATTAGCTTGCTTTTTTCAACAAAGATTGTCTTCTTTCTAGGCAAATTGCTCCAAAATCAAACCATCCTGTATAGCCAATCAATAATGATTCATCACTCTATTCAATTATCAAGTGTTTTATGTTAGCAATGCCCACTCTCCCTCACCATTGGGGCATATGACCATCCAATTTGACTGCATATCAGTGCATTTTTTTCTGTAAGCAAGGGTGTTTCCCAGGGGGGGAGTGAGTGGGGGATGGGGAACTTTGGAATTGACTTGTACATAGGTTGATTGATGTTGATAGGTATCCAGGAATCAAAACCTAATCCATAATTATAATATTAACATTAATTGATTTATTGATATCAAATCCCATTTTATCATTATGGGATGCTACATGTCATAGGGACTGGTATGACAGCGTGAAGCATTTCAAACTTCTGTGGATGTTTTTTTAGGCTCACAGCAGATCACATCAATCCAAATCACCAGAATATCACTTTGTTATTATATGTTATTTGTATTTTGTAGAGGTGACCCATTATCCAATGTCACTCTTGATTTCTCATCTAAAGAAGAAGCTATTGCTTTTGCTGAGAGTCAAGGTAAATTAATTATTATGGACTTTATTATCCATTGCCCAAGGGTTGGTTGTACAAAGCATGGATAGGATTTCTTTGGAATTTATCCCCTAGATATAGTCATTTATCTGCTGGATAGCGAGATCTGTACTTCGTACAACCGGCCCAAGGATAGCATGTTAACTGAACAGCTTTGTTGAAATAATAAGAGAAAAGTGTGGCTCTGGTGTGTTTTCATGTCTGATATGCTATTGCTACTGCACAATAACAAACTGTGCTGGTATTATGGACATGTACGCTGCTGCAACATGAAGTATAGGTCTATCGTGGGGATCCCTGTGATATTTTTCTATGCATCAAAAACACACTTTGTTGGAAGTTTGAAATGTTTATATGAAATATGGTGCACTAAATTGTTTTTCAGTTTTTGTTCTATTCCAGCAGTTTTTGTTCTGTTGTGTTGTATTTGGTTTTTGTACAATGAAGGATTCAATCCAATACCTTTTAAAGCCCAAAATGGGCTACCATTGCCATTGACATTAACTGTTAAACATTTTATGAACACTGTTTTTATACTTTTCTGGTGGATTGTCAGTAAATTGAAGTTAAACATACAGACTAAAGGAATATCTTAAATTTAAAAATCTATTCAAAAACACTATCTGCTGGCAACAGTAGTGCAGTCCACTCCAGCCTGAGAGTACCATTATAATAATAATAATAATAATGGTATTTATTAACAGGTTAACATATTATCGCACTGTCGTAAGAATACAAACAGTGAATTGAAATTGCTATAATGATATATGAATAACATACGAAGAGATAGAGGACAATAAATTATGGTTATGAATTACACTTGTTCTTTATGTTGCTTGTGACACATATCGGTCTTTAAAAAGGCGATAATCTATATTAAAAAATCCCTGATTATGTTTTTAGGTTTTAAATATGAGATAGATGACAAGCAAGAGAAAATTGTAAAACCAAAATCATATGGAGCCAATTTCTCGTGGAACAAGAAAACTAGAGTTTCAACCAAGTAATGTTCTGCATTAAAAGATTATTAATATTCATGTAAATAAGATCACAATAAGTGTTTGGAGTTTGAGATTAAACAGGTTTTGTCAGTTTAATTTGCAGTGTCTTTGCTGTGGGTATTATGTAAGACAAAATATTTTGAAGCAGTTACAACATAATGCACTTGTGACCAGTAGTGTGCACGCACTAAATGTGTGCAACAGTTGTCACTATTTAGTAGTAATTAGCACTAATTAAACAAAAGAAAACAATAGAATTAGCATAAAATAGCAGTATTTAGTGGTATTTATGTTGCACACTTTTAGTACATGCACTCTTTCTTTCAGTCTTTACTACTTGTATTTTGTTAAATGCATTGTTAGGTGCATTAATAGCATAGGTTGCAAAATTTGTTCATCATTGTGGTGTTTTATTGCTTGCTATGTCACAGTTCTCAGGGTGGTTCAAGGAATGTTTGTCACATTTAGAACCACATATCATGCAACAATTAGTGGAGAAGACATTGCAAATTTATTGCTCTCATAGGGGTTGCAACCCCGGCAACTCTCCGCCAGATCTGCCCCTAACCTTTGTAGCTGTATGTCTAAGTTTACACCAGGCCCCATTTCAATATATCCCCCGCCCCGTCCACACTCACTTCTCACTACATTCATATTTACAATCTCTCTACATTCGACTCACAGTGTTGATCATTTGTGAAGGAGGAACACCAGAGAAAAACTATAAAAAATATGTTCTGATTCTGAATCGTACCAGGGTCCCAGCATTGTAAGGACAGTGGTCTCATTACTAGGCCACTCATATGTGTTGACTTGTTCATTATTTACCTCACACCAAAAAATGCAATGCACTTTTCTCTGTAATGATCGACACCAAGACACTAGTGAATTATTTTAAACTTTTATTACAGAAAAGAAGCATCTAAAATATGCTAGTTGATTGTTCATCCATATTTCAATTTCTTTACTATTGACTTTCAACCTTTTTTTTTCTATCTTGTATTTGTTACCCTTTGCCGCGATGTATCCAAGATTTGTCTATTTTTTCCCTAGCATAGTAAATTGCTGCTATGACGTCATTAATGGTTAGATTTTTTTAATCTTTGGCTTTGAAGGGGGAGGGATTAATAAGCATCCTGTTACCTCTCGATCTCTAAATACTGCCCTGCTTGGATATAACTATCAAATATTATTTTGTGGTGTGAGGAGATCTTGGATTCTGTCTAAAGTCCATATAATCGCAAACGATCGAGAACGGTCGCAAACCGAAGTTTTTCGATCCTACGACCGATTTCGATCGCGATCATATATGGATAAAAAACGGTCCTTGAGGTATGCGCAGTTTGTCAGATACGTACCAACTGGCAAACTGTCCATGTATCTATAGTTCCTTTTCGATTGGTGACATTGATATTGATAAGTACATCTTGAATATCAACAACGGATGTGTGCCAAGTAGTAATCATAGCAGTTATAGAGTGCAATACACATACCACTAACTAGTGCAGACATTTCATGTTTGTACTCTAGTACAGTTTTTATGTAACTTTTGTGTATCCAAACATGTGACTTCATGGCCCCTAGTTTGTTTACCTACAACGTTTCAACATGTTGCGTAGACTTGAAAATTCCCTTCACTCGTCGATTCCTTAGAGAATGCATTCTTCTAGATATTTTTACAATTTTACAACTTTTGCAATGCCGATCATCTTTGCTACGTCATCTTAATTATTGATACAAAGGTCCCATCCCAGTTTGCTCCACTAGTTTGACCGGCATTTTTCTAGTACTTCAGTTTATAAATCTATCACGTACGAGAACTCAAAACATTTGATTTGTCATGCATTTCTTCACTAACTCTTCATTTTTTCAAGTTTCCGGTTGAGCAACTTGCTTGTGCAACTTTTAGTACCATTAAACCGCAGGACGCTTCGTACAAAAATTTCCATAAAAATTGAATTAGTCCGAGAGCACTTCTACAGGATTCAAAAGTGTCTTTGGATGATGACAATTGATATTGATGTAACCATAGCAACACAAATCCAGTTAGATGTCAAGTCAGATGAATTCCCCTTCTTATCCGCCGATGTGTCCACGAAAAGTTTCGTTTCTGTGTCGTCTTCAGCGATTGGAGCCAGCGCGACAAGAGCAGCGGTGATGTTGTGTTTGCAATGTGCAGTTGGTGTCTTTGTCAATAATAAGATAAGTCCCAGTACGCTGAGCATGAGAGGCTTGTTCGCTCTCATTGCTGGTTTGTCGTGTGTGCAGGTTTGAGGCTAAAACAGCAATATCATTCATTGAATAAGTCAGATATATCATTAATGGCAGGAAAATGGCTGACAATTATTTGCCTTTACACTCCACCATCAAGCGAATGGGTGAATTAATAGCAAGTGAATGAATGAATGAGTACAATGTAGTCACGATTGCTCCATGACAATTCCTTAGACCTTTACTGAAATAATGACACTATGGTCTAGATTCGGTACAAACATCTTGACGTGGGTTCAAGTCCCGACCAGGGCATATGATACCATTCTCTTACACTTTGTTTTTCTCACAATGCATACTGTTGATCAAACTCCGAAAAGACCTATAGGGAATTGCTCAATTATTAAACTGAGGGCTGGGTGAGACAAGGAAGGAACCCTGTATTCCTCCAAATATTCACTGGCAATTTCGAGTCAAGCCGAAAATCGTATTCTCCGAAGTTTGATTATGGGCAGTCCCTTAAAATTGTAGTTAAACCTGTTTAGAAACATGAACGTACTGGAGTAAATGACAATGATTGATGGCCAATGAGAATTAATAAATCAGTGAACGATATTATCATGGAAATAAAAAGTTACAGTTTATATATATATGATACTACCACTTTCATCTACAATAGTAGCAGGTTCAAAGTTAATCTTGTGTGGATTATTTGAAAACCGAGCAACTTAATTCAACCGGCCAGGCCCTCTATCCGTTTTCATAACAAAAGTTGCGTTTTCAAATAATCCGCCATCAGCTGCAGTTTTGTGGAGTTCAAATTTGAAAATCAACAAAATAACTTTTACAATTCAGAATGCTAGAAAAGGCAAGAGAGAAAAATGCATCTTTCTTTTAAAAGGGCGTACGATTAATGTTCTTGTGATAGAATGTCTGGATAGGTAGTGTAAATATTTTCATATGAGCAAGCTAACAGAAAATATGCTATCTCCCTCAAAGAAAACAAAATTATAAAGGAAAGTTTGAATCTCTCACGTTTTAAGGTTCAGCCCCTCCGGTCCCGCCCACTTGTCATTTGGTCAACTCCAAAGGTTATGTGATTATTGACTTTATCAGTAATTGAATTTACTCGAAAACAATCAAGATTCCAAAACAAGGTATCGTAAGACAATTCAATATAATATAGCAAGCAACAGAAACATCCAAGTATCTCTCAAAAGAATTTTAGTTTAGTCTGATAGTGATATTATTTTAAGATAAATCAAAACTAATTTTTGTGAGCAAATCGCGCAACTTGTCAGCAGGTATTTTTTACTCCGGTTCGTTTGACATCCAACGCGAAAAATATAAATTTAAGATCTAGTTTTTTAAAGCTGAAAACTGGATTGAATGGTTACCTTACTTATAAAATGAACACTAGATAAAATATATCAAAAGCAGCAACGTTAAAAAACATTAATGAAACCACAGTGTGACGTCATTAAGTGTTTACTTCTAAAAACGATAAAAATTGATGTTCACTTTTTTTCAAATTCAAAATCATTTTAAAATCCACAAAAGTTGTAAATTTGATAGATGGTTTATGAAATAACTATACATACTTACTCTGAATGTCTTTGCGTTCGTTGACGCGATTTTTAGACGTTTTTCGATCTTTTTCCTCTGTTGTCTGCGATTCTTTCCGCTCAACGTGTTTCTTGCTCGATTATTTATGTTCCGATTGCAAACCAGCCAATCAAAAGCCAGGGATTTTCGCGCCTGTTTAGTGCTTCTTTCAAGCGTTTCCCCAATGACATCATTTCTTAAAATACCACAGCAATGATGTAATGGTAAGCATGCATGAATGGATTGCAAATTCGAGATTTCTAACATTGGATACAATTCAACTAAAACCAGGTCAGCTTGAATCTATGGACAAAATGAAACTGGATCTTGCAAACTGCATTACTTGCACGTAAGGGTAACACAAACGTTTGAGGATTTAATTCATTGTTTTATATAGTCTACATACAGGTTTGTTTATAGTTTCAAATTGGAATATTTGTAAATTATTTTAGTTTTCTCCCAAGGGGGTTTGAAATGTTATGTGTTCATATTACAAACAAATGCACAGTTGTTGGCAACAAAAGAAATGATTGAAAAAATGTAAATTTATTCGTTGATCGGAACTTGAATCGAAAGCAAAGAAGCGAAGTCGATGGGTAAAAGTTACAATTACTGAAATTATTAAGTCTAAGATGCTTTCATTTGAATGCAAACAATGAATCCGTGAATCATTTTAATTGGCTAAATTGCACAAGAATAGTGCTAATTAAAAGTCAATAGAAGCTGAATACCAATTTGCATGAAATTCCGGTGGCTATTTGGTACTTGCGTATATGCGTTTAAGAATCGGAATCGCACTGAGTAGTTTACTTCAAACTCCGATTACGTTGACCCTCCGAGCCTGATTCACACAAGCAATTCACAAATGCAATAAATGCAACGTCGATCGTGTGAACCGGTGTGAATCAGATTCAGGTTCCAACGCAAGTGAAAACCGAGCCTCATTAATGATTTTTAAAACTCCCGCACAAGAAAATGGCAGAGTTCGGTTTTTGTTATTGTTGTTGTTTTTTTTTTATGCCTTGGGACATTATGGATAGGGATGTTTAACAGTCAGTCGTCTAAATGAACACTAAAAATACGCAGAAAAGGAAATAAATTTAGAATTATAAAAACAGCAACTACAATTTACACGCGCGCGACTCTGAGATTAGCACCCAGACTTCTCTCTGCCACTGTGTCGTGTTTGTGGCGGAGTCGCAGTGCAGGACGAATTCCTAAATAGTAACTGAATATTTCGTGTAGTTTTTTTCTCGGTTTTAGCCAAGAAAATTCGTTTTGAAATCCGCTTCAAGAGAGGCTGAAATAAGAGGTAAGCTATGTGAGACCATTTTAAGGTATCCTTTTGATAATTTTGATAGTATGTACATAAAACTTTATCATTCAAAATTTAATATCGTCTAACGGTGAAACAAAACCTGAGCAAAGTGTTGTGATTATAATATATATTTTTTTATTTTCCTGCAATGTCCACATTCAAAATTGATTAGGTATAAATATTTTTGTTTTTCAACTATTGAAGTTAGGTTTGAAGTGTCACTTAAGCAATAAATAATATCCTGGGGAATTTCCAACAAACGTAGTTTCTAAACCCTCGTGCTCCGTGTATCTGAATCTTGAAATCTGAGCTTGTTGAATTGAAAGGCATGGATTGCAGAATTTTCTTTCAAAAGCTCTCCATTGACCTGCCAAGCAAAATATTTTGGAGTGTTGTTTTTAAATTTAGGTGCAATTTTCAAAGAGAATATTTTTAATTTTTTGCTTGTATTTTTAATTTTTTGCTTGTATATTTCCTTATCCGTGACCATGATATGTCACGCAATCGTGTCACGTGATTCTGAAAAAAAAATCTTCAAAACGGGTTTCATAAACAACATTTACTTTATTAGTAAATAACCACTAAACAGGAGAATGTAATGAAATCAGAGTTCACTTGAGTGAGCCGCTTTAGTTATATCATTTCACAGGCTTATGAAAACCGAGTTTTCATCTGTTAGTGATGAGTATTGGGAGAGAGTAATATCTCAGACACAGGAAACCATGACGTCTGAAACCTGAGCCTACTGAAAACAATTCTGTATACTAAGTCATATGTATTTCTGAATTTAAAAAAAGTAAAAAAAGGGACTGTTATTAATTCCTAAAATATACTATCTATGATGGCAGACAGCTAGTGCAATCAAGTACTGGAGTAAGATCACAGAAACCAGGCTAATTTGTCATTGCACATGGACAGTGTTTTATGGTGATCCTTATATTGTAGTTTAACTTCAAATAGAGTGCTTTCCATGAGTTTTTTTCAACAATAACAACAAAACCTGAAAAAGAACTGTTCACCTAGTTGACTGACTAGCCTTGTTCTTGAGATCGCCCGCCATTTTCCGATTCTGTACTTACTCATTTGTAACTGTAGTTTTGAGTAAGATTACTTGACAGCAATATATCAAAGCTTGGACAACCGGAGTGCATAATATTATTCCCCTTTACGGAATTCAAAAAGGGGCTAGGGCCAAGTTGACATTTTACTCAAATTAAGATATCAACCCCCAAACAAAAAAAGATTGTAACGTTTTTAGTATTATCACAAAGTTTCAGCGTGTATGAATGAATATGTACTAAGTGGCAATTTTTTAAAGTCGCCAAAATAACAAAGAATGTATGGGGTTTGAAGACAATATTGACCCCAAAACCACAGATTCTCTATAATTTTGAAGATTTCTTTAAAACCTATAAATAAGTCAGTGTTTATTCAAACTTTCTGAAAATTAGTAAATTTGGTAATTTTAATGCGATCTTCCATGTGAGATTTGTTTTTTGATTAGATAAATATTTCTAAATTTGTCTCCAGTCCCTTTTTGAATTTCGGAAAGGCGAATTGAATAATGTGTTTGATTGGCTAATAAAGTCAATAAATTATAAGCTTTTATATATATCTGTCACACAATCCTTTTCAATAGAAGGATTAAAATGGTCAAGTGGAGTGCACACCACGTAACTGTTAGATTTAGTTATGCACTAACTAAGAATACACCAATTGCACATCAGCCTTTGGCTGCCCTATATGTATATTAATATATGTATTTAACCTGCTTTAAGGCCTAAACACAATACCATAAAGAAATTGCCCTAATTCACTCTGATATCATATCAAAATAAACTTCAAAAATCTTTTATTTAAACACAAAGAATCATGGTTGTCGAATAAATGCAAATTCTCTCTGAATATTATTTGGCAAATATGGCAACTAGATAGTAAAGAATTGTTTCACATTAATGTGGCATGCACTCTATAGATTTAAGGTTACGGGAAGGGGTTGCAGGGTCTTTTTGTAAAAATCGCCAGCGCATCGGATCGTGTGCTATTTGGTAAAATTATATTAAAGCTGAATAACTGAAGAATATGACTATGCTGTTTTTTATTCAAAATCGACAAAAAACGCGAGTTTTAGCGCTCCAAATGAAAAGTGAGAGCTTTTGTTTGAAAAGTTATTTTGGTTTAAAAATAAGCTGTAATTTAATTTTTTTCATCCAATTTTTGAGTGAAATCTGATACTTTTCACCATAAAATAAAAAGTAAAAAAAATATCAAAAATCGCTCACAAGATTTTGTAGCCAAAAATGTGATTATTGACATTGTACAGAAATTAAAGCAATCTCATCAAGTGTATTCTTGGGTTATTTTTTCAAACAATCATGCACTGTCTTCATTCAGAGTGTTATAACTCGTGACCTTTCTTCGCTTTCGAAATAAAAACAACATGGTCATTTTCTTCAGTTAATTAGCTTTAAAATGATCCATAAATTATCCAAATAGCAAATGTTGCGATGCACTTAGTCTAGCAATTTTTTTTACAAAGAGACTCTGTGACATGCTGTGAACCCTTCCTGTAACCTTAAATTGCAGGATGTTATAAGAATAAGAGGGAATATACAGTCTACTATACGGTGTACACAAGAGAAGTGGTTCCATGCATTAATTTTGTTAATCCATGAGCCATTTATATAGAACTGTGTGTCAGAAAGACCAATATAGTTGACTTTATTGCTTTTTAATCTTAGTCAAGGGACAGGATTTGTTTGTGTCAATCAGGTTCACATTTTTCCACTCCAACCATGTTAATATTAAAAGGCAAAGTACTACGTACTATGCTAATATTAAAAGTGAAAGCCTTGTGAGTTTCTATGTTGGTGTAAACAGTCGCTCTCTCTGATAATAGATATCTCCCTTTATTCTAGGGATTTTGTAAAATGGCTACTTCAGCACCAGCCTTCAACAATCTCCTAAAGGACAAGAAGAACTTTCCACCATTTTGTCGTGTTCCAGCTGAAGATGGAGTAAGTGAAGATTATTACAGGACACAAGATGGATTTCGGTTTGATACAATAAGACATTGGTGTTTCATTGGTGAAATCACTGATGATACCACTGCGCAGCTATCATTCTGTCGTAATCGTATCTTGGTAAAAGACTTAGATGGAGTAGATAACATCCCTATTGCATTCTACCCTGACCCTGAAACTTCTCGAATGTTCTTTGACTTCACGAAACTCAAGAAAGGTAACACAATATGTATTCGATATGCTGAGAAGCATTACTTTCTGGACATGACTGTTGGTTTTCGTGTTGAGAGTCTTGCCTTTGTTAAGGTAATAAAATGCAATCTTGAAACTCTTCGTAAAATATCACTTATGGACCCAACAAATCGTCCAAAACTTTGTTGGACCTGCGGAGCAAAGGAGACAAAGTCTGGCATGAAGTTGTTGTCATGCCAAAGATGTAAATATGCAAAGTACTGCGGCAGAGATTGCCAGAAAGGTAACTGGAAAAGACATAAAAAATGTTGTGCCTATATACAAGATTATGCAGTCTTGGTTGAGCTGGCAGACAGAGAATTTACAAAGTTTATCCCATTCGAAGATATTTGATTTGCAGACTGAATGTCACTTTAGTTGTGAAGATCAAGGTTATGCTACTTAGGTCAGACAGGATGACCGGCATTCTCAGGTGTTTGTTTTGGAGAATTGCATTCAACTTCATCTGAGGCTGAAGCAATCTTGTGAAACTGTGTAAAAAATCAGTGTAATGTATATAAACCATTCACAGATATTTGATTTGGGAACTGCATTCGATTGTCTGGAAGGTGAAGATTTTGTTATTCATGCAAGACTGTTGACAGAACATTTAGAAAAGTATGGACTACATTTTAGACATATTTTATTTAGGAACTACGTGTGGCCCTATTTTGTAGAAACAGATTATGCAGGTATTCTGCTGGAATTTAACCATCAACAAAAATTAAAAGTATACATTCTAAAAAAACATGAGAACTAGTTTTGGTCTTTTTTGGTGAATTGTGTTGCCCTTGTGGGAGTGTCAAGAAGTATATTTGGGAAGTCAATTGGTCTTCAATAATATATCAATGAGGTTACACATTTACTACTTTCCAACAATGTAACCTCATTTCCTGCTAGCAGAGTCTCTTGTTTGTGATTCCTGACGAGGTATAACGAGTCTCTCTCGTCTGTGATTTCTGACGAGGTATAACGAGAGAGACTCTGCTTGCAGGGAAGTAGCCTCTCTATAATGTAAAGTATTGTCTGCTTGTTGTATTTGCTCATAAAAGTCAATTTCCATCATGCCTTCATTTGATCACAACAAAGGGCGTTCTTTGCAACGGTTCCAATTACAGACTCTAGACTTGTACAGATTTTGCAATGAGTAATTTTATTGAATTATAGTTCACGTGTCGTTCGTATTGGTACAGCTATGAATTGATTTTAAGCCAAAGAGGACCACTTAAGCTGAACAATGTTTTTTGTACTCATCCCTTTGAGTTAATGCATTGTTTTAAAGTTCTTTTGAAATTGTAGTTTTTTTGAGTGTGTCAAAACTTACTAGCTATAACATTCTGACTACTTTCCAACTAAGGTTGATTGTAGGTTCATTTCTATTCATTAGTATTCTTCAGTTTTATTCAGTGATCCTTTCTAACTATTAAACTATTGCCTATTTTCGTTCTATTTCTGAGAGCATTGTAACAATGAGAATTTACTTCTTTTCACACTTGTTTGTAGCTTTCTTTTTTCGCATTACAGCATTTGAGCAACTAGGTCGCTATTTGTCTCCAGTTTTAGGATTTTTCTTTCTGGCCTCTTCCACTGAAACTTCAACGTAAACTTCAACTTTTCCATATTTTTTTCGAAAAGGAGTTTACATTTTGTGATAACATTAAAACCTCTGTTGCCCTGTTTTGAAGTTAACATGTGTAAATTCGCTCACTACTACAATCTCCTGAAATGTCCCGGCAGTATAACTTTTCAATTTATATTTTGTAAAAATAAGTAAAAACCTCGCGCAAATCTCTTCCATGTATTTTTTTTTACAATGTATGTCGTCTGCGTCTGATTATCTCGAGTGATCAAATTATTTTCTATGACAAGCATATCATGTAATGGTCCTTATTAAGATTTTGATGTGATCTTTCATGTCCCGTGATTTAACAAACAACTACTAACCATCGCATTGCTCAACATCTCCTTCAAACTTCGGAACTTTCTGCGTCAAGGTAAGCTAAGCCAATCTTGAAATAATAACTGTTTGCTTTTCTAATCCACAATAATGAGTATGCTCAAATTACAATTCATATTCAATTCACTTTAAGTGCTTTGCACTCGACTTTCACTGCATTTAGAAACTTACGTGCAAAAGAACTAGCTAATCAACTTTAGAGTGTATTTTCTCGATTGGAAAGATCTCATCTCACTTGAGTTCAAGCCTAAACTTAATTGTCAAAGTTTGTGGATGATTTTTGATGATCGTTCACCTCGATCGTGAAGTTTGCTTGACATGTGTTTTTGTTGTTGTTTATCATACATGATGGTTTGTTCCTAAACGACAAACTAGCAGGTTGATTCGTTTCATGTTAAGATTTTCTTATGATTTAGAACAATGGAATTACGTTCGGTACCCGTTTTTACCTTGAAACAACTAATTTACTAGAAATCGTCCAAAACGACAGCTCATTCCACCGAAAAATTCTCTTTAAATGAAAAAAAAACGTTGGATTAGTTTAGAAATTCACAAAAATCAACTGGAATAAGTTTCTGTGCGTTGAATTCCCAAACTGTGCTTTTTGTACTTTCTTGAATGTTATTGTTAAGGAATATAGTGTTGGTTGGTATTTAACGTCTCTCGACCAATAGACAATCACCAACGATATTAACAATTCATGAGCTTTTCTTTCACTTCCCCACAGACCAACTTTACTGACTTTTAATGGCAATATATCAAAGTTGATATTTTCATAAATCGAATTCCCGCTGGGGCAAAATAACGAGTTCTTTTCTCCCCATCTCTCTAACTTCTACCAGGATCAAGGCAAAAACATGAAGTATTCAATAATAGCTGTTTTCTGCCTCGTGGTTTGTATAAGCGCTGCGCCGGTGAAAGATCAACCCAAAAAGGACACCAAGGCAGCCAAAAAACAGTACATCGATACGTCTTCTTACGGAACTCCCGACTACTCACAGCAAACGTACTCGGATCCAGGAAGCTACAACACAGGAGCGACTTATTCCGATCCCTATGGAGCCAGCAATACAGGATATAACACTGGATTTAATGATATGGGCCAGTACGACCAAGGTGCACAAGAACCACACGAGGATCTATTTAACAAACCCGTCGAACTTGTTGCTGTTAAGAATTTGAATGTACACGATGGAAAAATAAGACCGCCAACTGAAATCATCTAAATGAACTTGATTATGGTTAGTAATATAATATATTGAAGACTGAAGAATATGAGTGTCAACACACCATTAACTAATTCATTTTACCGGTCGGAAAAAATCTGAGTTCAGGTTGAATTCTATGTGATTATCAGAAGGTCCTACTCAAAACTCGCCTAGACTCAGTTTTTTTTCCACTTTGGAGTTGAAATTAGTTTCTATGTTTTAAAATCGTTAATGGTATTATCACTGTCATATCTTGCACAGTTAATTTTTTGAAATCGATTAAAATGGCGCGACCATGTCTCCCTTCCACATTACATAGCGACATCATTTTGAAAATCTCTGCTAGTTTTTGGCAGGAATTCGTTACACTCTTTGAATAGACACTTCTTTGAAATGCTCTGTAAGATAAACTGTTCCATTCTCAAATTTGGCCATTTTGTCAGTGAATTGATCATTGACGTGACTGCTGCGTTTTGCATTCAAATTTCGTTCCTTTACGACACACACGTATAGTAGATAACATCCTCAGAAGTTCTATTTCTATTTCGATATTCGCAAACCAATTGATTGGTGTTCTGTTTCAATTTAACTGTTTTAATTTAACTCTGACGTAACCATAGCTCGACGCCGAATGAACTACATGAAAAATACTACATGAAAACTTAGAGATAGATCACACAAAAAAAATCGTACGGCATTCAAATGAAATATTTACTAAATTACTACATTGTTTCTTATACTTACTGCCATTTTCCTCCTAAGTTTGACGCAAAGCCGCTTATTTTATTCTAATTAAACATCCAAGCCATAAACAGTTTGCGCGAGTTTCTATATTTAGCTGCCAAGAAAGCGCACAAATAAGAATTTTAACATGCACGGTAAGCTTGACATTTTTTTTGGACCAGAACTGACTAATTATAGTTTGATTGCGATACTGCCAAGTGAATAGCTTACATGGAGAGGGAGACGGAGAGGTGAAAACGCATTCGCGCACGTGAAATTAAAATTAGCAAACGGAGGTGGAATTTGGGGAGACGACACAGGCAAAAGACAACCTTCCTTTGTCGTTTCTTTCACCATTTGCGTCTCCGCTTTCTTTTCTGATAAAAATCGACCTTACAGCGGCTGCAGAGGTGCTTTTTTTAAACAAATATAAAATTGTTTCGTACAATAATGAATTCTTCGCCTTAAAGAATACGATCTCGTCATCTGAAATCAGTCCTATGTGCACTTTCTCAGTAAGAAATTTATTTTGAAATTGTTTCCGGCTATCGGCACACAGTGTAATTCGTAATTTCGTTTCTGAGTCGCCGTTTTCGTCATAAATTGCAAGTTCGCTTTTCTACGGATTAACACCTTCCGTGCAGCGAGCCATCCACCCCCGGTGCGATTCTATGAATCTAATATCAATATTTTTCTTCATTTTCTTTGGCAGGGAACCAAACAATGTTGGATTCATTGGATTAAAATATTTGCCTGGCGAATGAAAAAACGTTCTTCAAATAAATTCATTCCAATGTTGGATGGATCGAAAATGACAACGAAAGCATGGGTTTTGCAATGAATAGCACCGGACAAAGAAGAAGAGTAATTTTTTTCTATCTTAAACGTTTCCATGGGAACAGTACGTTCCAAAGTAAAATATTTCATTTATTTTCCGGGGGTGGGGCTTATATTTTTGTAGATATTTTAGTACGATAAATGTAATAGAATATAAGCTGTACATTACTTATTTAACCTTATCATTAATTTATTAATAGTAGTTAATATTGCCTCTATTTCGTTCATTTAGTAGCGGGAACCTCAAGATTTTTGTGATCCTCACGCCCGCATTAAAGGGGTTTGTTTGTGTACAAAGAATATAACCCAAATGTCTCTTGTAATAGCGAGTGTCCGTTGCAAAGACGTTTCTGTAATATAAACTTGCCCGCAGTACGGTGCGGTTAAATTCGAAAAAGAGGTTAGATAACATTGATGACCGCTGTCAACAACAACCAAACCTTTCGGGCGCGCTGCAAAAAGAACAATCGAATAATCTATTTTTTATAATATTTTTATTTGAAATAACTCTGAGAATGTTTTGAAGCCTCGATGCCCTGGGCTTTCTTCCTTCATTTTGCAAACGAAAAGAAAAAGGCTCCGGATAAGAAGTTGAAGACGGGACTGTTTATACATGTCATCACGAATGCGTTGTAGTTATCTAAAATGGATGTATTTTAATAGTAGATATGAACTCTAGCTTTAGAATTAGACTAAGAAATGTAAAAAGCTCTATTACGATATATAGACTCTTTTCTGCCTTTTTAATTTGTATATAATAAAATAAAACAAATTCTGCTGTTTCTGGTTTCTAGATTATTTGCACAAATGTCCAGTTTTCTACCACGCAAACTCATCATTTTTTTTTCAACATGAGACTCTCCCCCTCTGTGGAATTTCAAATTCCCTGTGGGGAGGGTACAGGTATTTCAGGGACTGTACAACACCCTGTTTATATTCGTGTTTTGAAGTCATGTGCAACCTAAAATATCAGCCCATATACAGTGTTTAAAAACTTCACAGGAATACCACCTCTAAGAAGGTTTGATTGGAGAAGGAATAACAACATTCCTCAAATATTTCTGTCTGGCCATGCGTTTTTTCGATTTGCACTGTAATCATTTTTGAAACATTTATGCAGTTTTTGGTGAAACAACAGCTTCACTTGGAAACCTAAGTGTGTGATTTCACCTCCAAATCAGAATTGTTTTGTTTTAAAGACTCTAACAAGTCAATAAACCTTTGGTTTTCATATATTCTAGCAAACACTGGTGATAACTTCACTGCTTCTTCGACTAGGAACCAGGCACACTCTTCATGGCTGCCTCCCTTGACACTAGGAGACTGGTAGCTAGATAATGAAGCCATGTCTACAGATGGTGTAGTTGGTTGGTCTGTAAGATTGGTTAAAGATAGAAAAAGTATTAATAAAAAAATACTGTTTGCATAAGATTTTTCACCCCGTACATTGCTATTTCCTGTTTGTAAAATGTAAATGGCAAATTTGGCAAAAACACACCGACCAGCCATACATTTCTTATGACATTTTGATATTCAAATGCTAATTTCTCAAAAATTATTTAATGAATCAGCCTCAAAGTTATAGATATTCGTAAATATGATTGGTTCGTGGCGTTTATTGTAAAGTCTAAGTCTTTTATTGTAAAAATGGTGTTGTGTAGCGAAGATTGTGACTGCAAGCTGCAAGTCTTCATCAGGGAATGGTGTAGAATGGATGTTGCTTCTTATACAGCACTTGTTGGATTGTCGGCGCTGTGACCCGTTCTCAATGAGCTCCCAGCATGCTTCCTGATCGTCAGCCAGCTACGTGAAGCATGGCTGTCGATGATCAGGAAGCATGCTGGGAGATCACAGACAAACAATCACAGTGCACAACAGTTTTTTTTTTTTCATCTTTTATCATTGTTTGAAATTTAACTTTCAATGTAAACACACTAGTATAATGTCATCTGGCAGCCATCTTTTGGTTGATGTACAAGAGCTGTTGACATTGACTTACCAGGCATGGCCTCTTCATCATCAGACAGGGAGCGCTTTCTTTTTCTCCCTCTCTGTGTGCCAAGATCTTCTTTTTGAAAGTCAGTTCTGCTCTGCTTGAAAGCTGTTATCACCCTTGCTTCATCATCATCATCTTTGCCATCATCATTGTTTTTGTCATCATTTTCAATTTCATTTATGTTTTGTTCATCAATAGTGGGAAATTCAGAATTCAAAGGAGATGTTTTCTGATTTGACAATGGAGACGATGAAGATGATGATGATTCTGAAGTGCGTAGATCATCCAGCACAATAAATGTTGGTTCCTGAGCCTCTTTTGTTGAAGAGTCTGTAGATTTGCTTTGCTTTTCTGGGGTTGAATGTTCTGCAAGAAGTTGTGACAAAGAAACTGGCTGCATTGTTTTGTATTCTGGTGACATGTCCACATTGTCCTTGTCTTCTGAGGAACGTTTTTCTTGCACATTGTTAACTCTTTCCAGTCTTGAAGTGACTTGGGTGTTTAAGTCCATGCCAATGCTTTCTGTACTTGTTTCAAACTTTTGGGTGGGAGTCAAGGATTGGTCAAGAGATTGGTATAGATTAGGCTTTTCTTTGTAGACATACAGAAAATACCTGGAGAAATCCCCTGACATAAAAATATATCAAAACATGAGCATTTTGGAACTTCAATGAATCGATCAATGAATTTTTATTTTTTGACAATGTCTAATGAATTTCTAATGAAAATTAGATTATTTTCTAGTTAAAGAGACAGCAAAGTTTTGACAATGACATTTGAGTGGCAGATATCATCATTAATACCATCCCCTCTCCTAGTGAAGATATATAACACCCCTTCCCTATCCTTAAGAGAAGATTTTCAGTCTATGGTTATACCATCTCCTCCCCTGGTGAAAGCAGCATAACATCCCCTACCTACCCTTCTGAGGAATAAGATTGTCAGTCTGTGGTTATACCATCTCCTCCCATGGTTAAGTAGCATAATATCCCCTACCTACCCTTGTGAGGATTAAGACTGTCAGTCTGTGGTGACACCATCCCCTCCCATGGTAAAGTAGAATAATATCCCCTACCTACCCTTGTGAAAATTAAGATTGTCATTCTGTGGAAACACCATCCCCTCCCATTGTGAAGTAGTTTAATATCCCCTACCTACCCTTGTGAGGATTAAGATTGTCAGTCTGTGGTGATACCATCCCCTCCCATGGTGAAGTAGCATAATACTACCTACCCTTGTGAGAATTAAGATTGTCAGGCTGTGGTGATACCATCCCCTCCCATGGTGAAGTAGCATAATACTACCTACCCTTGTGAGAATTAAGATTGTCAGGCTGTGGTGATACCATCCCCTCCCATGGTGAAGTAGCATAATACTACCTACCCTTGTGAGAATTAAGATTGTCAGGCTGTGGTGATACCATCCCCTCCCATGGTGAAGTAGCATAATATCCCCTACCTACCCTTGTGAGGATTAAGATTGTCAGTCTGTGGTTATACCATCCCCTCCCATGGTGAAGTAGCATAATACTACCTACCCTTGTGAGAATTAAGATTGTCAGGCTGTGGTGATACCATCCCCTCCCATGGTGAAGTAGCATAATACTACCTACCCTTGTGAGAATTAAGATTGTCAGTCTGTGTTGATACCATACCCTCCCATGGTGAAGCAGCATAATATCCCCTACCTACCCTTGTGAGGATTAAGATTGTCAGTTTGAGGTACATCTATATATGGTGTTGTCTCCAAATCTGTTGAAAATAACTGGATGCCACTCTCCTCATAGAGTTCTCTTACAGCACACTCTGAAGGTTTCTCAATGTGTACACCTACAACAAAACCAATTACACCAAAAAACGTTTGGGTGTTTAATGAGAACATTTTGATGGTTGCTTTAGACAATTTAAATTTTAGGTGAGATGTCAAGTGTTTCTTGGGGCGAAGCCATCACAAGAAACTTTTCTTTAATTAAAGAGTGAAACAATGTCTGATCTCCTTGGAAACACTTGACATTCAATTGAGGAGCAATTGTTTTAAAACTCTCAGAACAAACAGTTGAAACACTCTTGAAAACAGTTTTTGCTGTAAGGGGGAATAATGCAGTTTCAAGGTGTATTTGGATATTCCAAAATAATCTGTATTGTAATTGGTGTTTCAACTAACATCCAAGAGAAATACAAAGTTATTTACCACTTCTGAGCAGTCTGTGTCTGAAATTTCCTTTTGGCAGGCTCCAAGGATGGTTTTCTAAATCTGTAATATTCACTCCCATAGCATTGCGGTGGGAAAGCTCTTGCTGGGCCTGATTCTACAGAGGAAAAAAAGATTTGTTTTTCCTTTTACTCATTGATTTACTTGAAAGAAACTTCAATGCATCTGTTTCAGTAAGTACCAGCAACAGATATATCCGAAGCCTAAAAGAGGCTATTAACTAGCATGTTTTTCTAAATAAGAACAAATAAAGACTTCACTTGTGAGGTAATGACAATAAAGAAGAATAATCAATGGAACTGCTGTTTTTGTTATGAATGAACGCTAACCTGCAATTCTGCCAAATCTCTTGGTAATGGAGGCTCCAACACTTGACTCCACTGTTCTTTGAACTTCCATTGGGTTGTAAACAGGTATTTGATTGATGCAGCTGTCATTGTTGCTATAGCAACCACTTCATCTAGTTTCCAGGTTTCCATGTGTTCAGTGAGGTCATTCATAGGAAGTGACACAGGGTTACTATTCAATGCCCTTCTGAAAAACTGAGCCAGCGCCGCTTTGACATTAACAAAAGCTTGACTGACCAGGTATCGCTTGAGAAGAACTTCAATGTGAGAACTGTGGAAATGCAATTATAGTTTTTTCATTGAAAATCACACTGAAAGCCTAAGCCTAGAACCCAAGTCAACACATTGGAAGTTTCTGGTCAATATTTGTATGTGAAGAACTAAAAACTAAAACTAATTATGTTAAGCGTTCTATATTTAGTTTGATGCGTGTTCAATATTTCTAATGATGAGGGCACACACTATTAAAACAAACAAAAATGATCAAGCAAAGCAACAAATATTGACAGGAAATTTATATTGGTAATTTGTAATTACTTATTTAATTTTTTGGTTTACAGTGAGAATACGTGAACCACAAACACTTGTCTTTACTTGAGGTAATTCCGTAGTACTTAATAAAACTAGCCATAGAATTTTGATAAAACATTTTACAGTAAAACATTTTGAGTTTTTCATCAAAAACATAAAATACAAAATAAGCAAAACATTTCCACTAAAACTTAACAGCGAAAATAGATAAAGCAAAAATTAGCAAAATGTTAGAATTTTTACAGGCCTCATTGATGCTTTGAACAGAACACTTTGTCATCAATCACATATGTTTTAAAAAACATGATTTCACATGGCATTTATGAAATATAAAAGATAGGTGCCTGTATTGGTTTGAGAGATATTTTGAGAAATATCCTCAAAATTTAATCAAAATCAAGGTTTTACAGAGTGTTGGATAGCTACCGGTAATACAGTTCATTGCAAAACTATGGACTAGAGTCATTTCTGTCAGCTAACCTTTCTTCTTATTTAGAGCTCATTATTTGCTGTCTGTGATTGGATGAAAACCAACAAAAAATTACAATACTGAAATATTTCTTTCTGTCCATGCTTTTTTTATTCTCACTGCAAATTAATGCTCACATACAGATATTGTTACCTGTCTAACTGGTGTAGTGTAACAACTCCACAGCTGATTAATACAGGATCAGGTTTGTCTGGCACTTCAATGTCTGCACATCTTTCAGCTTGTAAGACTAGTTTACCCTGAGAATTGACTATGTCACCATCAAGGCTTATGATACGATCTCCTGTAGAAACATTAAAATGGTTGGTATGATGGTTATCTGGAGGTAATATTGGACAGCGATTTTCTGCTAGCAGTTTTATGTAGTGCATTTGCAATTTTCATTTGTACACGATATATAACTTTTTCAAATAACATTGTGTATTTACACTTGTTTTAATTGAGTATTGACTGTTTAAACTATGCATAATAAAGCAATTCAATCAGTCAATAAATCAGTCAGTCAATTAATGAGCCAGTCAATCAGTCAGTCCATCAATCAATCAATCAGTCTGTCACTCAATCAATCAGCCAATCAATCCATCAGTCAATCAATCAGTCAGTCAGTCACTCAATCAATCAGTCAATCAATCAGTCACTCAGTCAGTCAGTCATTCAATCAATCAATCAATAGCAATATTTATGAATGAATTTAGTGTGTTGTAATGAAAGTTTAAGAGAAAAATATCATACTCCAAGAATCATTACCTGGTTCCAGTGTGTGATTCAGCATGGTCCTTGTATTTAGTAACTGTAGTGAATTAGCAGCCCTGGTACAGTACAACACAAAGGATGTGTCAGCATTACCAACCAAGGCCACATTGCCTTTTTCTTTCCAGATTTCTCCAACAGTAAGAGTGTTTATGAGTCCAACCTCTTTGATTACCTCCTGGCTTTCTAGTTTGAGTCTTTTAGAAGGTATACTATTATCATCTAGTCTAGGTCTTTTTCTTTGTGGTGGACTGAAATTGGTGTAAATAAAACCATTATTAGATTAGCATTATCACCATCACCAACATTGTCATTATCATGATTCATTATAATCATCACCTTTCTCACCTTATTCCTTTATCATCATTTATATTACAATAATATTTGAACAATAATATTGACAAAATCATGCATCAGTATTACCTCATTTTACAATTAATATCATTACCTAACAACCATAATCACCATGGCAACCATCACCATCACACCCAATATCAACATCATACCCAATACCAACATCATACCATCATCATTAAAAAGTCACATTTGAGAAAATATACATTTCTCTGTGCCTTTCTCACCTTTCTAGCAGTTGTTTGAAAACAGAGTGCATCTTAACACTCCTTCCTTTGCCTTTTGATTTAAGAGCGATTTCTTCAGGGTCATCAATACCAAGGCTTACAAGAGCTGCTCTGGCAGCAGACTGTTCAGCTTCTTTCTTAGTTGGAAATCCTTGACTACTTTCTGCTGTTTTGCCACTAAATTCAACAGTGGACTTGAAAAATCCATTATCTGAAAAAATTGAAAACACTAACATTGAGGCAGCTGAAGAAAAAAAATAATTTGGTATAGTACACTCAAGGATGGTAAATAATTAAATACAACATTTTACTGTGGTGTATCAACTTAGTGGTTCTTTGTGTGCAGGCTCTTTATACACTCACTACCTCTACAGGTATTTTTTTATTTTTCAAACCACACATTTTTTTTTTTTTTTTTTTTTTTGAGAGGGGGAGAGGAACTGGAGAACCCTGAGAAAAATCCTTGTACCATGAGAAAGAAAATTTAATGTTCAACACATCAAACAAAGTCAGTTTCACAAGGCGGAAATGCAGGTGGACCACAGTTGTGAAAGGCAAGTGCTCTTACCACTAGCTAGGCCACCCGTACCTCCCACAAATGCATAAATTCAGCAGGTTTCCAGAGAGTTGGGAGTGTATAGTTTTTGTTCTCTGCTCTGTGGTAATGACTGACAAACTGGATACTTTGAGCTTCTGGGAAATAGGTTATAGGTCTAGATACAATATATCTGCTTCCGTCTAGCATGCTCCGACCAATGTATTATCTTTACAGTTTTTTGGTGGCGTTAAGCTCAATTTTTTATCCATCCTCCCCACCCCTATCATTCAAAAATTCAAAATGTTATCAACAAAATTTTAAAATTTTAATATTTTTAATTATCTTATTATTTTTAGTTACATATTTTCTCTAGGAGGCACTTTGATTGGAGCCTAGCTCTGTTGTGTCGTCTTCACCCGAATATTTGCTTTTTATTATATGTATATAGAATTTTCAATTTATTTTAAATAGGTAATATTATCTTTTATTATTATTTGTTTTTATTATTCATATATTATTTTAGGGTGAAAGTTTATTAAATAAATAAATAAATAAATAAATAAATAAATAAAACAAATGTCATATTTATCTACCTACCTAATGAAACTGTGCTGTACTTGGGGTTCTCTCCACTCCGTCTTTGCTGCATGTATTCTTGTAGCACATTTTTAAATGACATCACTTGAGGTGTACCTGATTTTTCACAACCCAATGTTACAGTATTACCCGGCTCTGATTGGTTAACTGATGGGTCTGGTACTACTGCTGGTTTCTGAGGTGTTTGACTGTTTCCTTCAAGAGCTAATAATGCTACTTGTGCTGCAGACTTTTCTGCCTCTTTTTTCTGAGAGTGGAAACCTATTGAACGATATGATTCATTGTTGAAAGTCACAATGGAGCAATAGCTACCCTTTTCAATAAAACTATTGTACGACGGTGGTGCTAAGTGAAGTTTCTGAGCTCGTTCATTGAGTAAATTTTTTGACAGTGCTAATGGTGGAATATTCGTATTTGAGCTTGAGATTGCATTCTCCTTTTTCTCTACAGTTGATGGTACTGTTGATGAATCTGGAGACATTGAAGTAGTAGCTTCAATCTGTTCTTTTTCTTTTTCAATTGAGCATTTTTCTGTATTTTCGTCTTGAGTTAAACTAGATGTCACGCTAGTAGTTGGTGTTTTTGCTAATGATGTTGATGGTTGTTTGATGTGTTTCAGAGCTTCTTCGGCAGCGCTCTGTTCTGCGCCTTTTTTATTTCCAAACGACCCTTGACTTTCAAAAACTTGTCCATCATGAAGCTGCACGGAGCTCTTAAATTGTGGAGTATGAGAAAGGATGTTTGAGAGTGGTTTTGTTGAGTATTTAGGAATGGGAAGACGACACTTTTGGCAGTGTTCATTCAGCTGACTTTTGAAATCCGACATTTTTGTAAAAACGATGTCTTCCCCGAGAGGTTTACCAGCGTTGAAATCTTCTCTGCTTCAAAAGCATGACATGAAATTGATAGACCTAACACTTTTCAGGCTAAAAGTGAACTTTTAGAGCAGCAAAATCTACTATTTTTGACTTTCATACCGAATCACCCCAATCTTCCTTTCAAAACATCTAGGCTTATACTTCATGAAAGCAAGAATGGAGCAATAAAAAAGAATATCGATCTGTTGAGAGACACAAAAAACAAAATACATGAAGTACCTACCTATTTCACCACATAAGCCGCTGATTACTATCTTGTGGGCTCAAATTCAGACGCCATTTTGTATTTAAGTTCTAAAGTTTGAGTACTTCTCAAAGGGAAGTAAATTTTCTGATTTATCTCAAGTTGTGCTAGCTTATCTTTTGATAATGAGTAAAAAGCAGACTCCTAGTGATTTCCTGAAGTTGATTATTGGTCGACCAGTTGTCGTAAAACTGAATAACGGGGTTGATTATAGAGGTATGTATTCCACATGTCAAAATTTCTTGTACAGTCCTGTTCTGACACATCCAATGAAATGTTAACCTTATGGTGCGTTTATATTAACTCAGTTTGTTGGGGGGACACTACCTCACATATGGCTTAGGGTACTACTCTCACAATTGAGGCTTTAATTATTATAGTTAGTGCCCTAAGCACTATGTGTGCATGAGTTGTTGTGGGGGGAGGGGAAGGGGATATAATTCCAGAATCACAACTGGAGATGGCCTGGGTTCTATTATGGACTGGGGTCATGTGAATGGAGTTTGTTTAATGTGCTGTTCCTTCTCATGTCACAGATAAGAGTTTTGCCCCAGGTCCTCTGGTTTTCCTCCTTCACAAATGATCAACACTGTGAGTTGAGTGTAGAGAGATTGTAAAGTGTGTTTAAGTACAATATCCAAATAACTAAACATGGAAAAAGGTATTTTTTCAGAGATTTTCTGATTTTCCATGTTTAACTATTTGGATATTGCAAAATCAGGCAAATAAACACACTTGGTTATTAGTTATTTATTTCCTGTGCTTTGCACAAAAGACAAGTTTACTAAATATTTGTACATAAAGAATTAGAAACTTTGGCCTACGTCAATGTGCTACTTGCCCTAAGAGATCATGTAATCAAACAAGGACAACTGCTAGTTACACAACACAACAAAAATGACAATAAATTGAAAGTCATGAATTTTTTTAAGATTCGTTTGTTGGGTGGTAAAGAGTACTGCTCAAGGCGTTTTCTCAGACAATTATTAAGAAAAAATGGAAATTTATTAACACTTCCATTCCTATTTCCTTGTGTATGGTGAGTTGAAACTTGATCTTTTTATAGCATTCTCTTTTCATTTCTGGACCTCATTTTTACGACACTTTTTGATTTAGGGGAGATGAGGTCATGTGACCTCTTTGTGCAAGTAGTCCATTCTTTTCAAGTGTATTTTTGTCATTCAACTTTTGGGTATCTCCTATTTTTCTTTGATAACACAACACTTATTTTTTAAATAGGTATATGATTATTCCACAGGCATGTGTCTTTGTAATATCTAAGAAATAAATGTGATAATTGTATTTGGTGATATTGTTTTGTGCAGGTGTACTAGCTTGTTTAGATGGTTATATGAACATCGCAATGGAACAGACAGAGGAATACGTCAATGGACAGCTGAAGAATAAATATGGAGATGCTTTTATTAGAGGAAATAATGGTAAGCTGAGCACGTTTGTGAAATAATAATAATAGTAATAATTTATTTCTTAGTAACCGCATCCCATCTCAGTGCTCTTTACAAAATATTTATAAATAGTTTTAAAAATGACAAGGAATTAAGAGTTAAAAGAACTACTCAATATGGCAAATTTAAAAATGTGAAAATATCAGTCTTCGTGATCAGAAGAGATAGGTCTTTAGCTTTGACTTGAAGATGTCCAAGGAATAACAGAATTCACTGTGCTTATTCCATGAGGTATTCCTGCAAACCAAATAATTTCTCTTATGACTCCCCCTCTTGGTCAATATGTACATAAAAAAGTAACAGCAGACATCTGAGTTACATTACACAGTAAAAAGTAGTAATTATTTAATGTATTCATAATGTAATGACATAAAAAATAAGAGAAGAAATACCAGATGCTATTGAATGATATTTATTTCCTCTTATTCTTTACACTTTAAAAATATTGACTTTCACTAATATTGTTATCCATTTTTCTATTTAAAAAAGTTACTTTTACTATAAAATTCTTCTTTTCTTTTTCTTTTTTCCCTCTAGTTCTTTACATCAGTACGCAAAGAACAACAAGAAGATGAAGTGCGAACATAGTTAGGATTAACTGTTGTTTTTGTACAAACTCATTACACACCTTGTAACATAATGACTCAATTTAGCAACTGTCAACAATAATTAGTAAATTATAGACTTTAAAAGAAAATTGCATGGATTGTCAATTTGCACTACAGGAAACATATTTGGTTCTGCTTTATTTGTGAGCTTGTTCTGTTTGACACCATCTCAAGCCATATATAATTCGCTGTCCGGCCCTGTCACTCAGTTTAAAATTATCGTATCATGGGATACTATACTCACCTATGCTGTTTTTCAAACTAATTTAAGCCCTTCTCAATTTTGCCATTTTTTAAATTAGATTTTCCTTCTTTAAAAGAACTAGGCACATAGGGCCACCAGAACAGCTTTCCTCTTTATACAGTGGGCGCTCGGACCACTGGTTTATTGTCCATATCTAAGAAGACATGAAATTCTAACCATTTGAAGATGTAATTACAAAGGCAGCTATTTCTCCTCAATTATTTTAAGAACTTGTGAGTGTTCATCCCGCCATAGGGATCAAACCAATGACCTCCCACACAATAGACTGTCCAGCGCTCAACTGAGTCAACCCCTTATAAATAAAACCCCCCTCTATTGGAGTACCACTTGTATAACAACTTTCAACAATTAAACATCGTTAAGACTAAAATCCTAAAAGAGGACAGAGAGTAAACATTCTTGGAATTGTTCAAGAGATTTAACCTTACAAACCATCCAAACAGTGTATAGCTAAGTGGTATTATCTTGGTGAATGATTGATAGTCCTAAAAAACCCTAGTGGTGTATAGGTAATTCCTGCCATTCTTGGCATATCTTATTCTAGTGACAAGAGTTTTTGTAGAGATGCTATCTAGAAAAGGAAGCCTGAGCAAAAATGTGTCTAGCCTGCTTTGCTTTGGGTTTGTTATTGCATGTTTACATTGGGCTTAATTAGCCTAGACACCAACAAACACCAAGCTATACAGACTTCTATGCATTGTCTTATATATAGTTATATATAGTTATATATATTTTTAATATATTTAATTTGCTGCATAGAGCGAACACAGGAAACCATAGATAATTATGTCAAATAGTAGCTATTTTACAGAAATATTTGTCACTATTACTCAACCAGAACAAATTACCTAGACAAAAGTAGAGGTAAAAACTAGTAAAATTGTTACTCCGATGAAGGGCTAACATCTGAAACGTCAGTTACCACTACTATCATTCAATGGTGTTCAACTTATTTTTACATTTACAACTGTTTACCTAGACAAAAAATCGTAATATTCTGGTTGAGTGCAAATGATAAAGAGTTACTAAATAGCTACAATTTGCTAATATTTAGTTTGTTTTTATATTCTTGTTTTTTTGTTTTTTTTGTTTTTTGTTTTCCTTTTCCTCTTATGGTGAGGTTATTCATGTTAGTTATAGAAAGGACTTCGATGAGGTGGAAAATACACCCAATCAACTCCTTGGATAATGAAGGGGAGGTTTGTATAATGATTGTAATATTATGGCCAGATGAGGGGTAAATTGAGAGAACTGCACATATCCCATCCTCTTTTTCAGAGCACAGAACATCAAGTTTTTCCTCAAAAATGGTTTTACCTGACCCTTTCAACTCCATACAATTCTCTCTTTATATAGATAACACTAAGTGTGATGCCAATGAGGGTGGTGGTGATAATGATACCAATGATGATGTTGATGATGATGGTGGTAGTGATGATGATGCCAATGGTGATGTTGATGATAGTAATAATGATAGTGGTGATGATTATGGTGTTGTGGTGGTAATGATGATGATGATGCCAATGATGATGGTTATGGTTGTAGTAATGATAATGATGATGGTGTTGATGGTGGTGGTAGTAATGATGATACCAATGATGATGATGATGGTGATGATGTAGAGTGTGATGGTTCTGATGATGGTGATGATGATGATGCCAGTGATAATGTTTATGGTTGTAGTAATGATGATGATAATGGTGTTGATGATGGTGTTAATTCATGTGATTATGCTATTAACAGTAATATCAGAGAAGTCCATGACAATGCAAATACTGATCTTGTCAAACGCTTGTTTATTTCATTTACTTTGTCAAATATAATATTTCTCTATCTTTACAAAAACAATCTTGACCTTCAGTAAGTAGCTTCAGTGATAACCTTAAGTAAAGTGTACTTGACTATGGTGTTAGAGTGGTATTTTACAGTCTATCTGTCAATCAGGTTATTTAGATAAACAGGGTCGTTTTTCTAAAACTACATGTCAATGATCAAAAGTAGTTGAAATATCGTCGAATTTATTTATTTATTTTTGATAATTGATTTATTAAGCTGTTATATTTATTCGTGTATCTATTTCTTTCTGTGTTTTTATCCATCCATCCATCTGTTTGTTTGTCTGTTTGTTTTTGTTTGTTTGTTTGTTTGTATGTTTGTTTGTTTGTTTGTTTGTTTGTTTGTTTGTTTGTTTCTTTGTTTGTTTCTTTGTTTCTTTGTTTGTTTGTTTCTTTGTTTGTTTGCTTTTTTGTGTATGGTTTGTTTCATGATTCGAAAATAGATGAAACGCTCACGCATTGATTCCTTTTGTTACACGCACGTATTTCATTGCATCATCTCAGATACATCCATATCTTTATGGTCGTCTTATGCATGAAGTCCAATTTTATTAAAAACAAAAGTTTTAATATCAACATATTCCCACAATTCTATCAACTGGCTTTTCTCGTGTGATAAACTGATCAATGCAAATCCTTTGCAATACGTCATCTATTCAATAATCACACGGAAGACTTCCGAATTAAATAAGATTGATGTAATCCCGCGATTTTAATAAATGGATAAAAGCGATTAAAGCAAATTCAAGCTTAGAAAAGAAAGAAAACTAGTACGAAATCCTACACATAGAAATGAAAAGTGATATGTTGTTGATAGTATCGGCATAAATTGAAACATTTGAATTGAAAATAGAAATGAGAAGAAATAAATAAAATTGATAAGTAAATTTCCAATCTATCGGAGTCTAGTAAGTGAATTCTCCAAAAAGAGAAAAAATAATGAACAATAACATATAGAAAAATAAAACAAAATCTCAACAGAAATATAATTACAACAAACAAAACTAAAATTTTGAAATCAAACGAATGACCGTTCAATCGTCTGAACTTTTCCATACACTGATAATTGATCAACTGCATGACATGAACTCTTCTTGAAACTGTCAAATAATTTAGACGAAAGATCACTTTAGTCATCGCACAATCTCGCAATTCAATCTCTATGCAGCCTGTACATCATCAATTGCATTCATCGTTATCGACAATTATAGTTTACATTCATGAACCTCAGGAAGCCTATTGTCCGATCGTGTTGATCTCTGATCACAGAGAATTCAGAGATGAAGTCAACAGATGCCGCGGAGGGAGAATGTTGCTCCTTATGCGGTATTTGCTCGACGCTGGGTCGTCCACGAAATACAATCCTGTAATAAAGATGAAATTTAAAAGCGCTTAATGCGTCTAGAAGGTCAGGATTTTAATTGCAGCATATCGAATGTTAAGGATGAGAGATTATTTCATGTGAAAATACTGGCAGTTAGTTGAATGAAATGAAAATGTGAAATGAAAATATTACTTTAGAAGCCAAAAGATATTTTTTCGACCAATAAACATATATTCTTACTCAGTATTAAAATCACATTTTAGAGCTGAAAATATTTGTGTGTTTTTTTCTTTTTTGCTTAAAAATTGCAAAAATGAGTTTTGATAGAATCTGAAGAACAAAAAAATCAAAATAGATTTCTCTCTTTCTAAAAAATCATCTGGTATATAAAATGCAGAGAACAACTACATTTTTTTATTCCGTGCCGGCTAAAAAATCTATTGAAGCCCATTTAATTTTTTTTACTTATGAAAATGAGATTTCAAATAACACAATTTTCGTTCATTTCCGCTCATTACACGTAATGAATGACTTCGTTGGAGAGCAAGTCAAAAAAATGTCCCATTTTGATTTTTCTTCCGATTTTCTTGAAGGATTTTACTCCTAAATTGTCAATTTGTCATTTTGTCAATGTTTTCGTCAAGCACCACAGGTTTTAATTTCGTTTCAATGAATGATTAATTTATTTATTTACAAGAAAAATTTTATTTTAATACCGTGATAAGATTGTCAATGTTTTTCGATCGCGCTGCGAGAAAAAAAAACGATGGCTCTTTATAGTTATTAAAATGATATAATTTATGATCCCATTAATTTCTCCTTGGCTAATCGCTGCCACAATTTAAGAACTTGTCAGAGAAACCGAGAAATTCGGTGTCAATTCACATTCTGAATTAAATCCATATTTCCGAAACAGAATAGAAAACAAAGAAGTATATTTTTCGAATTTCACTTCATCGTTGCATGTAATATCCATATGTAACAGTAATTAATCGTTTTTGTTTAAGAGTTATTGCTATCTTTCCCTTGTTGTGTGTAAAACGCACTACTGTTAGCTTAATTTCTCGTTTTTATTCGATACAGTTTAACCACTATCTATGCGTTTCATTTGATCGTTTTCAAATCCACTACTGTTATCGCTGTTTTAGCACTTTTTTCAGCGCAACTTGCGTCGTCGGCTTTATACCTTTATCCTCGAGAAAGCCGTACTTAATATTGGTAATGTTAGCTCCTGCCTGGATCAAAGCTAACGCACAGTCATATTCACCTTCAGAAACTGCCGCATCTAGCGGCGAAAGGCCATCTTTATCAAAAACCTCAACCGTCGCTCCCTTGTCGATGAGGAATCGTAAACAATCCATACTCCCTGTCGTGGCCGCACGATGAAGAGGGTAAAAACCGTCAACACCAGGTTCATTGAGATCTAAATTTTGCGCTCCACATTCGATAAGCCCTCTTACAGTGTCCAAGTCATTCCTGCTGACTGCCCAGTTGAGAACGATTTTCGCGTCGAGAGATAGGCTCCTTTGTCTTTGCCTTGCTGGTATGACATCGAGCTCTCTCCGTTTTGGCGTTGGTGTGCGCGGCAAATTGTCTTTTTCTCGCTTTTTGGTGAGTTGTTCGCCGAGATAGTTCATGATTTGGCGTCGAGAATGTTTGTATATGAGAGTAGTAGAAGGTAGACGCGTTAATCAGACTTCAGATCCTCATGGCTAGAAAGAAACCGCGACCTTAGATGGCTTTCTCACAAACAGCCGTTTTATGGCAATGGCGACCTAATAGCATATCAAGTGTATAATGCGCTCCATATTGTCTATCTCAGTTAGCGACACGCATTAACGTGCTTCCTTGAAACAAAATCAAACTCTATACTAATAGTCCTTTGAAGCGTTCGGATCTAAGGCTGCTTAGTCCAATAGATCGTTATCAGACGATACTCGATTGATTCTTTCAAAATGACATTCCTTACAATTAATTCCCGTCGAAGTTTGATGTTGCATAAATACTCTGCGTATATTTTGATAATGATTAGGCTTAAGAGGCTGTCGTAGGTCTTTTAGTTCACGATACTTGTAAAGCACTGCACAGACGTGAAGGATCGTAAAGGCGTGCTATGCGTCCGGACAAACCTGCAGAGTGATGTAACATCACTTCCCTTAGTAATATTGGGGGTACGGTAGGTCTAGTCCTATTTACCATACCTCACCTCGGTTCCCCCATACAAAAGTGCCGAAATCCCTTATCATTTCTTCACCATTGATATCCACACACTCCGCCACCATGCACCACAAAAAAAAGAAAAAAAGAAAAGAAAAAAAAGAAAAAAAAGAAAGAAAAAAAAAAGAAAAAGGAAAAAACAACAACAACAAAACAATGTTTTGAAAGATTAAGAGAATCGTCAACCGCTAATTTTTCTCTTTCATTTATACTTGTCACTTAGCACACACCAGCTCCCTCCTGGTACACAAAAGTTCACAGACTGACCCCCCCCCTTTACACACACATATCCTCTCTCCCTTCGTCCCCACGCATTAAAGGCCACGTTCTCAACCACATCCACCAGTACCCCTCACGTAAATCTTACCGAGACAGCATTACCAACACCACATTGCAGAATAATTAGCAGCCAACCGCGAACAGCCCTCAGAGTTACGTAAGCGGAAACTTTCCGACCAATTATGGAAAATATTTGCATGGAATAACTGGCCTGGCATTAGCTCATATTTATGTCCAATCATGGTATTTTTAATTAATGACACGTGGAAAGAACTGAAACATACATCACCTTAAGGCCAATGAAAAAATGTGTAGTTAGATTACCGTAGAAGAAAGCCATAAAAGAAAAGCCGAAGTGAAATGGAATGAAAAAATAGAAATATTGAAGTAAGCCGTGCTTTTATCAGGAGTATAAGCCGTTGTTCTTGATCAACTGTTATAATCAAGAGACTAGAAGATAAATTAAGAGGGGTTGTATTTTTATTCTATTCTTAAGACAAACAACCTATTGAAATAATTCATTTACATAATCGCGAGATCGTTAATACAATACAAACATATTCTTAAAATAGTTGCTATAAATCTGTCTCATTTATAAATCTCACAATTGCATCAATTATTGTTCAACATCATCAACACCACTACCATCGTCATCATTACTGTCATTATATACATGCCAACATAATCATTGTTTCGATCGATCTACTATAGGAATGGATGGTATGCTTGTCTGAGATCTGATTAAAAGTGTCATTTATAACATTGTGTATAATGAGCTTTTAGCCATAAGTATTTAAGTAGTTTCGCTACTACTTTTATTGTTTATTTTGTAACTGTTAAAAGTTTTGATATCTCCCACTTTGCAATGTCATCGATCACGACGGAGCAATTGATGTAACAGATCAACCATACAAATCTTTAAAACAAATGTTTCAAATATTTTGCATACTAAAATGCATGCAAACTCGACATCAATCGAATCAGAAACAATAATAACATCTTACAGTTACAGACAGTATAACAAACGATAAAAGAAACGTTTTTGATCTCACTATGTATACATCGATACATTCATTTTCACGTGACTAGAAGGCCCTATAAGATCTATAATATTAGTTACAGGTCTCCCCTTCCCTCCCCTCCCTGGGAAGGCCTGACATTCCTGCTCAGAACCGGCCATACTCATCTATCCTAATCGTCTATCAGTACAGACATCCTGAGTACGAGAATCAACTTTATTGTCGGGTTTCCCGGGTTTTTCAATAAATAAATAAATAAATAAATAAATAAATAAACAAACAAACAAACAAATAAATAAATAAATAAATAAATAAATAAATAAATAAATAAATAAATAAATAAATAAATAAATAAATAAATAAATAAATAAATAAATAAATAAATAAATAAATAAATAAATAAATAAACAAACAAACAAACAAACAAACAAACAAACAAACAAACAAACAAACAAACAAACAAACAAACAAATAAATAAATAAATAAATAAATAAATATATAAATATATAAATAAATAAATAAATAAATAAATAAATAAATAAATAAATAAATAAATAAATGAATGAATGAATAAATAAATAAATAAATAAGTAAATAAATGAATGAATGAATGAATGAATAAATAAATAAATAAATAAGCAAATAAATAAATGAATGAATGAATAAATGAATGAATAAATAAAGATATCAAAAAAATAAAATTAAAGAACATCGCAAAAAAGGTTTCTTTGAAATATTTGCGTATTTTTATTCAATTGAGTTGGTCCAGCAATGTTAACTCTTTCCTTTTTAATTTTCTGAATTTTAAACTCCCCTTTTGCCATTTGAAGTGTTTTTCATTAATACATATAGGATTCGTTCGGAAATCTAATGCACACTTCATGACCCTGATCCCCTTGAGAACGTCAAATAGCCAGCCTGATGTATAGCATCGAACTAAATACTTTGAGCAATTTTAGCTCCATTCAGACATGCGGGGGGTCGCCTATTTATATAAATGTTGAAAGAGTGAACAGTTTGACGAAAAGACATGGGAGCCATGCGCTGCGTGTGGGCCATGTTGAGAAATACAACTAATAGATGCAATAAGAACTAACGTGATAAGTATATTATGGTCAGGAGCACGCGACTGAGAATATATTTATTACATATATTTTATTTTTTATATATTTTTATTATAATTTCATTGTAATTATTGACATTTAGTGTCATAATTTTAACTTTTAGATTATTTTTCTTTATACAATGTAAATAAGTCTATACTTTTTGAATTCTGGGTCAAATAAAGTTATTATTATTATATCTTTCTAAGAAAACATCAAATACATCATCTACCATCCGGTTACTGGTACTGTTTCCCACTCATAAGGAAAAGGCTTAGCTTGTGTAACGACTCTTGGGGAGGGGGGTGCGGAAGGGATTTTGCGACGAGGAGGGGCTGGGGACGAGGAAAGGAACTCACACCCTCCCCAATAGCAACCTCGTCCCCAGGGCCACTCTGTTCGCTCTTTTTTCAAAATGGCGGTCGCTCACACATTGACCCTGGCACCGGCTGGTTTGACACGTGATCAAAATCTCCAAGATTTTTGGAGATTTTGACCACGTGACCAATCAAATCAATATGGCCGACAGTCACGTGTCAAACCAGCCGGTACCAGGGTCAATGTGTGAGCGACCGCCATTTTGAAAAAAGAGCGAACAGAGTGGCCCTGGGGACGAGGTTGCCCCAATAGGGAAGACACTAGATAACATCCTCTGAAACCACCTGAGCCAATTTGAGTCAGCGGCTGCTTCCAAACGTAAACTCTTTACGTAAACTAAAGACTCTTGCGTTATTTTATCTCACTGATGAAGGCACTGTTATTATGTTAGAAGCTAACCGCTTAAGACAAAATTTCTCAACTTTCTGTAGAAAGCTTGCTAATTTAAGTACTCTAAAAAGTATAGAAATACGAATATCTGCATTTGATTGAAATGGAAAAGGTTTTGGCGGATGTTTATGAACTAACTATGAACACCCTTCAAAACCTCGACTCTAAAGGAAAAAGCTTGTCATAAGGTAAGAAATATCTGACAATTTATGGTTCATGGTATTTTTATATCAGTGTACATTTAGATTCTAATTTAGGGATTTTATAGAGAGGATAAAACTACTCTCATTTCGTCCCTCATCAGTAGCACATCTCTGTGATCAAACCTGCAACTCCTGTCTGCAGTCTCAGAATGGGTTCTGAAAAATGGTACAAATTATAATATTCAGCAAATATTATTTGGAAATAATTGTTCACAAAATAAGCATTGCTTAATAATATGTTCTAAAGTATGCTGATCATACTTTAGAACATATACCCACAATTAATGCTGTATTTTGGTTGCTGTGGTACCTACACATGATGTAGAATTGAAACAGATTGAACATAATTTGGCACCCTTCAAACAGAAGAAGGCTGAATTAAGAAAAAAACATTTGATCTAGTTTATTCCAATTAGTATATAATACTTACAAGAGGGTATACAACATGAATGTCTGGAAATTCTGTGCATTTATACTGCTCCTTCCATTCTTCTATGATATACCTAAAAGTTTGCATTTTAAAGATGTGTTTAGCTATTTGATTTACTTAATTCAAAATAATTCAGTTACCTGCATTGTTTTTTTTTGTTTTTTTTTTCAGATGATCTAATCAATGTACCAGTGTATACAATGATGATGAAAGCATACGTTAACATTTGTACGTACCAATATAATACATACAGCTCTGATCGGTGAAGTCTGACAGTCTTGTAATAGTTACTAACTAGTAGTATGCAAATATTTGATCTAAAAAATAAGCAGCTTTTAGCATAGTCAACTGTGCTTTTTCTTAGTTTGGTCATTTGTCCTCCTTCATTTAAGTTTAGTGAGTCCATTACTATCAGAGTTGGAAGGGATATTTTTAATGTTACTCAAATAGGATTTGACGTCAAGACAATATTGGTATCAGTGTGTGTGTGTGTGGGGGGGGGGATTTGGTACAGTAAACACCCACGTGCATTTTTGGAAGTCTGGCAAAAAGGTTCTTGCTTAAAGGGGTAGTTGTTGGTAATTTTGGCAAAACAGGTTCTTTATTAGGTTCTTAATTGCTAAGAGGGGGATACAGTTGTCAATCTTTTGCATATATTATATCATGAGAATAATAAATAAGCTTGATACAGGCTAAAATTATATATGATAATGATGTATTACTGTAACTTTCAACTACTGTAACAAGTAAATAATCAACTCAACAACTGTAAATAAATAATAATAATAAAAGTTTTTGTACACAATCTTCAAATTGAGTTCAGTGTCATGAATGTATAACAATACATTAGAATGAGTATGCATCATGTCCTTGTGGGTTAATCTTTTCATCATCAGACCCATAAATTCTCATCTCAGTCTGGGTGGTGTTCCAAGGCAATACAAAGTAGCTTCAAAATATATTTTTTTGCTCATGCAACCTTATTATCCATACAGGAAAATGGTCTCACCTTTTGCTTTGATCTTTCAGGTGGTCTGTGATAGTTGTATTCTCCTGAAGGTTACAGCAGATAAATATACAAGTCAGATATGAATTTAATGGTATCCTTTTCAAATTCACAAGGTATCTTGCTATGGAATGGCATAGTTTGGCTGATATGATATATGGTTATGTTGGCAGCTAAAACTAATGTGTACCTTTCTATGCACATATTTTTTTCTTCGGTGCTCTATTGCGGTCAGGGCCATGCTGACATTCCAGAACTTGCTTACCAATAATTTTGAATGGAGTTCCAGAGTATGGAATGTGACAACCTAGCTTCCCTTGCCTCATTATTTTATGGGATTATTTTTCCTTCCTTTGTTGTAATAAATTCATAATAAAACATATATTAATTATATATATTGCTAAGCTGCAGACACAGTTTGCCTTTCTTCCTTCAGGTTAATAGGCTGTATGGACAACATTAACCTCACATTTTGATGAAAAAAAAAAAAATGAATAAATTTATCACCACCAAAGTGTGTACAAATAAAGTGAAAGAAATACCTAGTATATAATCCACTTGTGTTTATGTTTACATTCTTTGCTTTATTCCTTCATTTATGAGTTCACTTTTATTCATTCACTCTCTTACTCTTTTATTTGTGTTTGCACTTATTTCATTATTCATTCCCCTATTTTTGTATGTTTTTATTTTTCATCTATGTATGTGATTTTGTGTTGTTGTAAGTTATTGTAAGTTTATTTATTTAATGTTTATTTGTGTGTTTATTTATTTGTTTGGTTATTTCTTTATTCATTTATTCTTCCACTCATTTTTTGTAATTGTCATGTGTTTTATTTTTATTGATTTCTACATTTTTTTGTGGACAAATCACTTACTTGTTTTTCCAAAATCGTGTGATTGTTTGAACACAATACATCTTGAGGTTGTGCATATTTCGTATTCTCTTACCACTTGTAATGCTGTTTCCATTGAAACAGCAGTCCCAAAATAGGGGTTTTCATGAGATGTAAACTTTTTTACCTGGTTGACTTATAAGGAGGGGAAATTTAATGAGTAATCATCAATATGGATACCTTTATGTAAACAAATCCACTTGACGATAAATCAGTTCATACAAATTAAAAGCAATATAGAAATGTAAAAGGTTTTGAGGGATGTTAGGCGAAATTTCAGTTTTAACATCCTCTAAAACCATCACTCTAAAATAACCGATTGGCAAGAGTTTTCGCCACACCATTTTACAGTCGAGTGAAGAACATTATTATACAAATTACATTACACATCATTCAAAAAATAGTTTCCAGAGTTGTAAAGAAAGTTTAGAAAAAAATATTGTGTCAAACGGTCAGTTTAAACGTAACAATTACGGTGCATTCTTCAGTGAGCTTAAAACGCAAGAGTCTGTGAGCTAGAAACGCAAGAGTCTTCAGTTTACGTAAAGAGTTTACGTTTGGTTGCAACCGCTGACTCAAATTGGCTCAGGTGGTTTCAGAGGATGTTATCTAGTGTCTTCCCCCCAATAGCCGTAGTCTCCTTCGCAGCCGCTTTTAAGGTGGCTCGACACAGTTTCGGAAAACTACAACTAGGTTCTGCAAAATTACAAATAGCTTATGAAATCGTTCAACTTGACAATGTTCCTCTATCTATATTGAAACAATTTTTTCATGAAAGTTTACCTAATAAGTGAAGTTTAAAATGATGGGTATTTTGGGCAGATTCTCATTAATATTCATGAGTTATGGGGAATTCCTGAAAAACGGGTTTCGAGTTTTATCTCCGAAATTCGCCCATAGATTTTTGTCAAACTTTCATATGTCATAATATGAGTAATTTCCGAACTGGCAACGGAGTTTCAAGAATTTAAATGTGGGAATTTTTGAGAAATTATGCTTCAAAGTTTGTTTTGGTTTTTCGGACTCCGTTCAATGTACAACAAAAAATGAGGCGTAGAAAAATAACGGTTTATGTAATCATTTAAAGTTTTTACACAAACAATGACCCATGTCTCAGGTTTATTGTAAGCAAATTTGAAAGCGTTAGCTTAAATAGTCTTTAAACTACGGCTCTACGGCTAAAAAGTATATTTTACGACAACATTTGTAAATCCAACATTTTTAGTAAAGTCCGCGGTTCTGCAAAACTGGTCCATAGATTTTTATAAAACTTTCTCATGTTCGAATTCAACCTATTCACAACAAAATACATTCCTTTTCATCTGAGTGAGGACTTTCTAGGTAGCGAAAAATCAAGGATAAATACTGATAACTCAACGGACTCGGGCTTTTGTCCCGCACATGTCCGGAGCTGAGTAAAATCTTAATAGATTTACATAATGTCACGGTCACGCAGTCGCTGTGATTTAATTGCTCACTTACTGACCGCTGGCCGGTTGCACAAAACCTGAATGAAGCTATCCATTGGATAACGTTATCCACTCCATATAGTTTCTCCATTAGAATTTATCCCCTGGATAGCGATTTATCTAGTGGATAGGCGATATATCTGTGCTGCGTACAACCGCCCCCCATCTTTATACCTAATAGGTCTGCAATTTAACACCGCATGAGACAAGTTATATCCATTACGAGACTAAGAGACTAAGAGAATCCAGAATGAGTTCATATTCCTTATAACAAGGTTGTGGATTCCGGATCCAGAGTGAAAGATTTCGATCCGGATTACAAAATACAAGAGAAAATGAGCTAAGAGAACTTATCAACCATATTGGACTTGGCACACATCATAAGCCCCATTAAGTCTATTTATTGCCGCCGAGTTATTTTCAGAACGTGACGTGATTGGTCAGATTGACAAGGTTGTGGATTCCGGATCCAGAGTGAAAGATTTCGATCCGGATTACAAAATACAAGAGAAAATGAGCTAAGAGAACTTATCAACCATATTGGACTTGGCACACATCATAAGCCCCATTAAGTCTATTTATTGCCGCCAAGTTATTTTCAGAACGTGACGTGATTGGTCAGATTGACCAGAGAGGAAATAGACGAATTTTATGCTGGAAGAAGATAATAAAAGAGCTCTTCAAATTTGCAAAAGAAAAACTTAACAATTCTGGATATTTTAAGGTAATTCCGTAGTTTTGCACTGCGCATAGTTCTGCGCATGTTTCAAAATTTTTGGTTTCAGGACTTTTATCATGTAATCTAGTCAAATTATGCTTGTAAAGTACTTTGAATAAATAAATTCGAAGAATTGCGATATTTTCGAGCGAGAAAACGCAATAATTTTAAAACTCGACCCAGTCCTCTCTCGGAAAACCTGTTTTTTGACAATAAAATGACGATATTTATCGCAATATTTCGCAAACTAGCTCGGTGACCGATGTATTTTATTTGATAAAATTATTTGTTATAATATAACATGAAATATATCTAAAATTGAGCATAGGTCATCGGGCTAACGTTTGAGAAATATCCAAAATACTTTCAGCTTAGGACTTTTTCGAATGAATTAGCAGCTCGTGCGCACGTTGGTATTTCGTCAATTTCTTCAAGATCACATATTTTTTATACATCTTTTCATATTTTTTAAATAAAATTAAGTACAGACATTTGAACAAAACGCGAATTTTGCTCTTAAAAGACAAATTACTGTGTTTTTGTTCCGTTTCTCTTCGATTTTTGAGCTTATTTCTTTACGTTCTCAAGTCACCAAAATGCATGAACTTTGACGTCATATAGCACAAAAACGAAGTCGGTGACCCCCCTTTTTTATTGTATTTTCTGAAAGCTTTTCTCAAAATTGTTTGTTAGAACGAGTATAAAAAAATTTCATCGGGCAGTTTTATTTCTACGGAATTACCTTAACATGCTCTCCAGTCGTCTTTCGTGTTAAGGAAAAGGTTTTAGCGTAGCGTAGCCTGGTTTCTAAAAATAGCACTAGCGTGGTTCCTGATGGGTTCCTGGGATAGGTTCTCTTATAAAAATAATATAAAGCAAGATAGTATGAGATGTCTCATACTCTCTTGTATAAAGGCAGCCAGACAATCTGACAACCAAACACTAATTTTGTTTGCTCGATTTTAATTTGTATAGTTTTCTTGTAGCGTACTTACTTCAGTTTGATTTCCATTGCTTCTCTTCTGCTATTTTTACGCAAGTAGTCAACTGGCTACAACGAATAGCATGTAATTAATTTCCACAGGTATCCCGGAAAACGCATATCATTTTCCAAAGGAAATCCAGTCATTCAAAGTCATTCAAAACATTTTCCTAGATGCAGGAAGCCCGACGCATCTGAAGAACGTTTCCACAGGAAGACCGGTAAAACCAATTATTTGAAAATATGAAACATTTTTGCGCACTTTTTCATTTTTAATTTACAGCGCGTGGAGCTTATTTGTTCCAGCGCTATTTTAACTGAGATTTAACCAAAGAATAAGCAGTTAACTGAGAAATTAAAATTTATAGTTAATTGAGATTTATATAAACGTTTTAAAAATTTATGCCTTTCCTCTTTCCAACTAAGGTAAAAATTTGAAGACTTAAACATCTTCCGCCAGTCTTTTTTCTCTTTTTCGTTACGTATGATGTAATGTATATTATGATTGGGTAAAACGTTAGTAACCCTAACCCTAACTCTCTTTTTAAACAGCACCAAAAATCCACGTGACCTAATAAAATCGTTTTTACCGGATAAGTTCTATTTTTCAGATATAAAGTGTGTCTCATTTTCTCTCTCACAATTAATATTCCTTGAATATGGTACTGTCTTTAAACATGCATGAAAGACCATTGTTTTCGAGTGACAGATCAATTCATTCGTGTTTACCAACCTGCTCTATCAAGCGTTTTTCAATCACGCAAAAAGAAAGAAAACTTTAAGTCACGACTATAAATAATGTCACGAAGAGAACTTCTTTATCGCGTGTTTGATAACTTAGATTTTAATTTGAGTAAACTTAGAGGAGATAGTTAACTCACGAGATAATTGAATAAGTTGATACATAAGTACGCTACGCGCTCTAGGAATGTAACAGTTGAAAGAACACGCTTTTACACGAAGCCGGCTATTTTCGTAAACGCACATTTTTTTATCCGTTTAGGCCTACCGTTTACATGAAAACGCTACTTAGCCGGCTATTTTCGAAAACGCCTCTCAGAGAGGATATTTTCGAAAACGACGGCTATGCGTTTTCGTGTAAACGCTTTAGCCGGCTATTTTCGAAAACGCTGAAGTCGTCACTTTGGTTCAGTCATAATGAGAGAGAGTTATTCAAACTTTTATTCACCAAAATGCTTACAGACGCTCTTCAAGCTACCGAAAACGATGCGAAAACGATAAGTGTTTACACGAAAACGGTATGTAAACGACTATATTTTTAGCCGGCTAAAAAATAGCCGGCTTCGTGTAAACATTGCCTAAAAATACCTATTCCTTTCATTCGATCTGTGGCTGTTCTTCAGTCTTTATCGCGGTTAAATTGGAGAACAAAGAGTTTTGTTTAAAAAAATTAACTCTTTCATTTAATTCTTAAACTTGCTATTTAAAAAAATTACATTGAGCCTTGTGGATGATTCATTGCCGCTCTAAACTGAACACTACAGTAAAAGCGATTGTGGGTAGGTAGTGAGTGTGAGCGAAAGTCAACGTTTGAAGTAGACCACAAAAGTATAACTATGAAGATCAGGGTTATTGTTAAGAAAACAATCATGGTACATGTCTGAATATCTGATTTATGTCTTATACCAGGAATGTTACATTACCACGTGGAAAACTGTCTGAACATTAGCGAATTTGTTGTGTAAAATTATGGCAATTAAAACTAGAGTGGTTCTCACAGTAAAGCGTGAAAGAGTTATACTAAATTATTTTCACTGTAGTGAGTATTTTCACTGTGTATCTGTTGTGGTTATAATCTATCTAATAAAGTGGTTTTAAAAAACCTGTGAAACAAATTGAAATGAATAGTAACCTATTCTACACTGCATCCATTGTCGCATCGCACATAAGATTGGGGAAAATTTTGGCGACAAAAACAATGGTCACAGTGTGATACGATATAAAGGGTGGGTGAGGTGGGACAAAAAATAATACATACGGCGATAATTACCAGACACCATTAGCGCCTGCCTAGCTGGTCAATTAGTTGAGCCGAAGTGCATAATTTATTCATAGTCATAGTCTTATATACGCTGCTTTAATTTATGCAGCGTGAATAGTAACCTATTCTACACTGCATCCATTGTCGCATCGCACATAAGATTGGGGAAAATTTTGGCTCCCCCCTTAATAAGGTCGTGTAGTGTTATCACACAACCGAAACAAACTGGTGTCTAGTGAAGAGCATGACCCCCAATACTAACTCACTATTCATGATCATCACTAGGCTGGCGGTTTGTTGGATATGATAAGATTCTCTATCTCTATAAGTATTGTTGGCCCTAATTAGGGGAATGTGTCGTTTCGTTCATTGATCATCTAATGATCTCTTCCTCGAGTATTCCCCACATGGGAAGGCGCAAACAAACTGTTTTAGTTGATTGGTATTTTCCCACGAATTAGTGAGCGATGCCCCCTCGTTTGATGCAAGACGAGCTGAGGCACCAGCTGGATTCAATACTTTTGCTAATTGCATGTAATAGAGTGCCGTATGGCGCCTCGTCCAACCCACGTGATCCATAATTTCAGACAGTTCGACGCCTGTAAGAGCTAGAGTAATGGCACATCCAGATCGAAAGCCGTGTAGGGTTTCTCCTTCATCTGTGTTCATTTCACCAAGGTACACTTTTAGTCTAGATTCTGCCGCCGTGGAGGAGAAAGGGGCGTCTTTTATACCTTTGTCAGGTGTGGTTGGACGGAACAAGTATCCTCGTGTCAGGTCCACGTTCATCCCTCGCGCCACTTCAAAGTAACGCTCGACGCCCCTAATCGGACAAATGTCTAGATGAGGGTTTCTTCGTACCCCAAACACATTTGCATCCCCATCTCTCAACGTTTTCCCCCAAATGTGATTGAAGAGGAGACCATCGTCGTTTGGGAATCGGAGTATCTCTGGGACCTTAACCCGGCCTAGATCCCCAGGTCTATCGCCACTGAAAAAGGCTAGTTTAAAGTAGGCTTGATCTCTTGCGATAATAAACTTGTCGATTGCGTTGCCTGTGTCACTCAGTTTGTTGTCAAGAAAAACACAAAGCTGGGTCAACTTGTCCACGAAGAACGGGGTTGCCTGTTTTGGTTGTATGCGGGCCTGCAATTGTTCTGCTGTGACGAGCTTTAAGTAATCTTTGACGAGCTTATCAGCGGCTGGGTTACCCAAACCTAAGCGCACATCCCATTCACCATCCCGACCAACGGAGTGAAATATTGCGCGTAATTTGCCTATGTAGGAATCGATGGTTTTGTATGATAATCGTACTGGGCAACCACAAGGGAACCTTCCTTTCATTCCTATTTTCTCGCAGCCGTTATGGTGAACTTGTATCTTACCGTCTTTATCTTTAAAAATGAGAAAACGACATATGTCTCTAGGGGTAGCGCTCGTAACGGTAGTAAAGCCTGGTAGGCAAGACAAGAAGGTTTCAAACTCCTTCCTTAGGGAGTCTTTTTGCTTAGTGTATGCTGTGGCATTGCCGTAATCCATTAATTGTCGTAGGCGCTGATCGATATCATTCAGATTCAATGTAAAATCGCTTTTTGCTGTGGTCGGTTTAATCACCTTTCGCACATACCCACAGCGTTGGCAGAATCGAAAGTCCAAATCATTGGCGTAAGAACACGTAGGACACCTAACCGAGGGTGAGAAAAGTTTTGCCACCACAGGGAGGTCCTATAAATAAAGAGACAGAGGCTTCAACGCTGTTGCGATCATTTAATTGGTACATTATACAATCATTAATGTGAACAGTTGCAGGGAATATTTCCTTTTATACTTTAAATAAATACATGTAAGAAAATGCCTTTTAAAATTTTACATTTAAATGTTCCAGCCTGACTAAATGCTTAATATTACTGCCAGGCTACTGCGAAAACCCATAAGTCATAGGGTATATCACTATATTTCCACCCGTCCTTCGAGGGGGTCAAAAGAGCATTAGAGTCGCCTGCAGTTGCCAATCTAAGTTTCTTGGAAGAAACGCGCTGTAATATGGGCCACCAATACTTCCTAGGATAGGAGTCTAGGACCACAAAAGTGCTTGGGAGTTTGAACGATTGTAGAAAACGGAGAACTGGGCCTATAAGTACCTCTGGCGGAAAAACATAGGGGCAAGCCAACTCTGTTGGGAATAGAGTGAGGTCTTGTGCAAACAGATTGGTACCAAGAGAACCTGCAGTTGGATATGGTGAAAAGTGCGGGAGAGCTTTTCCTCTTCTATCTGTCATGGCATTGGTGTCAAGGGCCATAAGGTCGCAAGTATGACCGTGAGTACCCCCAAATTCGTGCTGAATCTTCGCCCACAACTCCGGCGAGATTGTGCGGTCAACTAAAGAGAGTCTTCTAGAAGGCGAATCAGCTGGGTTAAGATGAGTGGGAACGTATGTCATATGTAAAATAATATTCAGCTGCATAGTTGAGAAGAAGATCTTCTTGATTACATTAGTAAGGGACGCGCTTCTGGCACCCTTATTATTCCATGCGTGCATTACCACCTTGTTGTCAATGAAGACATCAACCCGAGAATCTCTCAAAAACTCCTTAAAGGCATGTAAACTGTTATCTACTGCTAGGGCTTCCCTTGTAGCTATATCGAGTGACTTCTCTTCCTTCGGCCAATAATCGGCTGTCTCCTGTTTCACCGGAGAAGAAATGATGCCTGCCCAGCCTGTTTGTGAGGCGTCAGTTGTGATCGTGACTTGACTATGTCTCTCGTCCCTCCAGCGTATGGGATCGTCCCATTGTTCTAGGAACAACCAGTGCTCTATCTCCTTGCGCAAAGCTCCGCGTACACAAATAGGCCTAGAATTGCGCACACCTGTGGAGATTGCTCGGCTCATCTCTCGGGTAAACAAGCAAGCAGCCGGGACCACAAGTGAAAATGAAAGGCATTTACCGATCAACCTTTGCAGTGTTTTGATAGATATGGTGTTGCGCATGAGCGTTTCCTTCACTAATTCCAGAAATTTCTCTTTTTTCGCTGGTACTAGAGCAAACACTTCTCTATTTGAGTCTATTAGGAACCCCAAGTATTTGACTATTGTTTGTGGCGTTAATATTGATTTACCCAGGCCAAGGAAGTATCCAAGACGTACCAGGTGATACATAGTTAAGAACAAAGCTGATTTCGCTGCCGCATAGTTCCGCTCATCGTTGGTTTCAAGGTTAGCATACTGGCCCTTGTTTAAAGAGACCTGTAATTGGCCGTTGTGTCTGTCATCTATGTAGAGCAGACAGGGAATCCCCTGGGTACGTAGGAAATTTGATGCCATAAGACCGGTCGAATGGTATGCATATGCAGAAATTTTCCAGCCAAAAGGAATTGTGTTGTACGTAAAGAACCAGCCCCCCCCCCCCCCCCCCCCCATTGTATTCCAAAGAAAGTGCGACTCTCTTCTGTTAACAAAAGGTGGTCATATCCAGATTTATCATCCAGGACAGTCTGGTAGGAATCTTTTAACACATAGCGTGGTAAGTCTGTTACTCTGTCTAAAGAGAAAGGTTTATCTATCATCCAGAGGTTTAAATATCTAGCATCGTGACAGAGCCTTGGCTTTGTTGGTTCAACGGTTAATGGAAGTACTATATATGGCGGGGGTACAATCCCGACTTTACCCACAAGAGAGATGGCGCCAGATTGCAGACGATCCAGTAGCGTTTTCCTTATAAAATCTCCAAAGTTCTCACATGAAGCGTTATTCCTGAATACTCTCGGAGGAGGTCTAGGCGAGTCGTAGTGCATTCCTTTAAAGCTTCCTTTAAAATGCGTAAAGTATGGAAATATGGATACCTTTTCTGTAATCCATTTCAAAACCTCTTCCTGGTTGGGTGCGGGTGCTATGTTAGCCATTTCCTGCCATCTTCTACTATGTCTGTGCAACTCTCCTGCTATGAAGTAATCTGGGTCTCTAAGAACTAGATTTGCAGGATCTCCTATAATTTCCCCCCTCTCTCACTAGGTGGATTGTGCTGTCATAAACGTCGTTGGCCGTCCTACCGTCACTGACAGATACGGGGTTTCCTTGAAGATTTACCCAACGGACATATTTTCTTCTCTCATAGCCCTCGTCGATGAGTTTATCAAATTCCATAGATTTCTCCCATGACCAAAATTGTGACTAAGAAACAAAAAGTGTAACGACATGTAAGAAAACTCAGTAAAACCCCGTAAGAGTCAGCAGACAGAGGACGGTTTTGACACAGCACGAAGCCGAGAGGGTGTTAAGGTACCCGTTTTCAAAACCTTCCACATCCGTTGACCCAACAAGGATTATCATTGGTCTGAGCACGTACGTAATATAATATATTTATATGGAAATTTTTCTTGCATGCTCGGATTCTATTCTTGTAATTAAAACTAAGGGACTAATATATGCTATAATATTTCGGTTTTAGCATGACATATTGAAACTGTTACTGTTATTCAGTTAAAGGTACTTTCACGCATTCGACCTAGAGCTCGAGGCGTTCTGAGGGTGTGAGTGACCATTGAAACTAATCCAACGTCAGTAAAAAGTATTCTCGTTTCGACCCCCCAAACTTCTTTAATATTTAATTACCATTGTTGTTTATTCATTAAATAACGGCCTATAAATGCAATCAGAAGATAAATCTGGTATAAAGTAAATAAGCGTTAATACAATTATGAAGATTGTGTGTATTTTTTTTTATTTATTTATTTATTTATTTATTTATTTAGAAGTTACAATCCATGCTTCATTGTTTGGCATTTAGGACACTATCCACTTATCATTTAGCTGTTACTGCTTGAACTGCTTCTTTCGTTCCCGCGACCCCTAGTGTTGAGTTGTCTTGGCCTTAGCCCAGGGCTCCTTCTAAAGCAGCGGGCAGCAATATGCCCGTACTTCCCGCATGCATAACATTGTGGACTGGGGCTTCTCCATCCACGACCCCTGTATGAGTTGTAAGGCTCCCACTGGTTACGATGCCAGTATGCCGGCCTTGGACCCCACGCTGCTGGCCCCCAGGGGGCATTTCTTCCGCCTGCCGCCTTTTCCACCTTTGCTACTGCCTCGTAAACTGTAGTGTGGTCCTTACTACCCAATAGTCGCATCACCAAGGATCTAAAATGTTCCTTAGGTAGGTCAATCTTTCCTCTTGCCGTCTGGTATACTAATCGATAGTACTCTTTTTTCTCGTCCTGGTTATCCCTGGCGGTATTCTGCAGGGTTTCCAACAAATCAATGGCCTCATACTTGTTGAACTCAGACACTGGACGGGCTGAGTAATCCATTATCCGCTTCACTACACCCTTAACTGTCAACTTTGTGAGCTCCGCCACTGATTTTTCAAGGCTTCCCAAACCTTTGACGAGTGCCTGAAATAAAAGACACCCTTTTCTAAGATTCTTTGTAAGATAATTAGTTCTAACAAATTGTAGTTCAATTACATCCTTTAATCATATACTGCCATTTATTACTTTATATCTTATTTCAAGTCTTACGTTTGTTTCTGTGTTTTAATTTAATTCCATTTCGATTTATTTAGTTATTTTGCTAGGATAACTTATTTTGATCTATTAAATTTATAGACTTATACTTATATGATAAATCTTATTTCATTTCCATATTATCAATTTCAACGGTACATTTTTTTTTTTTTTTTTACTTCATTTCGTTCTCTTTTCATTTCAATTCTATATCTGATATTTCATTTTATATAATCTATATTTTACTTTCCGCTTTTCCTTCTATATTTCCTTTCTATGTCTCTCATTTAATTTTCATATTTTCCTTTCATATACTTAATTCATCTCCAAATATTTCGTTTCCTTTTCACATAATTCATTTCCTTTTCATATATTAAATTTCATTTCGACATATACCATTCCATTTCATATAATTCCATTCCATAGATTTCATTTCTTTTTATCCAATTTATTTTCATATATTCGTCTCGTTTCAAATATTTCATTCCATTTCCATATATTCTACTTTCTTTTCATACATTTCATTTCCATATATTTCATTTCCTTTTCAAGTATTTTATTTCCATATATTTTATTTTCTTTTTTATATATTTCATTTCCTTTCCATAAATTTCATTTTTATATATTTCACTTCCATATATTTCCTTTTCATATATTTCATTTCCATATATTTCCTTTTCATATATTTCATTTCTTTTTCATATATTTCATATATTTCCTTCTTCATATATTTCATTTCCTTTTCATATATTTCATTTTCATTTCATTTCCATATTCTTCATTTCCATATACTTCATTTCCATATATTTCATTTCCTTTTCATATATTTCATATCCTTTTCTTATATTTCCTTTATTTATATATTTCATTTCTTTTTTTTTTATATATATATTTCATTTCCTTTTCATATATTTCCTTTTCATATATGTCATTTCCATATATTTCCTTTCCATATATTTCATTTCCATATATTTCCTTTTCATATATTTCATTTCCATATATTTCCTTTTCATATATTTCATTTCCATATATTTCCTTTTCATATATTTCATTTCCATATATTTCATTTCCATATATTTCCTTTTCATATATTTCATTTCCTTTTCATATATTTCCTTTTTTATATATTTCATTTCCTTTTCATATATTTCATTTCGTTTCCATATACTTCATTTTCATATTTCATTTCCATATATTTCCTTGTCATATATTTCATATCCATGTATTTCCTTTTCATATATTTCATATCCATATATTCATCTCTTTTCCATATATATTATATTTCCTTTTAAATATTTAAATTCCACGTATTTGATTTTTTGTATATGCAATATAAATGTGTTTAAAACATATATTTTATCTGCATATAACTATGCTAAAACATGAATAAGTGCGCGAAGAATAAGACTAAACAAAAGAGCACTTAACGCCACGCCCGTCTTTACCTAGTAGCGCATATTTAACGTATCATGGGAATAGAATTGCTCAATATACCGCGTGACTAGAATAGCTTGAAAAATATAGCACAAGACAAATATGTATTTATAAAGGACTTGTATGTAAAATAAGCCTAAAATACTAATTTTATAACCCCCTGTATAAAAACGTATATATACAACCATGAGTATGGGTATCTAGAATAATACTGAACGCACATGTACGAGAATAGTACGGTCTAAACATACAAATACTATAAATGCAAATATGGACGCTAAGCGAAATGTGTAGAATAAAAAACAATGCTTTTTATTTGCAAATGAAAACGATAAAGAAAGACTGCACAGAGAAAATACCGTCCCGAAATATAGCAAAATTTTAAAGGGCTAACCTGCCACACATAGAGACACAATAATAATAAAACTAGCGTCAAAGCAGATAAAGTTATATACCTCAAGTCGTTCTTGTTGAGATGGCACTGGTTCGACAACATTAGCATTAACCTCTCCGGCCTGTGGATCTGGTGCAGCATTTTGAACGGGAGCTACGGGAGCGTTGACTTCGTTATTCAAGTTATCGACAGCAGGTGCTGGATATTGGACGTTGTTGTTCGCCATAGCGCTGTAACGTTGACTGGTCAATTAGTTGAGCCGAAGTGCATAATTTATTCATAGTCATAGTCTTATATACGCTGCTTTAATTTATGCAGCGTGAATAGCGTGATAAGGTACGATGTCATACACCGAAAGCAGTAACAATTCTAAATTGTAATAATTTGTAATTAATAATAATTTAAGTGTAAAAAGGCGTAATAAAGTGTAATACGCTGGAAACAGAAAAGAAATTCAAAAGCAGTGCAAAAGAAAATATCGACATGTAGTAAAGCGTAATGGCCGGGGGAGAAATTTCTCACTACTTTTTTGCGAAAAATGGACTTTAGTAAAAGGGATTAGTTCAGTGTTTCACAGGCGTATGAGAACCCCTGTTTCACTGTTCCCAGCAACACAAAAAAACTGATACATTATGCATTTACAAGTTAGTGCAAAAGGACTAGAATGCAGTAATCTAGCATCAAGGTGGCGCATTTAAACAGAGTATATTAACAACCTGGTCGGCCATGGCGAAAGGACTACTGAACGCGCTAAACACCACAATGCTGCCACACGCAAAATAACATTATAGCAATTTAGTGAGAAAAAAATTGTGGTTACTACAGTGCGTTGCCACGCATGAAAAAACTGACGTATTCCAATTCTGGAAAAGACTTCGCAATTTACAACCATGATTGCAAAAGCAATATCTTTATTGATAAAAATGTCGCGGACATGAGAAAACTCATTTTATAGTCTAAGAAAAACAACAAGAATATTACACCATGTTGTCGCCACGTTGTAGTAAGCTCTTGGTGCTTACAAAATTCAAAAATATCTAATGAAATGCAAATTGAAAACTATTACTGAGGATTGTTTTGATGAGTGACCGTAAATCAAAGTGATTTTAGATGTCTTTAAGATGTCTTAGGTACCTTCATGAAATATGAGGCTGTATTTGGGTCCATTGGATCACTTCTTATTGGGTAAATATCGAATGACCAATTATAATTCCGAGTCTCCGTTGTATCAAAATGGTTTATTGACTTTGCAACCATGCTAACATACACAAAGTAAAACATCTAATAGTCTTTTGACTGGATCACATCCAGATTACATTTTTACCAGCGAATTTTGTTTCCTTAGAAACTGTACCGCTAAAATGGAAAATTTTAATTTATCATCAGTAAAGTCCTTTACCATACGGTATTCGTCCAGGAAGTCGATGGTGCGCACGTTCCCCCTTCTTTACACAACAACCCTTTTTACTGACAGATATTTAAAGCAACTGCAAGTAAAACACAAACCTGAGAATAGATATCCTGGTCCCAGAGGCTCTCGTTCCTCTCACAACTCGAAGTAAATAAAGCCGCGGCTTTGTTTACTTCGAGTTATGAGAGGAACGAGAGCCTCTGGGACCAGGGTAGAGAATAGAAAGAAGTCGATTGCTGCGCAAATTGAAGGCCGAGCACTACACGCGCCATCGTGGCACTTCTTTGTCGCTTGGTACGTTTCTCGGGGCTTAACGTTTCTCTCACTTTAAAGAAAACGAATTTTAAAACAGTTACAAACGCGCGCGAAAAATATTTCCTTGGTACCAGCGAACATTTTTTAGAGCTTGTTTTTAAGGAAGCGAATTGGCGCAACTTGCCGATTGGAAGCAAGTCTTTTGTTTTTGTATCCATCTGCTGATTGGAAAATAAGACTTTTCCCTCGTAGAAGGGCCAATGTTTCAACACAAAACCAGGCCCTTGTAGTGCAGCTGGGAGGGGAGGGGAGGGTGGTGTTGAGTGATCATCAGCCGGACCATCATTCAGGTTTTTACTAATAATCGAGGAGAATGTTCTTCGATTTATAATTGTCAGGTTTCGCGTCTTCTCAGATATAGTTGTTAAATTGGCCAAACATGCATTCACATTAACTAAGGGGGACATAAAAGACTGATGAGGACGCATGTGCAGGTCACGACCATCCTGGGTGATAGGCCTACACTAATACATACTAACTACTAACTACCAATAAACCCCATGCTCGTAAAACCGGATTGCATACTATAGATAGTAGGAATTATCAAAGCGTATACATTGAGGCATTAGGTGAAATGCGCTACTAAGCACTGCATTATACTTTCTCTTTATTTTGATCCCTAGCTTATCGACCTTGACAAAACATTTAATCCCAATTCGGCAATATTTTCTCCGTTGGTACTCATCCCAAAATAACCACTGATCCCAGGTCCCATATACCATGTTATGTGACAACCCTGATACATGTTTAAGTCATACGAACAGCTCCACTGCTACTTTTATTCCATGGCGGCCATGTTCGTCGTTATTATTTCCGGGGCGAATCCAGACATTTTGAATTGGGGGGGGGGGGGGGAGGGGGGGCCACTAGGCAAAAAATGATCCGTAAATTTTGAAAGGAGGGAACAAATAAAAAACAAATTAAATCAAAAGGGGGCACCCTGTATTTGTTAGAAACTAAATAATGTGAAGTCGTTGCAAGCACAATTTCTGGATACAGTTCATATTGAGAGTTCTAGTAGATTTCTGAAAGCTTAATTAGTATGGGGATGCCAGGCCGTAACAATACCGGCCCGGAAAGGCCCCGGCTATGCCATCCGCCTTAACATTTTTCTTTAATTTTTTTGTTATTGAACTGAATGCAACCCACGTCAGGTATTCTACAGACAAAACCTTTAGACGGGCATCCATAAAAAAAATATTTCTAGACGTTTTTTGGTACCTTGGTTAGCCACAAGTCTTGTTCTTTGTATGTGAAAACACTAAATGCAGTCGAACAAAGCTCCCACAAGCAAAACTATAGCACTATAGACTTTGATTTTTTTCAAACTTTCTTTCCTTCAAATTTATGTCCGAGTTGTTTTGCAGGTAGTTTCTGAGTGTCGCGTCATCAGGCTCTTTCCTTATGTCATATCATAAATGATGTGGAAACGCTGTCTTTGTTCTCCATTGAAATCCTTACCATGTATATATACAATTCAACCAGTAAATCGTTTTCGTATTAGTGGGAAACGGTTCGGTTACGATACAGCTACGATACGACAGATTATTAATAATAATTGAATTTAAATAGCAAATATAAAGCGAATTATATCTAGCATAAAGCGCTTCATGTACAAACTTCTATATGTAACTGAACAAAAAATAAGGCCTACTCCGGGCCCTGAAATCGCATTAAATCGCCTAAAATCACCCAACATTGCCTAAAATCGCCTAAGATCGCAAAAGATTGACTTGAGGTTTACACTCAAAAACATCCAAAAAACGTTTAAGAGGACAATATCAACGATTTTGAATGTCAGTCAAACAATTAAATTTAAATACATATACAGCAGTTGGGGAGAAAAACTAAAATTGCCTTAAATCGCCTAAAATAGCCTTAAATCGCCTTAAATAGCCCTAAATCGCCTTAAATTTGGGCTTATTCGTGGTTGAAAATTGCCTTATATTGCTTAAAATGACCCAAAATTACGGCAATTTAAGGGGTAGGCGGCCTAAAAATAAAAGCTATCAAGCAATGAGTCGACGATTGGGAATTTGCTTAGACGTTACGCTTGCAATACGATACGGTACTAATTGTTTGCCATTTATACGAAAACGATTCTGTGTTCAAACATATGCATGCACAATCTTCTTGATCTCTTGGCTTGTTTATAAATTAATATAAAAACAAAGTAAATAATAAAGACGTTTTCACATAGCCAGTTGATGACTTTGTACACTGTGACAAGAGGAAGTTTTTAACTCTAACCCGTGGCCAGTTTTGTATTCCAAGGAAAAGATAAAAAAACATCAGTCTGCTCGAAGAGTTTCAGCGTTTTTACTGACTCACAGAAAAATTAATTCTTACCAATCAACAGTTTACTGAGGAAAGTTGAACAAAAGACGTACCAGAGCAACGTCGGACTAGTTATTGTTACAGAAACAGCCTATAGAATACTAAAGTCTTGCGGGTTTCTTGATTGTTTGAATCGGGTTTACATGTAGACTGCCCATCCCACTATAACTACAAGCATGTTTGCAACAGCAAAGCTAGATTTTATCATCATTTGACATCGAATATATCAACAGGTATAGTAACCAGCCACGGGGCTGGTTACACGAACAAAAACAGCGACTAAAACGTTTATACAAATTATATGCCTTAGTGCAACCGTGGTCCATATTACCCTGCTTGGCAGAGCTTTCTTTCTTGAGAGAAAAGGAAGGCAAAAACTAATCGTCAGATTTTTAAAAATTTCACATAAAAAAAGTACATGATGTTGGCATTTCAAAATAGCACTTCGTTTTCGAGATATTTCGCTCGAAACTTGGAAAAATCGGCAAAAAAACTAACAAATAAATTTAGCGCGCGCTCGTGTACGTAAACGTCGTTTGTTCAAAGCTTTTCTTAGGGCGCGCGCTCGAGTTCATGTGCAGAGAGGATGCGCACGAGCAATGCGCGCGAACATCCTAAGTAGGGTTCCTACGCCGATTGAGTTTCGTCTTGCTTGATTCCTACATTTTACCAAATATCTCAATGCGCTTTACAATTCCTAATATTTATAGTTTGTAATCCGGTTTTACAAGCATGAGATTGATTAGTAATAAGTACGCATTTAGTGTATCACCGAGAATGCTCGTAACCAGCGACGTCCTCTGTCTCTCTTTAACATCCCTGGTTAATGTGAAAATTAATTAGTCAAGACAGCATGGGATACAATAAAAAACAATGATGGCCCAGGTTCAGCCGGTTTGTTTGTTGTCATGGTTTTTTTTTTTCATGTTTGTTTATTTTCGTGTATTTGTCTGTTTGTTTGTAGTTTCATATATTTATCTTTTTTAATGTTTGTTTATTTGTTTGTCTGTTTTGCTCCCAAATGGAAAAAAACTTTTGATTTCTTTTTCCAAGAGGGCTACCTTATTAAAAGTAGACTTTTCTTTTCCCGTACGTGAAAACAGGTAATTTATCCTGTGTGCAAACGTAAAACATTTTTATTTTTATTTATCTTGATTTTGATTCTGTTATTGTGATTTCACACATGTGCGACTTTGTGGTGACTCTGGCCAATGATGACTCAGTAGTTAGCGTACAATTAATCAGTTTTGTTTGTTCAACATTAAACATTAATATAGACGATTATAACAGCAAGTGGACTAAGTTATATCGCTTGAAACAATTTGCTTTAATAAAGACATAAGCGCCGGGCATGTCGACAAAACTAACATTGCTTCTCCTTTGGGTACATATAAAGTACTGTATATTCTTAAGAAACAGTCTCATAAAAAAACAACAACCAACAACAAACAAACAGACAAAAACTTGTTTAAGAACAACTGTTTGTGAAGTTCGGAGAAAGGCTGTTTGTGGTCAGTTGAGGAAGACAAGTCAAACTAATTGCAGCCTTGACCAAGACTGTTTGTGCAGTCGTGAAAAAATAGTTTGTATAGTTTTGAAGGGTCGGTTGCATGAAGGCTATCCATTGGATAAACAACTACCCATAGGATAAAATCCAGGGGATAGCTTTTATATATGGATAAGTTATCCAGGCCACGTGCAACTGGCCGGTCCCTGATGTATATATGGTCTTCCAAAAGGCTCTTCGTGTAGCGATTGAGAACGACTGGTTTTATGTGCAGTTTACTCAAGACTGAAAAAAAAACATGAAATAAAGACAAACTAATTACTACAAATAGTTGGTAACTATTTGGCTGAAAAAAAAAACTATTTATTGGCTGCGTTCATACTAACCCGGATAAATCTGAGAACGCAACTTTATTCATCCGGTTAGGCCCACACGCACGAATCCGTAACAATTTTATGCTAATTCTATTGTTCGACGAGCAATTTTTGTCAAGGTATCGGAACAAAATTAGTTACGTTTTCAAATTTATCCGGCATAGTGTAGCCAGAGTCTATGTCATTAGTACTCAAACAGAACACAATGACTGACAAAAGAAAGAGTAATTTTATGGTTGAGTGATAGTGACAAATTGTTACTAAATAACTACTACTTGTTATTATTTGGTTTGTTTTTATTTTATGGCTTTCCTGCCTTTGCTCTATCTACTCTTGAGCAAGACTGTTTGTGCAGTCTAAGTCATCTTCATTGCCCGATTTCGTACCGTGAGTGCCTGGGGCTAGTTTCCTCTATATTATGTCAATCAACAAAAGACTTCTGCTATGAATGCGAACCTCAAACCTTACAAAATCCCAAAGTTTGATGCCTGATTGAATGAAATCAGAGTGAGATACAAGTCTTCAAATTTGCAAAGAAATGTATGAAATCCGGACGTTTTGTCCGGTTCCCATACATTTCCTTCCAAATTTTGGACTTTTGGACAGCTTGCAACTCTGGCTACACTATGCCGGATAAATTTGAAAACGCAACTTTTGTTCCCATACCGTGACAAAAACTGCTCGTTAACAATACGAAATTAACATAAAATTCTTTCGGATTCATGCGTTTAAGTGTGGACGAAAGGCCTAACCGGATAAATAAAATTTCAAATTTATCCGGGTTAGTGTGGACGTAGCCTCATTCAAATTTTATTCTATAAATACTCATAACTTTGTGATTATGATGAACATTGATGCGATCATTCAAAATATTGACTCTTTGGTGGATTGGAAAAGTGTAAGGGAAATTCATCCCAAACCTCACGGTATGAAATCGGGCAACGAAAAAAGTGAATCTATTGTTTTGAAACGGGAGTGACTGACTTGCATCTTTTGTAAAATAAATCGATTTTATTGTTGACGTTTAAAAAGGTTTTTTTATGAACACTATACTAAAATATATTCATCATTTGATATTTCCAATATTATTTAGAAAGTCATTATATTGGCATGGCTACTTTCAAGGGATCAGTATTATATACTAGAACGAATGCAGAGATTTTAAATTTTCTGTAAACCAATAAAACAGGCGCAGCCAGTTTTAGGCGCACGGCTCTGCGAATTTCTCATCTCAAATATGACAAAATTATCCTTAAAAACAGAAAAAAAAAATGAAAATCAGATCAGTCGACAGTGTAATTTCATACATTGGAGCTCTAAACAATTACCAGGCGAAATCAAAATTATTTATTGTACAACTCTACGCCGACTGAATGCTGAACTCATAGTAGCCTGTTTATGACTGCTTTTCAAAAATTGTTGGAAAACCTTTAGCAGTATTAAGAAATAGCGCTTGAGGTAATTCTCAATCATTTCACTAAAAATCTTCAAATTTCATTTGTCAAATCTTTTAAGCAGTTTGTTGGGCAATGAAATTTCAATAAAACGAGAATTTTGGAGTAGTTGCTCTCTTGAAAATAATCAAACCTTATCAACTTGGCTTAGGCAAACACGTTATCCCATCTTGAGTGTAATTAAAAATCCAAACAGATTGTTGAACGATAAGGGTGTTTTTTTTCTTCTTTGTCAAATGCCTGAGTGAATAGGATGCACAACACTCGAGGCTCATTCATGTGACGCGGTTAGTTTCACTTGACAATTCTACACTTGATCATTCATTTTGAAAATGTTCTGAACTGAAAGCGAAATACATAGGCTTAATAAAGGCGTCAGTTACTCAATGCCGGGAAATGGAGAAATAGTTTAAAAATAAATTTAGGGTGGACTTTTAATTCTGGATACAATTTAAATGATATGTTTAGCGCCAAAGGCAAACTGAGAGACAAAACTGGCTGGGAGCAAAATAAGTGATCGATAAAAAAATTTAAAAAATATATCAAATGACGTTCCTGTCAGAAGTAAAATGATATTTTCTGTATGAAAAATTAAATCACGACATTGACATCCTTTTATTGAGATGAATCAGTGTTCAAACGCTCAAGCGTTTGCGCCGTTTTGAACGTGCGCACTCAAAGTGCCGAGGTTTTTTTCCTATTTTAATATTTTGCGTAGTTTACCAGGTAATTACAATTAATAATATCACCCTTTCAGATAATATTTACCAGCTATTCCATAGTATAGTGTACTGGTTGCAGTTACAGCTAATACGCCAAGAAACCCTGGAAAGCGCAAGTTTATGATAATAAAGTCGAGTGTATTTTTCGGCCAAACATCGACCAACATGATCTCCGGAAACTGTACACTTGGGGTGATTCAAATAAACTCGCAGTCTTTCCTGAAAAATACATTGTCATTCCATCGTTAACACTATGCAGCTTATTGAAATAGTTATTCAGTTCGTTTGTTTTTAGGTGGTCAAATAGTAAAAACCAACAGTTAAAACAACGTGTACAACAACAGGTGGGCCCTTTGTTGACGTCGCCATCTTGTTTACCAAGTAATGTCTAGATTGGTGCGAAATGTCTATGAAATATTTAAAGAATGCTTTTAAAATAATTTATAACAAGTTGAAAATGCTACAAATAAATATGCTACAATAAAAAAATATTTGAGGAAATAAATGCTTGAAAGCTGGCAGCGTCAACAGCAAGCGAGCGAAAATGCACGTTTTCGTTCAATGTACATGTTACGTCATTGAAGGAAGTTGTAGCTGAAGTTAAGAAGTTGATAAACTGGCAACGGTCAAGGGTACGAGAATTATGAATTTATTGCTAACAACTTTTGTATATCTGTATAAATGCCATTATAAGAAAAAGAGAATTTCGCACATTTTGGAAGTGCCAACTGTGGTACAAAAGGCGTTACTTTCTAGCGTTACATTGACTTTCGTTTCTAAACCGTTAACTGATTGGTCAGTTTCACAAAAGCCCGAGCAGAAATTCCGATAGTAGGAAAGTTGTGATTGGCGAACGACCGAAGAGACGTCAGCCGACCAAAGTGCGAACAGACGAATACATTGTGTCTGCTTCTCCGTTATTTTCGACCGGAGACGATTTGCAGAATTTACCGTGTTGCTTGCTAAAAAAACACCGCATTTTGGAATAATTGAGTTTATGACCTGCGTCAGGCTCCATTGTAAAAGGTTAAGCTGTCTTTTGATTTGAATCGACGCTGTTTTTTGGATGAAATTCACGGTTGGAAGAGCTATAAACTGAAGCGACATCGATGGAGAGATGATACAAGTTCATCGTACTAGTTAATCCACGGACAGCGATCTTTATGATTATTAAATACGTGGTGCTTTGAAACAACCAAATGATGGAACATACTGAGAGTTTTATGTTTTCTTCGGGAGCCGTTGGCGATGGTTTAGTTGACGAATGTAAGTTTGCTTGAATATGTATATAGTGTTGCTCGAAATACCTAGTTGCCTTCGATTTGGCTGTCGATTTGTGTTCGTATGAAACGATACCGTTTTATCGAAGTTACTAACTTTTCATCTCTTCCCCCGCAGATGAAAACGACCCAAACGATAAATCTTCACATGGAAGACTTAGAAAACGCAAAATCAATGTGCCATTCAAGTAAGTGAACTTGGTGTTTTGTTCGATGTGGTCGATATGTCGAACGCGATAACTGCATCACAACGCTTAAAGCTCTAGATTGTTGTCGATAAAATAGTCTTTTTTTACGAATGTGTAATGAAGATGTTTATTATTTTTGCAGTGATGAATCAGACGACGATGACAATGACAAACCAGAGAGTAAAATGGCAAGGTAGGGCTATCACATCCTTCCAGACATCCAATGTTTATTTATTTGGTTTGTACCAGAATCAGTCACACAGACCCATTTCTGCAGTCATTGTAGAAAGAACCATAATTTTATCGATTAATGAAAACTGCTAAACCCTTCAAATTTCTATCATGCGTTTAAAACATCGTTATTTTTAGCGTATGTTATAGTTTAGTTGAAAACTTGGGGAAAGTTATATTTTCGAGTTGTTTACGGGACTGGGCTCTGTGGCAGACTGTACGCATTAGCGATCCAAACTCATGTTTTTAGCACCTTTTTAAACATCAAACTTTGTGATTTTTGTGTTTTACAGCAATGCGATTAATGGTGCAGGATGTATTGATTGTGTTTTATAGTTTATTATTTTTAATTTTGAACGATGTTTTTCGACATAGTAAATATGAAAATGAAACATGCTTATTTGTTCCATACAGACAAACTGTTGGCGAGGGGGACAATGTAAAAGATAAATTTGCCAGGTAAGACCCCGCTCTTTATATTCTATTACACAAAACGTCAACATTTTCAACTCATTATTAAATTCTAACATTTCAAAATCAAATTATCACAACGACCTTGTGTGTGTGTTAGAAAATTTCGAGAATTGAGTCTGGGGCAATTTTTCTCTGGTGCTATCTGTCAAGTTACTTCAAATGAATTGGAGTACTAGTGCTAGATAAAGGATTTTTATGAAGAAAAGCTCTTAGCATTAGTGATGTTCTTCTACAAATCCTTCAGCTGCACTAAAAAACTGGAAATGGTGTTGCTAATCATTCTAGAGTGGACAACTCTCCCCCACATTGCTTCGAATTTCCTGTCAATCCGCATTGTTGAGAAAGTGTAGAATTAGGAAAAAAGCTTTTAAGGGTGTTTAAAATCCCCTACTTGAAAACACACACCATTCATGCCATTTGCCTCAGGATATAACACTACAGTTATGTTGACCAAAGCGGTTGTGGAAACTGTAATTTGTGCTTCAAGAGGGAAATTATTTCTAGTAATTGGAAAGAGGCTTAAATGCAGTGCATTTACATAGAGCCTAAAAGGACTGAATGATTCACACAAATATTAAAAGCCCTGACAGCAGTACACAATAGTTTGTTGCCTAGTAGAGGAAGCTATTTACTGGGATATTAATGGTATTGATACCATCTTTCATGTTCTGTCCAACAAAAGTGTACTTTTGAGGTGTTATTTTATTGTGTCCAGGAACTGTGAAAGTGGCCATCAGACCGTGGCGAATAATGCTCTTATCAATGATGCATTTCACAAACCCTCTCCTTTGATAAGCAAAAAGTAAACCTTAGTTCCAATATCAATGGATTGAAACAACCATATAATTGGTTTACAAATATATCTTGACTGACATCAAGCATATGTTGAGTATTTGTGTGTAATTTGACAAGCAACCATCCCAACTAATGGCGTTTCTGTGTTTGAAAAAGGCCATTGTTTGAGGCTTTCACGTTGGCAGGAATTGTAATTAGCTTTCTTGAATGTACTAATACAATGATGGTCTAGTATAGTGATAAATGTTCACAATTTTGGTCATTGTGTGGTACAAGTGACTGACAGTTTTCTGAGATTCCAAACCACAGTCCGATAATAACACAGCTTGGCTGGAATTAGATGGATGTGCTGCTAATACAGAATAAAATAGCATGGAGCTTTATGCTAAGTAGATCAATTGGATTAGGTGATATTTGAGTTATCTGAATAGAATCTCAATTTGCTGGAGTTTCGTCTCTTTTCTTAACTCTATGTCCATACACCTGAGATAATGAAAACACCATCAAAACTCTAGCTGGTTTTAATCTATAGTATATTACTGTAACATGTTGACAGAAAGGTTAAAAATAACATCATTTGATCTTTAAATTAGAGAATGAACTTGTACTATGATCACAAATTTCTCAAACATATAATTTATTTGTAAATATCAGAAGTAGATTTTAACACCTCAACTCATGCAATCACTGTATTGTCTAAATTTCTCTATTCTTTGACTCTAACACCTGGGTTTGAAAACCAAAGTCTCTTATACAAAGAAACAAAGAACTACCTTAGATCAGCTAAATTACTTTAATATACCTAGTTGGGTGTTCAATATTGTTTCTGAGCAAAACATTATCTACTGTGACTTCCAGTTTGAAAATAGCTCTTCTTGCCCTAGTGTAGGTGAAGATTTAATTTTTATCTTGACTTAACAAAAGCAGATTTAGTTTGGTGTCAATATTGTTGTTTTACAAGCTTATCAACCAAATCCTTGAATATATTGCTCTCTATATTTTTTTGAAGTTGGGTCATCGAAAAACAACTGTTTTAAGATTATACCAAGTAGATGATTTTGAACTTTCATGCCTACAAATTGTTTATTGAATGTGGACCATTGCAATGACCTATAAAATATTTACTTACTATATTCACACTTAAGTGAGTTTAATAATTATTTTTCTGTTGTCTATGCCATTAAGTTCTGCATTGTGTTAATCGAGACATTATTCCATCACTTTTTACAAGACAGTTCAGTTGAATTCCATCATGCTGACTGCAAAATGAACCAACATGATCTTCAATATGAAACCATTGATTATTCAAGTTTGTAAGGCAGTATTAATATCATTGTCCATGTGGCGAGGAGAGCTAAGAGTAAATCTTCAAACACACAAGCTAGATTAGAACTATTGTGAATGCAGTTAATAGAAAAAAACAGGGGGGTAAAAAACAAGCATTCAAAACACAAGCACATGCTAAAAATAAACTAGTATCAGATGCTGCAGCATGGATGTAACACAATAGGTGTCTTAATCCTATTGCACACTGTCTGTCATGTGTCTGAAATACTGTTTGACAGTGTCCAGAGACTGTATGATGTTTACCCTATGTATATACAGTTTGTAGCTTCACTTCAATGAGTACAGTAGGACATACATTTTAATTTCATCTAAATCTGAGCCAGTATTAAAGACATTTAATACTTTCATCATGCCATATAGTATTATTACAGTTCCACATAAAAAGTCCACCATTATCTTAACTTCTGTCCAGGAAATGCTTTGTTATTGAAAAATGTGCCAATGACTTATATTGTACATATGTCAAATAGTTGGATCTCAATATCAAGTTTAATAAAAAGCTCTGACATGCTCTTGTGTAAGAGTATTGTCTTTGACCATTGTTTTGGCATTGACCAGAAAATGTGTGGTGTACCAGCCCTTGTCATTAATATGTAATGTAGATAGCCTTTATTTGATGTCTTTATTAATGCAGACATAAAATATGATTACTTCTACATGATTTAGCTTGAGTTTACACAAAGTTCTGCATCCATTGTTTGGTCATTTGTCAATTCAGACATTTGCACATGATTGTACAAGATTCTGATATTATATATGTTTGACCTCTTAAAATGTGATGTCAACTTCTTCTCGGTTACCAATCAAACATTTTATCCTGAAATTGTATCTTAAGTTATAGTGATATTATACAAAGTTAATTATTTGATAAATAGTTCAGTATTTATTTGCTCTAGAAGCTTCAAATTTGGCAGAAGTACATTGTTTGAAATGCTCTCAAAGGATATGAATGTAGATTTTCTGTAGGATTTAAAATAAAACATTTTGCTTGAATTATCACGTGGTTGCAACGGTAGAATTGTCCAGGATATATTCAGTGTTTTAACTGTGAAATAAATATTATTGCTCAGTTTGATTAACACATCCTTTCTGATTCTTATGAAGTTATCACCACAATATTGTGGTGTATTCCAGACATTTACCAGGAAAACTATGGTGTTTTCAACAGGAATCTAATATTTTGTTTTAACATACATATAGGAGGTATCTGGCATAATTTGCATTTTACAATCCAAAAATTAAATTTCTATTTCAAACATTTTAAAATAAAGTGAAATATCTAAATTTTGGTTGCTTTACATGATACAATAAGACATATGGTATTAAATACAATAGCATTACATTTTGACGAAAAACTAATGTGAAGCAACACCCCTTAAAATTATAGCTTAGTAATTAATTTGATAGACATTCTGGGTCATCCATTGCCCTTATGTACTGTGATGCCCCTTAGAAGCAAATTGTTGTTTGAGCACAAAGGATTATAGTAATCGGAAGGGGCCACATCAATGCAAATTCACAGAAATTCCTGTTTCTCCAGGAGCAAATATTGTTAAATTTCCTATTGGATTTGGCGGTTCAACCTTTCCTCGTAATCAAACAGTGATAGAACAGTTACCCAGAGCCTTTTTCTTTTCTGTTTGGAACCAGAGAGGGGTTTGGGTTTAGGAATGATTTGATAGAGTGTTGTGCGTACATAATAAATCACTATTGGCATTCAGACTACATACTTGGCTGTAGACTCTGTCAGTCTATCTTGTGATAAATATTAAGAAACAGTAGCTCACTCACCATACTGAAGCTGTCCAGTGATTAAACCTGAATTAGTATCTCACTAGTTACTATTGTTTGTCAAAAATAGGGGTCAGCTTTTGAGTGGTAATCAGCGGCAGATCCAGGAATTTTGAAAGGGGGGGGGGGGGTGATTGTAATCGGTAAAATTAAATGTATAAAACTATGCTGAAAAGAAATTTTATCAAAAAAGTAGATTTAACTGTTCAACAAGGGGGTGACTAGTCACCATTGTTGCCACCCCTAATACCATCTTTGAGAGCACATTTATTATAATAATAAGTATATCCAGCAAAAAAAAAAAAAAGAAAGAAAATGCTGTCTTACTGTATTCTAAAAAATGAGTGTGAGAGTTAGACTTACATCCTTCAGTTCTTTCAGAGATAATATTTTTAGCAAAACAATGGTGGAACTAGGAGAGGGGTGCAATTGGTGAGCACCCCCTCCTGAAATGATTACAAGTCTTTTATCTTTTTTTTTTCAAAATAACCTCAGTATTTCATGTTTACTGGGTAGTGTGCCCCCTCCTGATGATGATGCAACCCCTCCTGGAAGTAATTCCGCATCCGCCTCTGCTAAAAAGTATGAAATATATAACTTGGATAATAGCATATTAGTTGATTATATGGTTATATGAAAATAATTTCAAAACTGACATTTATATCATCATTATGTGAAAAATATGAAAAATGTTGTCACAATGTTTTGATAAGCTCACAGTCTACTTGTGCACTATTTTCCAATGCTCTTGTTTTTTAAATAGCAAAAGTTATTGGTCATTTTAAGTTACTTTATTAGAATTATACTAAACTTTTTAACTAATTTAAAACCATAGTTGGATGTAATTTTGTCATAGCTTCCAAAAACGAAGTTGCTTTTTTATATATTTCCACCTGAAAATAATTCATCAATAAGCAAGATGAGGTCATTATCTTGGGAGCAGTAGCACTCCATATTGTAGATTTTACGATCATGACGTGCATGTTAAAAAGTGGTTATTATAATATGATTTTCAGATGAAGACATGTTTCAGCAGTTCTGCTACAATCAGCAGTAGATAAAATAGATTACAAAGCTTACAGTTGACTTCTCTCTGTTGTTTCCTTTACACATCATATACATTGCAATCACTTTACATATTCATTTACTTTTTTGCTATATTGTTAGTCAGCTTTATTATCTATATTATCTACTGATGATGGTAGTCGGACTGCCAAAACATGTCTAGAATTAAAGGATTTAGACTTTATCTGAAGATTATTCCACAATTCCTGCTGGCAATACTTTTATTTTTTATGATTGATGACTAAAAAGACCATATAAGCCAATATAATTGTCCTGCTCTCTGCTCACTAAAAACTGACATTTATCATTTTCTAACTGATTATTTTCCTCATTTAACTGATATTTTCAATTAATTTATTTCTCAAAAGCATGTATTATCAGTTGTTTTATCACACAAAAATGACACTTTCAAAAGTGACATTTTATGATTGTTTTATCACATAAAAAGTGGCATTACCAAAATGAATGTTTGTGTCAAAAAAACTAGACTATTGTTTTTTTTTAATATTGTTGTTTTTCTCAAAAAGTAGCATTTGAAAGTGATTATATTTTCTCACCAAAACTGAGGTTTTCAGATGTATGCACAAAAAGCTAACATATTCAATGGTTGTTATTCTCCTACAGGGAAAATCATAGCGAGATTGAAAGAAGACGTCGAAATAAGATGAATGCATATATAAATGAGTTGTCCGATATGGTACCATCTTGTACGGGATTGGCCAGGAAACCTGACAAATTGACTGTTTTGAGAATGGCTGTCAATTACATGAAAACCCTAAGAGGTCAGTCTATTATATATAATATTGGGACTTTAACTGGGACAGATCCTATTGAAGAATTCATATATGATCTTGAGTTGTATTTATCACATTTGACTGCTTTGAGAGCAGATGTCAATATTGTAAAAAACTCAAGATTTAATTCGAAGTGCCACCTGTCAGAATATCCAGGAAACTGTTTTGTTTGACCAAAACATGAGTGTTTTGAAAAGTTCTGCATTTCCAAATCAGTATGATCATAATCGAAAATGTTCTGACAGAGCTATTATAATCATAATATTGCTTTATTCTCTCAAAGAAAAAAAGAAAACATTAAAAAATTCAAATGTACAAATTAATAACAAAAAAGAGGAGAAAAAAGAAAAAAACAAGTCAAAAGTTTCCATTACCTCACAAAAAGTCTGTAGGAATTTTGTGTTATTATTTCACTGGGTTCAAATACATTGTATTGTGTCCCATCATTTGAATATCTTAATGGACTGACAGGCCACTCACACAAAGGTAGAGTACCTTTGGCTATTAGAAGGAAGTGAGTCCAACTTACAAAAGTGCAAACTTTTCAAGTTAATTTTTGAAAGTTGGTACTTCAGAAAAGTATGATTAAATGGACATTTTCTAGTGAAAGTATTCCTATAGGGGTGTATTCATTGAATTTTTTGCCAATGCATTCAATGTTGTGTTAATCTCACTCCATCATCAATAATATAACAGCGTTTTGTCCTGGCTGTTTTTTTTTAATGAACGATGCCTTGTCATATCAGCAGTTTTACTGTATAACTGCTTGACAAAATCTTTCTGGTTATCTTGTTTCTAATCGATCAATTTTGCAAGATTAACAACCACTCATGGTGAGCGTTTAATTGTACAATATAATAACTACAAAATTAAAAACTCCCTCTAGATAGTTCTGTAATATCCGTCTTGATTTTAATTTGTTGTTCTTTAGAGTCATCCAGGGAAGACCGATTAGGTAAAGTTAAAGTTTCTTTTCAACAAAATTTCACTTTAGAATAATTTGTATTGGTTTAGATAATTAAATAGGTTTTTGGTGAATGCTTGGGTACTCTTGAATGTCACTCACTATTTCATTTGCAATCTATTACTCCATTCTAAATTATTTCTTAAATTTCTTATTAAAAATATATGTATCTAAAGTATTAAAAGTTTTCTTTCTTGTAACTCTCATTCGATTCAAAGAGATTATCACTGTTCTTAATTGAAAACTAACTATTTTCTCTTGTTAGTAATATTCAATAAAATTATTATTATATCAGGGGGAGGGGAGGGGATTTGAACTTCATAAATCTACATCCTCTGATATATAAGGATCTCGAGATTGAAACATATTGATTGAAAATTCACAAAAAGTAATAAGCATTCATTGAAACCTTACTCTTTTAAAAGTAGTTCAAAATAGATATGATTATTTCCTTGGATAATTTTAGTAATTTAGAGGAAATTGAACTGACATAATTTTCCACTAAATTGTACTAAAGGACTTGAAAGTTGAGAGAAGAGAATTATTCAGATTATGGAATATTCTGGGAAATTCAAGTGTCCTCAATTCAGTTTTTAGTGGTTTGTTTTTCAATGGATTGGATTTATTTTTTGTGTTTGGCTTTTAAATGGAAGCTTCTAACAGTAATTCCAAATAGTTGGAAGTTGAATTTTTCCATTTCATACCTACTTCTGAATAATTTTGTATTCATACAGTATTCATATTTGTGAAATTGAAAATCTTCTTTTTTTTGAGAAAGAAATGTGATATTTTATTAAAACATGATTTTAATAATGCCATAATATTATATGTAATGTTGACTAATGCTCTGAAGGCGCCCAAAACTGCTCATAAAAGAACCTGGTTTTAAAAATTCCTATCTTCCTAAATATTTGTGCCAAAAAAAACTATCGATTTGCAATGGATAAAAAGTACAGTACAAAGTTTGAAAAATGAATAATTAATAGTCAATGAATTAACAAATGTATCCAGAACTTCAATTTGAATAAAATAAAATTGCAATTTTCTAATTCAAGATATAGACCAAATGTCAATTTAAAAACAAACTTTGTTCTGCAGACTTTATAATTATTAAATTTACGTGACCTTTTCATCATGAAAGAGACATTTTATGAGTTAAACACTATAAATGTTCTATCAATTGGTAATTGAAATTATCATCGATTTTCAAAGGCTTTTTAGAAAAGGCATCCCAATGACAATGAAATTGGAGATTAAAAGCAAAAAAAAAAAAAAAAAAAAAAAAAAAAATCCTCGGTTGCAAAATACAATATTACAACATGTGTGTATCAAATAGAGATGTAAAGAAAAAAGCTCTTCTTTGAAAATTAACAATGTTTTGAAAAGTACAGAAGTTGTGCTCTCTGGTGAAGCAAAACATGAGGTGCAGTACGTTCCTGTACATACTTTCTGCTTTATTAGCCAAAATATATAAAATGCTTCATATGAACAAATGCCAAACAAAGCTTTAAAATGATTTCTAACTGAGGATAAAAATAATACAGCAACAAGCTAGGAATGGTTATCCAAAGATGAATCTCAAGCATTTCACGGCATGTGATGTTATTGCCGAGTTGGATTCAAAATTGTACTGACCATTTGAGGGCCTAAAAACATGACAGGAGTATTGTTTATTTCTTACGTTTTTGTATGTTAACAATTGCATGTATGATAAGAGATGGAATGTACATGTAATATTCACATCAAAGATTTGTGAAACCATTCTGTAATTCATTTTGACAAATATTCTAACATTAAATAACAATAACCTTATAAAGTTCAAATAATAAATAATTGATAATGATAACAAACAACTTGTATAGAAGATGTAATATCATGTATCAATATTGAAGACTAACCCACATTTCAACAATTATTAACTACCAATTTATAATCATGGTAACAAAAAAAAGATAATATCCAAAAAATTAGATATCATTAAAAAAATTGGATAATATCATTAAAAAATAAGATAATATTATTCATTACATTTAATATCATGATTTCTGGAGGTTCTAACTGTTAGGGTTGTGTACTTTCACGGTGATGCTTATGATCTTCCTTATAAATCAACAGACTTCAATTGTCTTTGACAGGCAATAATGTTTAGTTGTTGATGGAGGATCTTATGAGTGACTTTAAAGTACCCTTGCTGTTAAATTTGTAAAACTAATGATAACAAATCACTTCTTTAAAATGAATGATTAAGGTTATAAGACCAACTAGACTCAGTGTTTGTAGTGTTGTGATACCTGTATTTAACCTGTATTAAACCCTGGGGGCCGGTTGCACAAAACCTGAATAAAGTTGTCCACTGGATATTGATAATAATTTAATAATAATAATAAATCTATTTATATAGTGCATATATCCTGTGGAGCTTTACAAAGAAATGATAATAATTACAAAAATGTTACAATAATTTACAGTAGTAAGAATATATTAAAGTAAGTGACATGTATGAAAATGTTACATAGACACGTATATATTAAAAAAAATATGAAAGAGAAAGTCATCAGCTCCTTGGATGCAGATCTGCTGAGTGTCATAGACATGGCTCTTTAATTTGGTGTTGCTCGCTGGGTTTCGTGCAGGACTGAAGACTCATGGATGATTTACGGCCATTCAACTAAGCCACAACATAACTGACATTTTTATTTTGTATAGCGATACTTTACGTTTATAAACAAACAAATTGTTATGCTAATGTGCCAACCAGAACAACAGTAAGCTCTATTGAATTAATGGCCAATCACTGTCTGGTTGGCACATGAATAACAAAGGCTTACGTCAGCTGAAGTATCGCTATACCTTTTTCAAGCTCCTGTGGAAGCAAAATTCATTCGGAGAATGGTCCTCCTTGCCACTCATAGTCTTAGTTGTTGTTTTTTTATATTGATATTTTCAGTGACATTTTGAGTTTCTTGTCACATTTCCTGCAGTGAAAAAGTAAACAAAGATGTAAGGTTGATATGAGATCCATACCAATTGCCATGGTATTCGGTCTGAGAATGGGAAATCTCAGAAATCAGCCAATCAGAGTGCGCTTAGAGTTTAAGCCATATAATAAACTAAATAACTACCGTAATAGCAATTTATCCAGTGGATAGTATTAGTCAGGCTTTGTGCACCTGGCCCCAGTCTCCAGTATCTTAGTGACTAAAGTATCAGGTTAGTATTCGGAGAGGCATAGGTTCAAATCCCATCTGGTTGGTCATATAATCTTTCTATTCATTTCATATATAATTTCGTCTCATTACACAAATCACTTAATTGACACTCAATGCACTTATCAGTTGTCATGGCCAACCAGCGGTACAAAATTAAGTTTATCAGGGTTTAGACCACTAGATTTTCTTGGGGTTGTAGAATTTTTGGCAGCTCGATTTTTTCCAAACATCTGATGTTGTACAATATTTTTGTTAGAGTTTGCCTGTTATTTTTTTAGCCAAATTTGGCTTGCACATTATTTTGTTCTGCATCAAGGCCTTGGTTTTTATTTTCCTCAAATTTCTACAACTACTGTAGCAATGTCATTATCAGTGAAAATAGATTGGTGGTCTCGCTTTTGGCTGTGACAACTTTGAAATATATGCACATATCACAGTAATAATTACTGTCCTTGTTAAACTATGATATATTCAATTTCAGCTCCTCAGGATGTAAACAATAAACCTTCATTTCTGTCTGACCAAGAACTGAAACATTTAATATTAGAGGTATGTGTAAGATGTTTATTCTAGCTAGCTGTGATGAGGCCTACTGTTTGGCTTAGTTAGAAGAGAATCAGTTTGTTATGTAATGTAATATAATGTAGTCACAATGGGCTTTACAATCTTTATTATTTATAGTATTTAATCCGGTTTTTCAAGCATGAGTTCGATTAGAAGTTAGTATGTATTAGGGTAGGCCTATCACCAAGGATGGTCGTTACCTGCGTCCTCAGTCATTCTTTTACGTCCCCCCGTTAATGGTTAATGTGTAGTGTGGCGAGACGGGACATCCAGTTTATCGTCCTTATCCAAGAAGACGCGAAGCCTAACAATTATAAATCGAACAACATTCTCAATAATAATAAATATTAGTTATTTAAAGACCCTGAGTGATGGTCTAAGTGAGGGTTCCAACCCGTGGCCTCCCAGTTAACAGCCAATGCTCTCCCAACTGAGCTAGCCCATTAAACGGTAACTGTTATACAGTTCAAGTAATGCTTCACATCTAGCTTCAAAATATCAATATACCACTACAGTTTACTTACATTATATCGTAGGAACCCACACTACTATAATTAAAAAAAAGTAGGCCACAGAGCTGCCAGTGTGTGTGTGTTTTTGGGCCTCTAAAACTATTACCCATTACAATTAAATGATTAAGCAAAGCTGTTTTTTGTGTTCCTGTTTTCTAATGAAAGAAAACTAACTAAATATTGTTGTTTTGTGTAATATAAAAATTAGGTAAACCTAATAGCGGAGCTCCGATTTAATGAAATGAACTTTTTATTCAATCATTCATTCTTTCATTTGTTCATTCACTACCAATTATCAAATTGTTGATCTTTTTTTTTTTTTTTTTGCTGTTATTTTCTTTTCATGATCAAATAATCATCTAATCAATTGAAATGCACAAAGCTTTATGCATGCGACAACATTTTATTATACGCAAAAATGCGAAAAATATGTTGTTATGCATGGTAAAAATAGCACTTGTCAATTAAAATTGATTGTCCAATGAGAAGTTAGAAAAGCACTAAGATGGCTTCTTTGAGTTGTAAACAAATTCCCCGCGCGCTTCTCGCTTTACGCTCTTTCAAGTTTGAAAAAAAAATGTTATAACAATATCGACAAAAATTTCACTTTTCTGGTGAAATTTGAAATGAATTACTTATTGGTAATCTAGCTATCTAAAACGGTTGTGAATTTTTAATTATCAAATGTGAATACTGCGTAACTCATTAAAAAAATAGCTAGTATGAAGTTTTGAAATTTTAACTTGCAGATGAGTACACTAACGAATTCATACAAGCGTTTTATTTTCAATAACAAATCAAAGAATTACAAAAATCAAATTAAAAAACCCACACACATAAAAATATCAACGATGGATAAATATCTTACAAAAACAAGTGAATATAATTATTGCAAACTGCTTTCATGTGGATGGTAAAAAAAATTCATTACAGATCGTCAAAAAATGTAAACATACCGGCGCCACGTTTCTTGTCCTGTACTGTCACTTTTCCACTGAACTCAGTTCTGATTACAATAAGCTTGTTCATGTTTTTAGAATTTTAAAAGTAGCAAAAACCATTTTCACCGCCTCTAAAAAGTTTACACAGTTCAACTGAACGGCGATGGCAAGCTCGTGTTGCTCGATCACACATTGTACTAAATTTGCATTTCCATCCACTCCATGAATTGGCAGTCCTACTTTGTTGACAAACATCTTGTGTGAAAAGTTTTTTGTCGTGAATAGTTGATAAATCTGCATTGATCCTACAGCTCTCCGTGGTATAAATATTCCGTAAAAATTGATGAATGAACAGAGTGAAATTATATATCTTCGTGAGTCGTGTTCGTCTTGCTGTTCACCTCTTTTGAATTGCTGCAAATGCAGCGCATATTTGTTTTGTTTTTGTTTTTATGAAAATTTGTCACCGTCGATTTTACTTTTAAAAGTAGATTAGTCGATAAGTATAAATGACTGAAAAACGCCACGAAGAATCCATGAAGAATACGGCCTTTTTTAACCATCTCACAAACTTGTCAAATAAACTCTTCCAGAAAATACAACTTGTAAAATCTCCAGCTTTGAATGACTATTGATGAATTATGACAGCTCTGCATGACTGCACATTTGGATGGTTAAAAACAGCTCCATGAGGGACTTTTACTTATTTTGTCAGTGAAAATATTTTGAAGTAGCTTTTCATCGTTGAATCGTAGTTATCTTTCTTTTTCACGCCGCGGTCTTTGTTTCTCTTTCTCAGTTAAATCTCTTCAAGCAGTCAGCTTAGATTTACCATTTTCATGCTCTTTTTAATTGTCAAGTGTAGAAATATATTTTGTAGAAAAATTTTAGTGAACTGCATCAAAAACTGCAAAAATAATGATTGGTTTGGCGCCCACTAAAACTGGTCAGCAAATTTTGCATGAATGTACACGGACGGACGTATGTATGTATGTACGGACGGACGTTGTACGTATTTTCGAAATCCGGGCTTCCTGTGGTCGATTTCAAATGAGCTCGATGGTTTACCATATTTTCTTAATTATGGTGCTCCGCTTGCGCGGGCCTTTGGCCCGCGCGGAGCTCCGCTATTAATTAGTATTCATTGTCTTTGTGAACAATTGTCATTTTAGGCAGCAGATGGGTTTTTGTTTGTTGTAAACTGTAAAACGGCAACAGTGGTTTATGTATCAGACTCAATCAAACCTGTACTTGGTCAGCCACAGGTAAGGACAAAACACAATATGTTAAAGGTGGATGTTTGTTTACAATATTTTGATCATTAGTGCTAAAATGAAAGTCAAGGAAATTGCAAACTGAACACTACTTATCCATGGGCTTTTTTGCTCTTTACATGCGAAACATTTCGAGATATCAGCTTTCATTTTGTGTTGTCGTGCATTGATCTGACCCCATCCAACCACCAAGATCCTTTGCATTTAAACAATACATTGTTGATGATTGTTTTGATGTGACATCATAATGAATTATGGGAATTCGTGTAAAACGTGTAATTTGCTTGTAAATGGTTATTACAATTTGTGTTGTTGTACAGAGTGCTTGGATGAACCAATGTTTGTATGACCTTATCCACCCTGATGATGTTGATAAAGTACAAGAACAGTTAGCATCTGGTGAATCTCCTGATGCTGGCAGAGTCTTGGATATAAAAAGTAAGTTGTTGAATATTCATTGGGTAATAATGCCATGTAATGTAGTGCTTATATAGCACATTTCACCTAATATCTCAATGCACTTAACAATCTCAAATATTTATAGTATGTAATCCGGTTTTACGTGCATGGGGTTGATTAGTAGTTAGTAATTAGTATGTATTAGTGTAGGCCTATCACGGAGGATGGTCGTGACCTGCGTCTTCATTCGTTCTTTTCCATACCTCTGTTACTGGTCAATGTGACAGTACGGTGAGGTGAGAACTCCAATTTTATTTCTTATCCAAGAAGATGCAAAGCTAACAATTATAAATAAAAAAGTATCCTCAATTATTTTAAGACCTTGAGTGAGCTAACCTACCAATTGGTTAATAGTATAATTCCTGTTAGATTTAGAATGGACATAGATCAATGAATTTGGTTGGCATGAGTTAATTGCCAACATTTTGGCTGTGCTGTGGCATTCTTCACCAATCATATTCTTGCATTTATTTGTCTTCTCTTTTTTTCCAGCTGGGAATGTTAAAAGAGATACACATGGAGGTTAGCAATATATTAAATATATATCTAGTTGAATTATTATAAATTATGAATTGCCGTATTTCACTATGATGTCATGGTTTGTTTACATGAATAAGAACAGACCTAATTCGGGCTAAATAGTTTTCCTCTAGCACATTTTGCTTTGCACTTGAACATATATTTTGTTCTTTTATTATAAATAGATTTTTAGCCTATTTTTAATAGTCCAGTTTGATGTTCTTCATTGCTCAGGCTTAGCCTCGATAGTATGTGATATATTCTTTTGTACGAGGTACATCCCGTGGGAATGCACCATCCAAAAACAATATAAATATCAATGGTTTTGTCTTGACTCTTTTGTTAATTTACCTAGAATTGAGTCTTAGCCTGAGCAATGAAGAACTTGAAACTGGTCTATTGAATTAAACTTGCCGTATCCCCTCTAGCGACCATGATTCTTAGCGTTGAAACAATAGATTTGTTGTAATGTGACGTCATAATGAAATAGGCCAATTATATTGATTGTGGAATATCATGGGTATGTGGTCTGCCACTCAGTGGATCAGATTCTACCTCCCTAGTGCAGCTGAATAAATTGTGTCCTTAGGCAAGATGCACTACTTCCATATGGTTGGGTGTCAGATGACATAGTTTACATTGAAAAAAAAATTTAAGCTACCATAACAAAGTCATCACAAATGACAAGTACCCACTGTATTTAAGAATATCTAAAAATTTGAAGCTTATTCAGTCAGTAGATTTTTGTTAAATTAGCTTTAAAAATCTCAAAGTTCCTAAGAAATATATGACTGGTCAGCATGTTCTTTACCAACTAGACAGAAACACACATACATTTACTGTAAAATGCTACAAATTAAAATCGTATCTCCTAAGTTATAAAGAAATTGCTCTCACATTTTGTACTACCGGTAACTCTAATTTGCAATAATACTAATAATATCAGTCTCTTTTCAAAAGTCATTTTATTTAAGCTTGAAATTTAGTTTATGCAAATGAGGCAAAATATTAATATTGTGTCCACCGATAACCCCTCTCCACCCAGGAGAATAAACAGGAACCGTCAAATTCCTCAGGTAGAGTTTGTGGTAGAAGGGGTTGTACTACATTGCCTCTAAACTTTGAAATCAGAGTTTTACCACCATATTGCCCTCTCTAACTGGGGGTATAAATGGTATGTAGGCAAAATGCTGGGGTAAACTTTGGTATGGGAGTGGCATCCACTTCTACCTTATGGAAGCTATAGAAAGAAAAGCGGTCTTGGTGTTACAAAGTGCAGTCCTTACTGCACCCTTCTCAACTCAAGTGAACATGTCTCTATTAAATTTGATTTTATTTGGTTATAGCTCATGCAAGACAACATGCTACTTCAAGAAGAAACTTTATCTGTCGAATGAGATGTTCTGAGTCAGAAGACGCAGCTGATTCAGCCAATAAAGAAAAAATGGGGATGTTAGAAGAGGAGTATGCTATAGTCCACTGTACTGGATATCTCAAGGTATACATACTATAATATTATTATGTTAGTTTTTTAAGGAAGGATGACCCAGTTGGTGAGTGCATGGACTTCTGTGCAAGATGTCACTAGTTGGTTTGTAGTGACTTTACATCTTTATAAAGACTTCTATGTTGGGTGTAGCTTGTTGTAGTTTTAATACCGGTAGGAAGGAGCATTGATGGAACGAGAAAGGGGAGTGCACACTGCCCATCATAACCATCATAACTTGCACTCCCACTTACAATCTGATGGAGTGTAGAGACATGAGTGCTGAAACCTGGGATTGCAATGCAAATTACTGAAGCATGTCAGAAGACCAAGACCTACAAACGGCAAAACATGTCAGGGCAGCTTGCAGAGGCCATGTGAGCTGTGACATAAAAGGGGCAGAACAATGACAGTGTCATAGGGCAAAGCTTGGGCAAAGGTTTTGAAATAAGCTATGCCCGTAAAATTGATTGACTGTCAAGCAACCATAATGAAAACAAATTAATTATGACTTTTAAAATGGCAAGTCAAAATACAACAAATTAGGATGCAAAATGTTTCGAGATGATGTGGTGTCAAAAAGCAACACCACTAACCCAGAACAACTGCTTTTCTGTCATAGAATTGGAATGGTAATAATGGGACGGCAGGTTACAGCGAAGATGAAAATACTACTTCACTAGTTACAATTGGTAGACTTCAACCAGCCAGTGCACCTCAGAGCAGCGACCTTGTTGATACACCTACAATAACTGAGTTTATATCACGGCACAGTCTTGACGGAAAGTTCACCTTTGTGGACCAGAGGTACAAAACAAACAAGCAAGCAAACAAACAAAATATATGACCAAATGGATAAATACATCTCAACAGATCAAGAAACAAACAAATATGCAAACAGATAAAATATATGAACAAATGGATAAATACATCTCAACAGATCAACATACAAACAAATAAGCAAACAAACAAAATATATGATTGAATAGATACATACATCAACAGATCAACAAACAAACAAACATGCAAACAGATAAAACAAGATAACATAAAATCAAACAAGTAAACAAACAAACAAATAGGTATGTACATAAGCAACAAAATAAACAATGATTGTTTTTTTTGTGTAGAAATTCATCTGTGTTTGTTTAACTCATTATATTTTGCTTTTTTGGTCCCAAGAAAGGAACAATTCACTAAATTTTCACATGATAAATTTCATCAGAGAATGTAAATCAAATCAACTGTGAATGGAGAATTCCTGACAGTGTAGAACTTATTCTGTAAGCATGAATAGATGAACTCACGTTACCCTACATGGTTGAGGCAGCTGGGCTGTAGGCCTTCATTTGATAAACTATCAGCAACAACAATGTGATCAGTATGGTAAGGTTTTTTTTGTTTTGTTTCTGTATTTATCAGGGTAACAGATGTACTTGGCTATCAGCCACAAGAACTATTAGGTCAAATGTGTTTTGATTTCTTTCATCAAGATGACATGAAGCACATGACAGAGAGCTATGAACAAGGTACTTAAAAAGTTGTTTGTTCTGGTGTTTGTTCCATGTTAACTTTTGATTATGACTGTGTTTATTTGTGTGTGTTTGTTCCATGTCTTGCTAATCACTGTATTTATTTGTTTGTTTGTGTTTGTTCCAAGTTTTGATAATCACTTTGTATTTTTGTTTGTTTCAGTCATCAAACTGAAAGGTCAAACACTGTCTGTACGTTATCGATTCAGACATAAAAATGGCGAATACGTATTCATAAGGACAAGTTGTTTTAGCTTCCAAAACCCATACACAGATGAAGCAGAGTATATTGTGTGCACAAACACTTTAGCTGACAAGTAAGAGGCATTTTATAAACATAGTCACTTAATATGTATACGGTATGTTACCTAAGGACAAATCCCAGGAGGCCTACAAATTTGTACCGTTAAAAGAAAAGTCTTGTTTTTGTGTATAAATTGAAATTTCCTTTATTTATTTTTGTAACCAAAATTCATTCCTCTATTTGAAAATGACGGATCCACCCCTGTGACCCATATCTGTCTAGGTGTGCATGGTTTAAAAAGCCTTCAAAGAAAGTTGCTTGATGAGTTAGGGCTATATAGATTTGTAGCCTGAGAGAGTTTGCCTTAGTACAAAATGTGTGGGGGACGTGATCAAAACTTTGTGACCCAACAGGATGAATGTTGTTGGTAATGGCAATGTCAGGGATGTTAATATCTGAGGAATATACCTTATGAATAATCATATCTTCAAAACCCAATTTTCCAAAATAGAACTTTCCAGTAACTTTTCTTAAAATAACTAAGATAACACTATTGTATTTGTAATCCAGTTTCCAGATAGATACAAATTTGCCTCCAATGATGGGAGGGCCTGGTATGTCATCCAGGGGGAGTAATGGACCATACAGCAGTAGCAGCTCAGAAATATCTCAAATAGCACCAAGCGCACTGACAAATGCTGAATTGGCACAACAGCAACAGATTATACAGCAAGCTTTTGCACAGCAACAACAGCAACAGCGTAATGCAAAACAAGCAATGATGGCTGGGGATGAGACAATCTTTCATTTCCCAGGACAAGGCAAAGGTAAGAGTCAACAATAGTTGGGGTCATGTGACCTCTTAGTGCAAGTGGCCTAGTTATGGTAATATTAAGGGTAGTTTAGATCATGTGACCTCTTAGTGCAAGTGGCCTAGCTATGGTAATATAAAGGGTAGTTGAGATCATGTGACCTCTTAGTGCAAGTGGCCTAGCTATGGTAATATTAAGGGTAGTTGAGATCATGTGACCTCTTAGTGCAAGTGGCCTAGCTATGGTAATATCAAGGGTAGTTGAGATCATGTGACCTCTTAGTGCAAGTGGCCTAGCTATGGTAATATTAAGGGTAGTTGAGATCATGTGACCTCTTAGTGCAAGTGGCCTAGCTATGGTAATATTAAGGGTAGTTTAGATCATGTGACCTCTTAGTGCAAGTGGCCTAGCTATGGTAATATTAAGGGTAGTTTAGATCATGTGACCTCTTAGTGCAAGTGGCCTAGCTATTGTAATATTAAGGGTAGTTGAGATCATGTGACCTCTTAGTGCAAGTGGCCTAGCTATTGTAATATTAAGGGTAGTTGAGATCATGTGACCTCTTAGTGCAAGTGGCCTAGCTATGGTAATATAAAGGGTAGTTGAGATCATGTGACCTCTTAGTGCAAGTGGCCTAGCTATGGTAACATCAAGGGTAGTTTAGATCATGTGACCTATAAGTACAAGTGGCCTGGCTAGGTAATATTAAAAGTAGTTGAGATCATGTGACCTCAGTGCAAATGGTCGATTGCTATATCAAGGATAGTTGAGGTCATGTGGCCTTTTAGTGCAAGTGGCCTATTGTAATATTTTTGCTGATTGCAGGTCCGGCAAGTATTCAAGAAAGTGGACTAGATGCACTGGCTAAGGTTAGTATTCACACATACATCTGTAAAACACAAGCAGATCAGATGTGTGTTTCTTATATATCAGTTATCAAGTTAATGTCTAAGCAGAATCTTTTACAACTCTTCGAGACTGTAGCCACAAGAATGTTAGATATAAGCGCTGCATTGCATTGCAATTGGGAAAAAATGGAATTTACTTTAAGCTACATCCCGTCACTAACCATTTGTTGTTAACCACGGATGTTTATTTTTCAGGCTGGTGAACTTACTGAGAAAAGATCCAAGGATATATCACCAAACCCCAGTGGTTATAGCGAGTCAGTAATGAGCCGTGGTAGCTCACAGGATAGTATGGGACAGAATGGTGCTGGTGTCATACCTCATGGTGGTGATCCAGGGTCAAAAACAACTGGTAATAATAATGATCGTAATAAAAACATAATTATAATGCAAATGATGTGTGTTAATGCATTCAGCAAAAAAAATAAATAAATAAAAAAAATCAATTTTTTAAAGAATGACTCTCAAATAAAAACTGAAAAAAATGGATGTTGATGTTTTTAAAGCAAGATAGTGTTCCAGCTGTTCTGATGTGTTGCAAAATTTTCCACAGTATTATTATGACACACACTAAGGAACAAGGATTTTACAGTTGGTGTCCTTCTATGTAAGAAATCACAAGTTCAATTAGACTCCACATCCTTGTTTCAACTGCATTCTGTTTAGTGTAGCTTGTAGTAGCTTTGAGAAGGAGTATTGACAGAGAGGGAGGATGTGAAATGAGAGCACTGTGGGCCTTGGGTTTGTCAGTTCATTTACTGTTACAAGTTACCAACATAAGACAAAGATTATTTACCAGTATTGTTTATTTATTTACCAGTATTGTTTATTTATTTACCAGTATTGTTTATTTATTTACCAGTATTGTTTATTTATTTACCAGTATTGTTTATTTATTTACCAGTATTGTTTATTTATTTACCAGTATTGTTTATTTATTTACCAGTATTGTTTATTTATTTACCAGTATTGTTTATTTATTTACCAGTATTGTTTATTTATTTACCAGTATTGTTTATTTATTTACCAGTATTGTTTATTTTGTGCTCATTTTGCATCTGTTTGTGTTTTCTATATGATCTTCACTAAAAAAATTGCAGTTGAGGGTTTTTGAAAGACTTTTAAAATAAATTCTGTTGTGTTTTCATCTTTCTTCAGACCTTGATAAGTCAATAGACTTCTCTACTGGCCATGCAGGAAGCCTACTTGCAGCATTAGTCCAAAGACGCCAAGCAATGGCCGTGGCAACAGCTTCAGGTGCTCCATCACCTACATCCACACACCAACATGCAGCCCTCTACAGTCAGATGATGTCACAAGTTAATGGTGGCATGGGCATGGTCCCCCCTGGAATGTCCCGTATGATGTCATCCCAGGGTGCCATGAGCCCAATGTCCCCGGCTGATTCTGTGCGAGGACAGTCAATGGCATCAGGTGTCAGTGACATGAGTCCTAATAGCGCTATGTATACAACCACTATGAGAAAAAGTGATAACCGAGAGTTGAGTCAAATTCCTCAGAAAGGAGCTTATTCACAGTTATTGTCAGATAACATGGGCCGTGGTGCACCTCAAGGAATGTGGCCAGGCATGATGGGTAGACAGATGGATGGTAATTCGCCGATGGGGAGTGGATCACCGGTGACCACACAGCCCAGTCGATATGGTCAAGTACCAAGTACTACCACCGGTCATAATGCCTCATATCCTTTTTACCCACAATAATAATGGATCATTAACAGAAGAGAAGCAATGAGGAATTAGGTGCTATGCACTCATGCTGTGTTACTACTAAAGGCATTTGTTTCTGTTCCTTTAGCAAGAGAGTGCTGTACATCATATAAACATTGTATCACTGCCAACACTGGTAGTACCTGGTATAGTTCATTCTAGATCTCAACATTGTGCAAATGCTGGTACATATGAGTGTTTTTTACCAAATGTAATGAAATTCTTATGCTTTGAAATCTAATTGACTGTATGAATAGCAATGGTGCACACAGATGCAGTATGTTTGTAATGGTAGAATAGTGTATGTAGTAGAAAGCTGTCCTGACAATGAATCAATAAATGATAGTGAAGAAATCTAATCACATATGAATTGCTGATGCACACATTGGTAGCATTCATTGTAATTGAAAATGTTCTGCATGGGTCTTTTCACTATAGCTGTTATAGAGGAGAAAACAAACAGTATTTTCCTTTTTCCTGTTACATTATAGACACTAAAAAAGAGCAGGGATTGGGAATGAGCACCTTAAACACTCGATGTTTATAAAAATCTGAATTGACCAACAGCAAAAGTATATAGTTTATAGTAATTTGACAGAGTTTTAATTTTGTATGTTAAATAACTGCAGAGCTGTAAGCTTTTGAAATGTATGGAAAACACAAAAACAAAGGCTGGTAGGGCCAACATTCTAATTCTCACTCAAATCTTTGTTATTTCAAACACCTGTAAATTTTGATCCTTAGATAATACAGCGATGACATTTTGAAATCTTCTGCATTCTGATATGCTCTTTGAAATGGAAGCAGTGATTTTTTTAATAATGCATAAACTATATATGACAAATATTCCTTTTGCATTTACCAGATAGAATTGAAAAATGTCAAAATGTTTTGAATGCAAAAATGTAACATCTATAGTGAAATGTTGCACATTGACTTATCTAAGCTATTTTTGAAGTGTAGATCATGCAGCAAAAATCTTCTGTAAAGGTCAGTACACTCTAGGCGACAAGTCGCAGTGACTCACCACAGTGTGTACGTTTTCAACAATCCAACTGGTTGGATTTCATGTGGCAAGTCGCAGCGACAACAATTTCCGCCAAAAATACGTAGTACACACAGGGGGAAATTGTCGCTGCGACATGTCACGGGGACAAGTACCGACCTTACAGGATACAGGGGTGGAGTTTGGGGGTGTAAGATGCAGATCATTCCCTGGTGTTCTTATCATGACTTAGACTATTCTTAGAGTGATGCTGTTTTGATGCTGTTTACGTTCAAATCAACATTTTACTGAGGCATCCCCTGAAGGATTTTTCCATCTGCTTCTGGATTGCTTCTTGCAAGTGGTCTCAGTCTTAGACCTGTAAATGTCTCAACCATTTTTTTCTCAACGTTCAACTTGATAACATCACCTGCACCTTACAATAATTGGCTAAAACTATTCAGCTTTGTAGATTTTATAAAATAAAATAAAATATATCCACTTAATTTAACCATAGTTAATAGAAAGAATGGTTAGGAAACCTACTGTTTTATTTCTTTGTTCAGTTTTGAGGTTGAACCGGTCTTGACCCTGCACAGGTTTTTATGTGTGCTCATTCCAAATTGTGAAATAAGTAGACGTAAACTTTTTCTATGATATAATGGTAAGGATTACTCAGTTTGTTTGTATCAATTATTAGGCATTAATGTTGGAGCGAGCAGCCAAAAGAATGATTTTGGTTTGCTCACTCTACCATATTCAACAATAGTGAAACAAAAGATTGTGCATGGTCATGCTTGAAAAAAACGTGTACAATAACATATAACAAAAGAGTTTCCAAACCACTTCACTCGATTGACTATGATTTAAGTCTTGATGTATTTAGCTGTTTTGCCAATTGGGGAGACAAGTTTTGCTGCATGTTCTTTGCACTGTATTCAATGTAGATGATAGTTATAATAATGCTTGCAATCTAGTGTTTTATTCAATAAAATTAGGTAATAATTATGATAATAATTATATGTATTACAGAAATACTGTTTAAAGCAAAAGACAGTTCATATGTTGTGATGTTGGAGTGTGTAAACTACTAGTATGTATTCTGTATATATTCTAGAGTACATGGAATAACTTGTATTAAAGGCCTACAGAGGGAACTATACTATATCTGAGTGACAGTTTTATTAAAATTTGAAATGTAATAATATCTTTAATAATGTAATAAAGCGACACTCTTGATGACTTGTCAAAAGATACAATAGAAGTATGTTACCTTCATATTAGGACATTTTTAAGCTCATAATAATCAGACACATGACTTGATTTTCAACTGTATTTTATCAACTGTCTTGGATAATGCTTCTGTTTTGGATAAAAGTTTTAGAATCAAATTACTGTAATTGTGTCAACTGAAGATACTTGAGAGTAAAGCTTTGGGCAATTTGTTGGATCTTTTATGATAGTTTTATTAATTGTTCTCTAGATCTGGTCATGAGCAGACTTGATAAGGAATAGGCTCTTTGCAGGTATGTGGTCACATGACCTTGTTAATTCCAAAAAAGCCAAAACAGTTCAAAATATACAGTTTTAAAGCAAGTTTTTTTTTAAAAAAAAGGGCATGCCAAAGTGAGGATTCCCAGGAAATCTTAAGACTGAAGATATGGGAATTTTTGAAAATTGCAAAAATTTGCAAGAGAATGCACAGTTGACTGGCAAGGCTTACCAGTCATACAATCCTTTTTAACAATTTTGAAGAAATCATATTGGCATCAAGCTTGAACTTTCAAATGGTATTGACTAGCACACTCTATTTATACCTTGTATTCATTTTGAACTAATTTTTAATTTTTTGATTGACAAGGTGAGGTCATGTGGTCATCTGGAAAGGATTTAGGGGCGGTGACAGGAGTGACCAGTCGCCCCCTTTTCGACCAGTAAAATCTACTTTTTTGATAAAATTTGTTTTCAGCAAAGTCTATAATTAAACTTTTATGATTTCAGTCACCCCCCTTTCAAAATTTTTGGGTCAGTCTCTGACCATGTCCTACAAAGAAAGTGTTATTTTGATAAGTGTCTTTTATTCCTGTAGCATTGCAATACATTTTACAATGCTGTCTACCTTGGGAACATTTTTTTGTTTTCTTCATGGTTTAGTTTGATAATCTTTTGTTAATCAGCAGTGGTAGTGAAGATATTTTGTATAAAAAAAATTGACTGGAGTGGCTTGAAGATCCTGCTGCTTGAAAAACATTTGTGACTTGTAAACTTGCCATAAAAAGCACCCATGGTGAACAGAATGGAAATGCATTAAAACTATGTAATCATCAGACAACAGAGACAGAGTTTGTCCTGATTTGCAAATGGTTTAGCATGAAATATCTCTGCCAAATTACATCTAATTTCAAAATTTTAAATCTAAAATTATAGCACAGTAACTAGATAGTTGTTAAGTAGTGTATATTCGCATTCGATCTGTATAAGGTTTAAAACAGCTTGATTTTTAAAATCTCATACATAATTTATAACATCATTTGATCATGAGATCAAACTATTTCAAGTATTTCTTTCCAATCCCAATGGCAAAATCTCAATTTCTAGCCTCCTCTTCCCAAGATCCTCTTTCATTTCTCTTTGGAAAGCTCACAACAGGTTTGGAAGGGCAGTATATGGGATATTGACATAAAAATGCAAGTGCTTATTGGGAAATTTTAAGTCGTGGGATAAGAAAATTTAGCAAAAACCTTGGCTGGGTGCAGGATTTTTGGACCAATAGTGGAGGAATCAACCAATCACAGAGAGGGTATGGCATCAGAAAAAGAGACAACTGAAAATTTCAAAAGGATGATAGATACATGATGATAGATATATGATAAATAGATACATTTTGTCAATGCCATTACTTATTTGTTGTTATGAAGGCTATAACTATAACTACATAACAAAGTGTATTGTTTTCCATGATTATACATGAAGTTTTTTCACAATAGTTTTTTTCAATCAAATTAAAAGTGATAAAACTCAATTCAATTCAAATGTTGTCTTGTACAAAATGGTTTATTTCTGCTATAAAAATTTGGATACCTTTTCACAACTATCAACATGACAGCTTCCAATTTACAATAAAGATAATGATGTTAAATAATAAATGATTATATGGCTTTGATGTGCTCATTATATATATTCAATATTTCAAAATTATACAATAAACGTACAAAGGCTCTTTAATACATTTCAAATGCTATGATTTCCCCAAATCCAAAACAGTTCCCTGGAGCAATGAACAGAACTGTCAATCCATAGATTGAAGAAATATTTACGAACTTCAAGGCATGTTTTTGCTCCATTTTTTCAAGCTTGACCACAAAAGCTCTGACACATGAGTTAATGATATAAATTTGATAAAAATGGTAATTTTTGTTAATTTAAAAACAGTGTGATTTTCTAGTTATTTCATATATTAAATATTTTTTATAACATTCTAGTGGAACTTTTCCAGTTTAGATGTCTGCTTCCGCGAATATCCTTCATCTTCGTTTGGTATTATGATAGTGTATACCCAATATCCCTGAGGAAGACTTGTTAAGGTGCAAAAGCAATTCAAATTTGGAAATGACGTTTATGGACGTTTACAGCGACGGTCATGTAATTCTTTCAATTTATATAAAGGATACTAGTGCAAGAACGTGGACTGCTACAAGTAAAATTACTCCATATATAACTAAAGTTGTATATTCACTGGGCTGTTCGGTTGCATGGAACTTCATTGCTGTAAAAAATAAGAGTTGACGTGAGAGAATTTCGACAAACACAACTTTGCAAGCTAGCTTGCAAAAAAATACAAGTTTCGCATCAATTTTAGCACGTGAACGCATGTGAATTAGGTGAAAATGATTATTTTCTATTTTACTTACTTGTATAGGTTGAATTTACATTATCTGCATATAAAATAGCCCATTTTAAGCAGTTTTCAGCTCAAAATTAATTTACCACCACAACTCCAAAACCAGAATTGCAATTTTCACCAAGGCGTTCCAGAATTTTATGATGTCATCTTTCAAACACTTCACTATCAGCAATTTCTATTGGCTACATCAGACTTTGATAAAAATCGTTTCCTGATTGGTTGAATAATGTAAAGTATGCAAAGGGTTTTGATTGGCTGAGCTAATTTTTTTTCTGCACCGATTATAACGCAGATCGTGATTGGTTCATGGATCTGTAACCGTTCGCAACCCCGCGCGCGCATATTTTCAAGGTGAGCCTCGCACATTTGACCATCGAGAGAAACAAGAGTTGAAAATTGAACTGATTTTAGTAAATCGAAAGAGATTTTTCTCGCATTTACTTGTCAATGGAGTGTTCTCACGTCAACCAGTCAGTTAAAATAGGACCACAGTTAATAAAAACTATTCGTACCGAGAAAGCATCACATTGGACTTGCTCAGGTGAGCTTTGAACTACATCAACATTTTACGAAAGTTTACTTCCTAACTTTGAAATAATTTCATATAAAGTAAATGAATCTTAATGATGACATTTTATATGCTTGTACAGTTTGTAGGTCATCTAAAAGTGCTTGGATCTGTCTACGTTGTGGAACTATTAACTGCGGACGGTAAAAATATTAAATTGCATAAACTAATATAACGTCACATTGGGAGCTATTTTTGATATTTCCATTTACTAAATTATTTTTCCCCCTAGATATGTAAATGCCCATGCTAAAACACACCATGAAAAGAACTCTCATCACTGTCTATGTTTAGACCAGAGTTTAGCTGCATTTTGGTAAGTTGTTTTTTTCCACCACGATCAGGCTTTCCGGTCCAGTTTTGCCGCGTAAAGTGTGGGTCCACTTTATTACGAATCGGCTTTTGGCTCCTACATAAGATTACGCTACTATTTTTCTTTGTTTAGCTATTCATGCGATGAGTTTATTATTAACGACAACAAGAGTGGTGATATTCAACGAGTTCGTGAAATGATTTTGGAACATCAGAATAGGTGAGTACGTACAAGCAAGACGATTAAGTCACAAAGTTCAACACTGCAGTATGCCTCTGGTTAGGAAATCGTCCTCACGTCGTAAATTGACGGTGGGATTTCACACGAAAGGAAATTTAGATCCGGAACACTTTTTGAGATGATCCCACGATTTGTGGAATCAAAATAGTTTTATTTTAGTTTAATTCGATGATATTTTACTTTGAACAATTTTGGTGTTGTTTTGGGGGCAGGTCGGCCATATTGTATTTTACCCATAGGTCTTTTCGACCAGATATCTTACTGTTTTATTTTTTTGACGTCACGACTCGCGTCATAAAGTATGTGAAATACAATCGTTCACAACAATTTTAAATAATGCATTGCATAAGTATTATGTCAAATCTGTGTATTTATTAACCTGAATGACAAATATTCTTTGGGCTTCCTGTGCATAACATCACCACAGGAATCCTACATGGTTAAATTCCAAAAAAGCTGCATACTTACTTCAAAAAATTCTTGTATGTGACTCAATAAAAATGGAACTGACATAAAAGCAATAAAGTTAATTTTAATAAATTTACAGTGACAGAACAATATTTTTTCCAACAAAAATTTATAATGCATAATTACTCTTTTGGACTTCCTGTGTCAATGTCATCACAGGAAGCCCATAATCTAAACAAAAATTCCTATAAAATGACCAATAATTTTTTTTCTCTTTTCTTTTGTTTAATAGTCCAAGAAAGCGTAAACTTCCACCAGATGATGAATGTAAACACCATGGCAAATCTAAAAAAGGACCAGAATCAGATGTATGATTTTATACTTGCCTATCAATTCTCTTTTTGTTTCATGTCACTTGTTTGTTTATTGATTCAGGTACAGCCAATTTCACAAACTAAGGTAGTAGTTTTTAGACATATACAAATGATATACATGTTAATGACAAAAAATCGAGATGAAGGCATAGTGAATAGTACTCGAAATGCTCAGTCATAGAAGCTGATTGGTTGTTTAGTTAATCATCTTTAACATCAAATGATGGTTTAGATGTCCCATGTATCTCACGATATCTATGTATGTATTTATGTATTTACTCAGTTGCAAAAAAGGTTGTAGTATAGACTCCTTGCAGTTAATTGGAGTGCAGCTCAATCTGGAGGACAAAACAATGGATTTCAGCTCCCAAAAGAGTAAAAATCTTTTGTTTTGTCCTCCAGATGGTGTTTCCCAGATGTCACATACAAGGGATCTATACATTTATACATATATATACATATATATAAATATCTAATGAGACACGCAGATGAAAATGTATATTGATATTTGCGCATTATAAGTAAATAAATTATTATTATTATTAGATGCAAAAGACAAAAATTAAAAAAAGAAGACTAAAATAAATACATTTTACTCCAGGAACTAACTTTATACTGTTTCATAATCTGTATGATGAAATAGACTGACAAAAATGTTTTAACATTTATTGAATGAATGCAATTTTATAAATATTTAGTAATTCTCATTGAATTTGCCTTTGTAAATAAAATACATACCAATATATGTGTATAAATATACAAGAATAAGGTACAGAAACATCTTGTTAAACCCTGGGTTAAACCCTATCTGAACCTTCCACTTTCCTTTCTTTTAAATGTAACAATTGTAATTGAAAGAATAAAACCTTGAAACTGAGGCAATCAACAAATAAAGTGAGTTTTCTGTTTTGCATATCATTAAATAATTATACCAAATAAATTGTGTATTTGTAGAAAATGTATGCTACAATGTATTTAATTTTAAAGACTTCTACCTTAGTCATATTGGCTGGGTTTTTTACTCATTTATTCATCCATTTATTTATTTTACATTTTTAATGACTTATATTATAATCCTTATATTGTCTTAATTGTCTTTTCAGCAAGAAAATGTTGGCAGGGTTAAGCAGTTACCAGGATTAAGAAATCTCGGCAATACATGCTTTATGAATGCTATTCTCCAATCTTTAAGGTAGTTTTAAATAAATGTAAATAAAACGCATGAATGAATGAATAGATGAATAATGCAATGTCTGTTAGTTTGACACCGAGTGGTTGTCCAACAGTTTTGGTCAATACATGTCTCATAACTTGAATGACAATTTTATTTCTGCTTTCATTTCAGTAATATCCAACCATTTAGCTGTTATTTCAAGGATCTTCCTGCTTTTGAATTAAGATCAGAAAATTCTATCACAAAAATGCCTTACTTTACTAGAAGCAGAAAACCTGATGAAGGGTATGAAAAAATACCATAAAATTATAATTTGTAGATTTAAATATAACACCCTCATCATCAAAAACAGTTCAATTTAAATCTGTACTTTGAAAGGAAAGACTATATGACAGATATGTATCAAAGCCTAACCAATCAAACACAAATACTGAAAAAAAAAACAATAAAGTAGTGATGTACAGCATTATTGAAGTGGAGTTATTTCAACTTTTATTTATGCAATAATGTTTTTCGTAAATTCATTGCATTGTCTTTGATTAGGTGCCTTGTTGAAGAACTACGCAAAGTCCTATGTGCGCTGTGGCAAGGGGGCGGAGTCAGCCATTCTCCTGATTCTTTATTTCATGTGGTTTGGAAAGTAGTACCTAGATTTAGGTGATTTTAATATAATTTTAATTAGAGCAACAAAATAGTAATATTTAATTAGATGCATAATTTCGAGTTTGATACAGGTTTTGGATGCATGATTCCATGCTCCATAATATGGCTGATGACCAATGTTGAGCTCTCAACAGAAACCGGAAACCAGCAAAGCTACCATAAATTTTAGCTTGAGAGTGAGGCAGTACATGTCCTAGCAACTGTTGAGCATGCTCTTATGAATCGATGCACAATTGCTGTGTAGTTTTCTTTTCTTTTTCTGTTGAAAGTAATGGTAAAAGAAAACTCTGCTAAAAAGGCCAGTTTAGCTGTGCAAATATCAACTCTGCTCAGTTTAGTTTTGTTTAGTTTAATTTCATTTAGTTAGGCTCAAAGGTTCAAAGGTAGTTATTTACACAAATTACATATTAAAGGAAAGTTACGTAAAATAAAGTTACAAGTATGATATAGCGGATGCAAGATAACAACCCTACGGGTTAAATCAAGCTCTTGTAACCTTTCAGTGACTAAAAAAGAACAAAATAAAGTTGAGTTAAATTTAGTTTAGTTTAACAGACTCAGGTCTGGGGTGACTCCACCCATTGTCAATGTTTATCTCAGTATGAAATGCAAATTTGTACTGTGTAATTTTATGTATTTTTTTCTTAATCGGTACAGAGGCTATCAACAACAAGATGCTCATGAATTCATGCATTACCTATTGGACAGAGTTCACACTGAATTACTTCTCTCACAAAAAGCTTGCTTTGGGAAGGAGACTATAGTTACAGGAATATTTGGAGGAATTTTACAAAGTGAGGTAAGAATGCAGCTTACTAGAAGATGTGTGTCATTGTAGAAATCATGGAACATCCACATTTTTATCATGATTTTGCCAAACTGGCTTGCTTTGTGCAGATCTGGACAGAGAACATTTACAGATTTGTTGATGTGTAAAATTGTGTCATTATCTTTTCATGAATAAAATGTATTATAAATTTACTCCTTAGTGCTAGAGCTTTCAATCTTCTTACTCATCTCGAAGGAACAAAACTATGTTACAACTTACTGGAAAAGAAAAGAAAAAATGATTTGATTTGAGGACTTTTGCTCTAGGCATTTGTAAACTAACAATAGGACATTGTCCCCTATGAGGATGGTACACCATGGACCTACAGCTTAATGTCCTTCCGAGAAAAAATGTGTCAAAGAAAGCACTTTTTGACTTGCCGGTATTTACACATTGTTGTCAATGTTTGTTGATATGAGAAGCCTAGACTTTTTGTTTGTGGAGATACTTTTATTAAGTTTGTGTGATATTGCAATTTCTTGTAGGTGACATGTTTGACGTGTTTAGCAGAATCAAAGACTCAAGATCCCTTTCTAGGTAACAGATCTTTCTTTGTATAATAGCATGAACTACACAAAGTGCAAACGCACAAGATATTTTTAACTAGTTTTATCACATGGAAAACTCATTTTTCAAGCCAGTTAGAGGTTAAGAGAACATGTCAAATGCACCATGGCAGACATTACTGAGTCTTCTATGTAATATGCATTGTCTGAATAGTTTGTGATGTACAGGAATGAGGATGTCTGGGGAGGGGTGGGGGTGCTGATTGGGTAACTACAATCTTGGAAATAAATGTTGAGAATGTTTGCACACTTTGGCATTTGTTCAGTTGTTTGCTGCAATACATTATGTTGTAAAAAGTAATAATGATAATAAAAAAAAAAACAACGTTGTGTTCCCTGTAGGTCTTTCTCTCTTATGAATAACAACATTGAAGAAGAGTGAAATAATAATGTGTATAGTCATGAACTGTGCAAATTTAAAGAGTCTCAACTATTTATGTCCTAGATTGTAGCCTTTCCCCTCTTTCAGAGGATTTTCAAATGCGATTGTTAAGAGATACTAACCTTGCAATTGCTGAATGGACCATTTTTGTTAAAAAATAGTTTTACCTCAATTAACATCTCCTGTAAATGATTAAAAAAACAATTAAAAAATGTACTTTTTCTAGATCTATCTCTTGAAATACCACCTGAATATCAAACAAGAAAGGGAAAATCAAAAGAAAATCCATGCAAATTACAAGGTAATTACGACATGGAAGATCAGAGGTCATACACGTAATGGTATCAAACTATCAGATCATAACCAAAAAACCTGCACTTCTATGAAAACACTGTCGAAATACAAAAAAATCAAAACCATGCATAGCCAGGCTGACACAACTAGATATTAACAATTACTTTTAATTTTAGTTTCTTATCACACTAAATAAAATTGCAAGCTATGTATTGAGAATACCGAATTCATAATCAGTTTGCTCATGCTAACAATAACATAATTTTAAAGTCTAAATTATGTAGGCTTCAAACTGATGAAGATATACAAGGAAATGTTTGGTAAGCGTGTATTGATGCTAGCGGAGACTCCTTTTCATGCCAAAATACATTTCTTTGCAAAAAAGTTATTCGAATTAAAAAAAATTGTCTTCATCGGTTTAAAAGCTATTTAATTAAACTAATTAACTAACTAAATAAAACTTAGAAACTTTGCTAACTTATATGTGACCAATTTTGTGAATAAGTTTTTTTTTTTTTTCACATAAATCAAGTATTTGTTTTTCCTAGCATGAAAAGAGTCTATTGTAGAGTCTGTTTCCAGAAGATACAAATGAGGTTATGAGTTAGCTGTTGTAAATCAATGTTTTCTGTTTTGTTTTGTAGACTGTATGACTCACTTTGCAGCATTAGAAAACTTAGCAGAGTCAGAATTCTACATGTGTCCAAAATGCAATATGAAACAACAATCAACTAAGAAATTCTGGATCAAAAGACTTCCCAATGTAAGTTGGTTGTACTGGAAACATGGAAATTAAAAGAACTGGTGATAAAGTTGGCAATGATGATGATGACGACAATGATGGTGATGACAATGATGGTGATGACAATGATGATGGCAATAATGGTGATGACGACAATGATGATGTTGGCAATGATGATGATAACAATAATGATGATGATAACAATAATGATGGTGATGACAATGATGATGGCAATAATGGTGATGACAACAATGATGATAATGATGATGTTGGCAATGAAGATGATAACAATAATGATGATGATAGCAATGATGGTGGTGACAATGATGGTGATGACAATGATGATGGCAATAATTGTGATAACAACAAAGATGATAATGAAGATGTTGGCAATGAAGATGATATCAATAATGATTATGATAGCAATGATGGTGGTGACAATGATGGTGATGACAATGATGATGGTGATGATTGTGACAATGATGATGGTAATAATGGTGATGACAGCAATGATGGTAGTGATGATGTTGGCAATGATGATGGTAACAATAATGATGGTGATAACAATGATAATGATGATAACAATAATGATGGTGATAACGATGCTGATGATAACAATAATGGTGGTGATGACAATGATGATGGTGATGATTGTGACAATGATGATGGTAATAATGGTGATGACAACAATGATGATAATGATGATGTTGGCAATGATGATGATAACAATAATGATTATGATAGCAATGATGGTGGTGATAACAATGATGATGATGATAACCATAATGATTATGATAGCAATGATGGTGGTGATAACAATAATGATTATGATATCAATGATGGTGGTGATAACAATAATGATTATGATAGCAATGATGGTGGTGATAACAATGGTGATGATGATAACAATAACGATGATGATAACAATGATGATGATGATAACAATAATGATGGTGATGACAATGATGATGGTGATGATTGTGACAATGATGATGGTAATGGTGATGGCAACAATGATGGTAGTGATGATGTTGGCAATGATGATGGTAACAATAATGATAGTGATGATGACATTGATGATGGGTATGACTATGATGAGGATGTTGATAGTGATGATGATGATAACTGGTAACAATGGTTGTGATGATGATGTTAATGCATGACTCCTCCTATTTTAATGCTCTCAGGTTCTGTGTTTGCAACTTAAAAGATTTCGCTTCCAATCATTTTTACGAACAAAGTTGGAAACATATGTGCAGTTTCCAATGAGAGGACTGGATATGTCACCATATGTCCTACAGGTAACGGTCTTTATTTGTATTCAGCTCAATATTACTTTGCCAAAAAGTTTACAATGTGTTAGAATAGTTTACACTCATGTTAACAGTAGCAACACTGGCACAGTTGTTTAGTGCGCGGCATTCTGAGGGAAAGGTCACAAGTTTGATTCTTAGCGACTCCACATCCTTCTTTCGACATTTATTTAAAATGTTAGAATTTGCATTTCTGTTGTACGTTTCCTTTAAAATACATAGATTGGTTTCAATTGAATCTTTAAAGTTAATCACAGTTGATGCTAACCTCTGAAAAAACCTAATAGGCATTTGAACAATTCACTTTAATAGTGGATGAATTCATGAAAGAGATTTCTCAACTATTTGTACTTGAAAGTTCTTATCTTTACAACTTTTCTTATAAAGCATGCTCAAGGACCATAAAAGTTCGAATTTGGTTAATGATATTTCACAAAGTAATTCATATTTATCCTATTTCAATTTTTCACACATTTTTCAAATACTTGTTATTTTCAATTTTCGCAGCATTGCACTTTGATAAAAAGCCCTAGTTTATTGGTTTATGTACTGTTTTTTTGTTTTGTTTGTTTTTTTTGTTTATTTATTATCTCTTTTGTAGGACAAAGATGCTAAAAAGCCAGTTTTGTATGACTTAGCGGCAGTTGTAGTCCATCATGGTAGTGGGTAAGTTATTGTCTGTTGTAAAAAAACGCAAATCACAACGAATTCTGTATCAGATATAGCGATACTTCATGTTTATAAACAAACAAATTGTTATGCTGATGTGCCAACCAAAACAACAATAACGGCCAAACATTGTCTGGTTGGCACATGAATAACAAAAGCTTAAGTCAGCTGAAGTATCGCTATACAGATGCCTTCACAGTAGTGATTTTGTATTGTTCTGGGTTCATGAATTATTAATGAGTTTTATAATGATCATGAGAAGTCCCTGTCAATCAAGCTATATCTTCAATATTTACAAACTTGTCTGTTTTATTTCCCAGGGTGAGTGCAGGTCATTACACCACATACGCGTGTCATGATGGTAAGCTCCTTGATATAACAATAACAGTTCTCCGTGTTTGATACTCTGATTTAAAAAAACACACACGGGAAGTTGAACACGAGTTTTCTCGAGTGTTCTCTTAACACCCCAAGTCTTTTTTATCATAGTATCATAGCAAAAACGTTTCTTTATAAAATAACAAACGCGCAACACGTAAAAAGAAAGAAAGAATAAAAGTCAAACTGAACCGTTACCGTTACGTTTAACTTTTAGCGAACATGGTTATCGACCAATCGTAGTGCGCGCACTGTCCCTATTATTTAAGAAAACTAGAGCAAATAGTAGCTATTTAGTAACTATTTGTCACAACACTCAACCATGAAACAGTACTCAAACAAAAGAAATGCTAAAGTTCTGGATGAGTGATAGAGTGCAAACACTAAATCTGTGCAACAGTTGTCACTAACTAGTAGTAAATAGCACTAACTAAATAAAAGAAAACAATAGAATTAGCATTAAATAGCACTATTTAGTGGTATTTATGTTGCACACTTTTAGAGTGCACACACTAAAAGTGTGCAACATAAATACCACTAAATAGTGCTGTTTTATGCTAATTCTTTTGTTTTCTTTTGTTTAATTAGTGCTATTTACTACTAAATAGTGACAACTGTTGCACACTTTTAGTGCGTGCACTCTAGTGACAGAAGTTAGTTTTGATTAGAAGTTAGTAGTTACTTAATAACTACTATTTGCTAGTATTTAGTTTGTTTTTATTTCATGGTTTTCCTGTGTTTGCTCTATGTTGACCTCAAGTTTATTGCTACTTCTTCATTCATCACATCACCGAATCATCCACTCTTCAAACATTTAAATGACTTCCAATCCGTCCTTCACTCTGTTTGACTGCCTGCACGCCATTCGCTTACTCATCGTTTTAATCTCAATCTTTTTCTTGGTACAAACGAGGAAGCTTGCTCCTGCAACACGCTCCCGCAACATGCTACCGGAGTAAAGCTCCCTCTTGTATACCAACGAAAAATATGTTGTGCAACAAAACGTTTGCTCCCGGTTTTTGTTCCCTTTGTTGCGCAACATATTTTTCGTTGGTACACACGAGGGAGCTTTGCTCCGGGAGCATGTTGTGGGAGCGTGTTGCAGGAGCAAGCTCCTTCGTGTCGACCGGCGTTTAAATATGATGAATCCAAAAAAACCTCCTTAATTCTTTACGTATAATACAAGTCAATTTAGTGAAAAGAATGAACAAAGATTTAACCAATAAAAAATATCGCAAGAAAAATGTTTGATTGGAGAAATATTACTCCTTGAAAATCCCAATTTTGTGCCTAAAAAAAGTGCTTAAAAAGTCCTTGAATTTTGTGCTAAAATTGTAGCACGAACAACCTATATTCATCCTATGTCCTCTTCAATTCTTAGGAGCATGGTATCACTTTAACGACAGCAACGTCAGTCGCACAGACGAAGACCACGTGATCAAATGCAAAGGCTATATATTTTTTTACACTCGACGTCAACCAAATATGTCTATCATTGACAAACTTCGCGGACAGAATCCATTATGTAGATAAATAATCATTCATTTAGCTAAAATTTCCAACGCAACGGTTGGATAGACGCATTCTCTCAAACTAGATCGAACGACGAAGCTCGATTTTGTTCGATGATGTGAATCGTCAGCATTTTGATTTCTGAACTCGTCGAAACAAATCGAATAACAAGGCTCGATGTCGTACGATAATGGAGTGTATCCAACATTTGAAATTATTAGCGTTCGACGTCCAAACCAAATCAAACCCACATGAATGATAATAAGATGGTTATGGGAGGTAACTAAGGTGTTGTGTTATCAAACAATCGAGTTCGTTCGACTCCTATTCCATTACGATAGATGTGACTGTCAGAATTTTCTTGAATTGATTTTTGATCAGCGAACATGGTCGTCGTCGTTGATGTTCGACATTGTTCGATTGAATACGACAACCCAACCGTTCACAGCCAAATTTGTTGTTCGAGACTTATACTGTTTCAAAATCCAGGCCAAGCTGACGACTTTAAATAGAAAAGGATGAAAGTTAATCCGAAATGATTAATTCATTTGTCAGTTGAATATCAACCAAAATGAATCTCTTTAGATTAACTTTCATCCTTATGTATACTATTTCAAGTTGATTTGATGTTTATTATTATTATTTTTTCAATCAATTTAATTGGACGGAGTTTGCTGAAACACGTTCTGTTATACAGATGAAAACTAGTAATGTACCAGTGTGGGCTGCTTCGGTGTTTATAGAAACAGTTGTAAAATCATTGGTTTATTTGGAATTGATTGACAGTCCCAGACTGGAAGAATTATGACACATTCGTCGCGATACAATGAATTTGTGCTGTAACAAGCAGCAATGTTGGGAAAAAAATATGTAAAAACTACATCTATGTACAGATTTTCTATTTTTTGAGTTTTAACGAAGCGTTAGAAAAACTTTCCTCAACGCGGGGAAGTACACATTTTTATAAAACAAGTGCAATATTATCGACTAATGGAATGGTGTTTTTTATGGAGATATTGATTTGGAGTAAAGTTGGTAACTTGTGTACCATACCAGATGTTCTGACTTGTTCTGATTTATTTAAATGTTAAAACATTAATTTAGGTTTTCCTTGGTGGTCGAGCGGTGAGAGCGCTGTGACCCGGGTTCGATTCACCGATCGGTCTGGGTGATATGTGAACTGAGTTTGTTTATAATGTGTTGTTTCTCTCTCTCGCTCATGCCAAGAGGGTTTTTCTCCGGGCTCTCGAGTTGTCCTCCCTAAAAATCAATACTGTGAGTAGCGTTGTGTGAGTTGAAAAATATATGCAGAGGTAGTGAGTGTGAGAGTTCAGATGAAGAACCACTCAGTGGATATGCTGCAATAAAGGGTTATTAGTTTTAAAAAGTCATCATTTAAAGGTCTAGTTAGGCCTAGTTTTATGAGTGATGTGATTGCCTTATTATGGCATTTGATTATGACAGTTTTTGACAGTTTGCTCCTATAGAAACCGTTTATTGTCAAATAGCTTGGTTTTCGGAAATAGAGAGTTTCGTTCATATGCAGAAACTCTTCGTAACATAGAACGGATTTTAAAACAATTTTCTGCGCAATAGAACGGATTTGAAACAGTTTTCTGCGCATTTGCGTTGACTTGACCCCCTCCTTTTTGTTGAAACAATAGATTGTTTTACTACCGTTGTCGTTCAAGTGCAACCTCCGACGTTCAAAGTCTCTTGCAAACTCGCATTTTGACTGCCTTTTATCAAAACATTTTCATAGAAACATCGATATTCTCATGCAGATTTTGAGTTGAATTAATTATTGTTGATGATAAGAAGAGAAAAATGTTCTTATTTACTCTAAATATTCGCTTTTTATTTATCGTTTTTAAAATTGATTGACGGCAGTCAAAATGCAAATTTTATTTGTAAAAGAGATTTTGAACTTTGGAGGTTGCACTTCACCGATAACGGTAGTAATGTGACTTCATAGTGCATCGGGGCATTTATATAATTGAATCTGACGCATGTGAAAATCGACTTAAAGTTGGCCTATTGTGTGGACAACAAAGTTCTAGCAGAGCTAATTTGTAACACAACACTTTTAAAACCGAAGACGTAGCTTCGCGTCCTATCAGTTCTTTTCGATAGTTTATACTGGGTTATAAGCAAATTTCCCACGGCAAGTTTTCGTAGTGCATGAGCAATGTTTCAATGTCGAGGAACATCAGTCCCAAAAGACGGGCTTTTAATATGTTATTTCCCGTTAGTTTCAGGGACTATAACCTGCAGGAATAAAATTTGAGTTGTCTAGACAACAAACGCAATAGACTAATTTCTTGATTCTTGTCGTTGCTGTTTTCCTAAATGTGTATCTGTAGTTACTAAGTTCTCAACAACGGTGACCAATTATCTTTTTATAAGAGCACTAATTTGGAATAAGTTAGCAAGTTGGTGTTTTCTGAATCTGATTTGAATGAACGAGGTTAATGAACTTCAAATTCGTGTCAAAAGGCTGTGAAAAAGTTACAAATTATATATAGACTTTTGACTACTTGTGTCTGTACCAAGCTGTTTTTATTTATATTTACTTATATATTTTCACTGAAATGTTTATCTGGCAACATCACCAACATTTCAGGTCCAGTTGAATTTATATTATTTCTGATTGAAATGCAAAAATCGAAAAATTAGGAAAGATCGGAAAGATTCAGTTTTTCTGAAAGGACTCAAGTGCTTGTTTATGCGAGTTAAAAGTCTATTGCCAAAATAGTTTCAATGTTCAGATAGAAAAGTTTTAGTTTTCAAATTGCATGCATTTGAATCAGTTTTGGCACAAGTAAAAATTTCATTTTGTTATCAAGTTTTTTTTCGCTTTTTTTATCATTTCTTTTTGGTTTCTATAATAAGAAGTTCCTAAAATATATATAGTATTAATCCTCCTGAGGATTTTCCCTTTTCTTTGGCATTTTTGTTTGGCTTTTTGGGGTTTTGTTCTTCGTTGCTATGTGTAGTCTACAAAGGGATAAAATTAGCAAGAATAGTTGAAAAAATTTGTAATTGAGGATGAGCTTTTGTTTTACCTAATTCATGCCAGTGCACAATTTGGCGAGAAGTTCCAAATACACTGAGATTCATTTTACCAAAAATATACAACGCCATTCTCAAAAATACAAAACAGTTACTGAATATTTAGTAAGTATACATTTATTTTTACATACTTTAGCTTGATATTTCAAGTTTTTTTTTTTTTTTCTTCTTTTCATTAAAAATGTAAGTCGTTCAATCCATGAATTATTAAAGATGGTTGTTTGCTGGAACCTTGACAACGTCATAACAGAATTACTAATTTAAACCCCCTAATAACTCGACAGCTGCAGAAAGTACTTCTAACGATCTGCGAATATTGCATTGCATTTTTCTTTAAGCCTTAGACTGCAGCAGTCTACAGAAAGTATTGAATTTAAAATTCATTGTCGCCCGCATAAGTGAAATTTTTGCAACGCGGTTGGATGCTTTCTCTTCGTTCTTGAGACAATTTTTTTCGATTGTTATCCCTATGTGTTTTAGAATATAGTTTTTTTTACTTTGTTCTTGTGTGATGGGCCTCTTTCATCAATTATTCAAGCTTGAAGATTTACATTTCGGCCAGTTTACTTTTTGGGTTTGTAGTAAACACACACAGTCGACACAGATATTGTGGTCAACGAATACTACATCTGGATAAGGAGCTAAAGTCAGTCTGTCTTCAACAAGGTACAAACTAGCTAGCGAACGAAAAACAAACGTTTTTTCTCATGCAAAGCTTAAGCTACCCCTTCTATTTATTCTAGGAAAACAAGAGGGTTGTACGTCGACGATTTTTCAGTTTAAAGTAACTGATTTCTCGTTTTTCATTTACACAAACAAAGGTAAGATAAGACTAGGTACGGTAAATGTCCAAATGCGCCGGCATCTCAGTTGAAAAGCTGACCAAGATAGATTAGAAATATCCTAAATAGATTTCAATTTGACATCAAAAGATATGAAAAACGATTCAAATTTATCATTTTGTGTACATAAAGCTATATTTTCATCAGCCATTGCAGTTAATTTGACTGAGTTTTGATCGAAATTTTGGGCAATGATAAAACGCGCGCCGATATGAATGGCAAAAAACGTTTCCATCCAAATAAGTTTCCTTTTAAGTCTAAGTTTTTAACACTGCTTTAAATCATTTGCATTGAAAATACCATTTGAAAAATAAAAAGTTACATTATGATTAATTGATATTTCAAAAAATTTATGAAAATAAGAATGAGCAGTGCAATTAGACAATCACATTTCCATGCTTTGCCATTAAACTTCTGAGTTTTCAATCTTCACTCTTAATTAAAAAATGCGAAAATAATAGCATTTGCATCTTAGACTTATATTCAAAGAATATCAGTACAAAAGTACAAGTTTTTTTTGTATATTTTTATCACAGCTTTTAGTAGGAAAATCAAGTTGAAAATCAAGGGCTTCATGTTCACCTGTTCAACTATATTCGGAGTCGACTGACAAATTGTACATTACTCTAACTACTTTAAAAAAACATTTCGTCCTTCGTAATCATAACTGTTTTTAAAGAAAAAACTCTGTTAACGTGTAGGCGGAAGAACGGTATGTTTAGAATTAAATCACGAAGTACGAAAATGTGCTAAAATTGGCAAGATTGTATTTGTTTTGTACACTGGAAATGCCCTTCTCAGAACTGAACAATTCGCTGCTGTTTAGATGGCCAAACACTAGGAATGTCTTTTTTAAGGAAAGAAAACTCATAACGGAGTTAAGATTATAACTGTAGAGATTTGTAAACAGAAATCATGGTAATCGCTTGGCCAGAAAACGGACACAATCAAATATGATATGAAACTGCGGATTAAAATTATTGCGACCATATAAAACAATTCAGATTTCATTTAACAAATAACAAGCTTTTTTCTCTTATATTAAAAATTCATTTTTGTTTACATTTAAGACAAAAATAATCTTTTCGTGTCGCAAAATAATTGCTTTGATCTTTTAAATTGATTTTATAAAGTTGAAACTCACGAAAAAGGCATTATAAACTTCTCATTTTCATGGAAATATTCACAAAATCATTTTAAATTTGATTAAAGAACTTTTATTACATTCTGTGACATAAGGAGTTATAGTAAAAAATGGAAAAAAAAAAACGAAAGAGAAAAATTATTGTATTAATTAAAATTTGTTTTCTTTGGAAATATTTTTGATCTAATCGAAGTTATGAATTTAGTAATTCCTTTACCAGTTTTATTGAAAATTGACACCATACATTTGCACAAAAAGGATTTTTTTCCATTGAATATTATTAGTTTGAAGTGATATTTCCTAGCGATTTTTGACTAGGATTTTTTACGAAATTGAAAACATATTCAATTCCACGTATTTATTTATTTATTTTTAATAATGTTTTTCCATTGAATACTATTAGTTTGAAATAATATTTCCTTGTGATTTTTGACTAGGATTTTTTACGAAATTGGAAACATATTCAATTGCACGTATTTATTTATTTTGTATGATTTGTAATTTATGTTTTTGGCACCGGTTGTTATCGTTCTACGTGTTTAAATTCATCACAGGTTTTTTTTGAAAAGTTTTCCTCAATTATATGATTCCCGCTTTTATGTAAACAGAAAAGATGCAAACATATAGGTCTATTTTTTGACAAGACGCTTAATACTAACTTGATAGTTGAGTTGTATTCATTTGAATATGTACATTCAAAGTTGGGACAGACGGAAATGCTTATCCCATAAACTACCAAAGAAAGATCCGAAACACAATGTAGATGAAGCAAATAGGAAAAAGCTCGGCCGAAAAGAATTGTGGGTAACAATTTCTAATTCAATAATAATAATAATAATAATAATAATAATAATAATAATAATAATAATAATAATAATAATAATAATAATAATAATAATAATAATAATAATGATAATAATAATAATAATAATAATAATAAATGGTGTTTTGCATAGCGCCATTTGCCGTAATTCATTATGACGTCACCATCAAAACATTCAAAATGCCCTGAATATTATTTAGTACATATGAACACATATTATATCCAAAAACCAGATCATTTTTGTTTAACTTGTTTCGCTAGGAGCAATTTTGGTCACATTTTCTATTGGATTTGGCGATTCTATCCTCTACATAAACAATCCGTGATGTCATAATGAAATAGGGAAATTCCACATGTTTGCGGAAGGTATATTGCTGCATTTTATGTACGAACCAAAATCCATCTTCACCGATAGACGTTTTATGAAGGACGCATCATTGATTTGCTTTTATTGGCTAGTTTTTTTTTATTACAAATTCGTGTTTCCTTTCGATTGTACTATCGCCATCATTTTCTTTCCAAAACGTTTTTTGAAATAGATGTACATCTAACAAAACAATCAGAATATTACCACAAGCAATCGTTTGCAAAGGTTTTGAGTTAATCTTACATTACGTAGCAGTGCCTGACGTTTAACCTAAAAACATAAACTAGTTCAGAGAACATTGATAGATTATTCATGATTTAAGTTGCGTTGCTAGCAACAAACCACTGAAGGATGGACACGCTGAGCTTAGATTTGCAACCGTTAAGCTCACTGACATGCCTTTTTTCTTGCTTGTCAGTGGGATTCTCTAATTTGTTCTTCATTTTTCACATAGTTTCATGAGTGCCATTAGCTTTTCCATATTTCCCTGTAGTGTTTTTCACTACGCTTATATTTTTGTAAAAGAAAAAAAAAAGAAATGAGAGGAAAAACAAAAGTGAGAAAAAGAAGTAAAAGAGAAAGTCCAGAAAAGGAAAAATTGTATGGAAGAACCCGGTAAATAACGAATTGTTTTGCATATTTGTATTTACTTTACTCAAAAAAGATACTCGCCAGGTTGGCCAAAATATTTGCCTTGTTGAAAACTAATCTACTTCATAGTTACACAATTGATTATTTTCATGACATTGAAAATCTGAGTGACCTCAACTGATAGGACATGAAACCTACGATAAATTTAAAAGTTTTCTCAGTTTGGTTTGTATCAATTACTAGTCATATTGTTTCGAATTCTTCACACTGTGCAGGTTTTCTTTAAATACATGCACACAAAGAACAGTGATTGATTGAAAGACAGAAGAACAGCTGCTTGCGTTCTATGTAGGTGAGAGACACACAGACTTCCCTAGCCCCTACCCTTCTTAAACTGCTCACACAAAGAATAATTATGGTATATATACAATGCAATATAATAATAATATGTATGAATACATAAACTTCTCCCTCTCCGGTTTTTCTAATGGTTCTTCTTTTACTGCTCTCACAAAGAATAATTATGGTATATATACAATGCCATATAATGATAATATGTATGAATACATAAACTTCTCCCTCTTCGGTTTTTTCTAATGGTTCTTCTTTTACTGCTCTCACAAAGAATAATTATGGTATATATACAATGCCATATAATGATAATATGTATGAATACATAAACTTCTCCCTCTCCGGTTTTTTCTAATGGTTCTTCTTTTACTGCTCTCACAAAGAATAATTATGGTATATATACAATGCCATATAATGATAATATGTATGAATACATAAACTTCTCCCTCTCCGGTTTTTTCTAATGGTTCTTCTTTTACTGCTCTCACAAAGAATAATTATGGTATATATACAATGCCATATAAGGATAATATGTATGAATACATAAACTTCTCCCTCTCCGGTTTTTTCTAATGGTTCTTCTTTTACTGCCCACACAAAGAATAATTATGGTATATATACAATGCCATATAATGATAATATGTATGAATACATAAACTTTGTAAATCAGAGGAACTTCAAATTTATTATGATTGAGTTAGAACTGTCCTGGCTGTACTGAATAAAAATTACAAGAAGCAATTCCTCTTTCTATTCTTCCATTTCCATACCGTTATCAAAAAAGAGAGAAAAGTAACACTTTAAGCATTGATAATTTTAATGTAACTTCATGTTTGTCATGCCTTATATGCAGATTCATGTTCCGTAATTTTCGTGCAGAATACTGATGATATTTGAACTGCAGTGTTGGTTAGTTTTTCAAAAAGCACGAAAGCGAAAATTGATCTTGATGCAACGCGAAAAAAACAACAACAAACAAACAAACAAACAAACAGTCAGTTAGTATGCACGCGAGCGATAATCGGTTGGTAATTCGTAGTTTTATGTATTTAGCACGGTGGTGACAAATTTTCGTGGAGCCATACCACCTTGAGTGCACTCCCGGCAAAAGGATTTAGATTTTTGGTTGTTATATCTATCGCTCAGCTGAATATGTCGGGTATCTGGTTCAGCGGTATAGACCAATTCATAGTTAACAAACTGCTGTCAGTGCGCATGCGATTTATTCCCGAATCTTTTGTTTTGCCTTTTTTTGTCTTTCAAAATACAAAAGAAAGTGAGGAGAATTCGGGATAAAATCGCATGCGCACTGATTTTTTCAACTATGTATTTGCTTATTATCATATAATATTATCAAACAAACTGCAAATGATTACTGTGGACTGGCCATTGTCAATCCACTCAGAACATTTGACGACCTTTTTCATTGGTGCTAAGCTGCTCAGTGCCTCGTGAACAATGAAAAATGATGTTGCGTAGATGGACAACTGCACCATTCATCCGATTTCAGTCACTGAAAATTAGCCTTCTGACCGGATCTCAAGACAATGCTGCACTAGGGTTGGCCGGCTCTGGTCCCCAGCAAGTAAACATCACCATTTTTCACTGTGTTCATTACGGAGTATTTGGTAATCTCACCTTATTTGTAAGTGATTCTATTTTGATGATTATCTACGGCCACCATTCACGGAAAAAATTCTACTTACAGAGATCGTAGTAAACAACTTGACCAAACTGGCAGACATCTTGAATTTTGTTTAGAAAGACAGGAAACCCCCCAAAAAATGAAAATTACACAGGAACTCCGACGAACGACAGTAATTGTTTGATATGTTAATTACTTGATATCAATAGATTTCACCCTTGGAGCGGGGCTTGGAGACTGCTCAGCAGTCGGAGAATGCTGATCAACTGAAAAAAATAACATGCCGTACTCTGGGGGTCATGTGAACTGGTTGACCTTGTCAGTGCGGTTGAATATTTACCAGAACGTCCCTAATGTCATTTTGTCACATTTATAACTAACCGATTAATGACATAATGTATTTGAATACTTGATACTAGTATACACGTTTTGTTCAGCAAATCAAAATATCAGCCTTGACGGTTACTTTTTTTTGACGCTTGACGGTTAAACTTTCTTTTATTTGACGTTGACGGTTAAAATTAAGGCCGTTTGACGGTTGACGCTTAACCCAACCACCGCTCCCCTCCTCATCCCCCACCCCAATTCTGTGTAAACTCATGCATTAATGTCTTTTAACCAATATTTTGTGGGGCGGCCGAGCCCCCCCCCCCCTCCCCCCCCCCCCCCCCACAAAAAAAAATATTTTGTGTGTGTGTGTGTGTGTGTGTGTGTGTGTGGGGGGGGTGCCCCCCCCGGTTCCGCCGCCCCTGAAAATAAATCGAGAAAAACTTTAAAATCGGGCACATGTTGGATATCTCGAAGACTGACGAAATCCTTGTTCTCATAAAGCAACCGCTGGAGGCGCGGTCGCATCGTCAAAACATCTCAAGACAAAAGTACGGAGATTGGTAACAAGTTTCTAAAATTCGCACGAGTTGAGCTCCTGATGGGGTCCGGGGATAAGCTCTCTTATCTCATACTATATTATATTGGACAATTTTTGGGTACTACAGTCAAGCATTCATGGCGGCATAACACTGCCACGCCCCCCCCCCCCCCCCCCCCCCCCACACACACACACACACACACACACACAATCATGAACTCTCCTTCACTCTTTTCCCCACTGCTACTTTTGTCATTGATAATATTTAAAACGTACTTCTTGGAGCTACACAAATCAGAGCAGAAAGATGTCGAAACAGTTTAAACAAACTTGTGATTTACCAATCAAATCTTGATGATAGCAAATCCATGAGAAATGAAATGCCAAAACTGCAAGGAAAGGAAAACAACCTTCGGCTACGCCTATCGAGTGATTGAGATTGTAGCGTCGTTGCACGTTTATGAACTTACAGCTCCGACAAAGAAATTAGAAACTTAGAAATTGTATCAATTAACTCATCCAGTGAGGAGATATAAGTAATTTTACTTTTCAAAAGTAAGTATAGTCACAACAAATAAAGAACAAAGCAAAACGAAGGAAGAACGCCTAGACCCGTATTATATTAAACAATAAATAATTCCATTTAAAATGTAACGTTTTATAATTAACTAAGGATCTTAATAACAACAGATGAATTCGGAAGTAAAATATAGGAAGAAACATAGTCCTAATTTAGTAACTTTGTGTTATTGAGAAGTGATTATCGCTAATAGCTCGCGGAAACGCAATAAGATGAAAAAACTTAACAATTAGAAGTGAATACTAGAGCAAAAGCAATTATCAGTATGTCAGAAATGGTAAATAAACAAAAACATATTAAAAACGATTCATTTTGTACGTGCTAGATTGGTGAATTTCCCCCTAGCTGTACTGCTGTTTGTGGATAGGGATCTGGGATTTACAGTCATGATTAATTCGCCACATGAAAAAGGGCTCATAACTTAAGCATGGTCAACACGAACACGGATACATTTGAAAACGCAACTTTATTTATCAAGTTAGGTCTTCTGTTTATACTAAAACGCATGCATTACAAACAATACTTGAGAAGCGTGTTCTCCTTTACGCTGAATTAGCCTCGATTGCAGGAACAAGAGTCAAATCAAAGCCTCCAGTATTTCTATTGTTTGTGGACAATGCGTGCATTTTCACGAGATGTTCTAAATACTAAAGAATATATCTTGCTATGGAGCCTAATATAGAGAAAAGAAAAACGTGAAACTGGCTTATTTCATGCAAATTATATTGTTTTAGGATATATATTTAATCATGATGTCGTAAAAAAGTTTTTTTAAATCTAAATATCCGGCATAGAGTATAGCCGTGTCTTCCATGAACTGGCCCTTAAAGTCTGTTTTGTAGCATCTCCGCCGTTTTCAATTTATGTTAAATAGTTCATTATTAATTCGTGATCTATTCTGTAGGAATGATATTGACATCGGGAATAACTCTCATGAATATATATAATGAATGTCTACTAAGAGCGCATGACATGATTTATAGTGTGCAATTTTGCACCGTCTGGGGTGTACTGCGCGAGAGCATTTTGGCAATTACGCACACAAAGGCAATTTTAAAGATATTTAATGCAGTTTATTTACAGAAAGAGTAAGTTTAGAACACTGATCGACGAATTTCAGTCTTAACTAGGTAATTGCGTATACTGCGTAATAGACACAACGCTCCTGGCCGTTCATCATGCTCGATCTTTCTTTTAATAATATTTTATAAGGAATAGACCATTAAATATTTGAGAAACGGGGGCATTTTTCTTTCCTTTTTTTTCAGGATATTTTTTTCTTGTTATTTTTTCTTAGCACATTTGTCGTGCACGATATTTTTCCTCTGTTTAAGGCTTTGCTCGATATTTTTTTTTGGTATTTGCCCAACCCCCTCCCCCCCCCCCCCCCCCCAAATATCTAATGGTCCGTCCCTAATCAAGTTTGGTTGTGTTTAGTAGCTCTTCAAATTATTCAAATCAAAATGACTGATTAAGATTAAAGATTTAAACTTATGGAATAATGTGAATCAAAATATGAATGTATACTTGCTTGTTGCTATATATGAATTTTGTTTTATTCTAGTTTGTTTTTTATTGATTAATTCGATCACTTGTTGCTCTTTTTTGTTAATGCTAATTTTGTTTTGATTTTGGCTAATTATATTCTCATCAAAATGAATTAAAAGATATTCAAATATTTAGATATCTTCTCTTCATTTATCTTGCATATGTTTGCTGGCTGTTCGTAATTAGTTCATTTCACAACGCATTAATTTATTAATTACCCATGCATTATAGTTTGATTTTTTCTTCTTTTCTTTTTATTCGAATACTGTCAGTTCAAATTCAGTTCTATAGCTTAACTATTATATGATAACAGCAAAACTGCGTTGATAAGGCAAAATTGTCCTATTTTTCACGACAATGTCTAACATTCAACAGGAAACTCAAACGACAATTTGTTCTGAAATGGCGGCCTCAAATGAGACATTTTCAAAAGGCGGAAAGAAAAACAGATTTCTTGATATAAATGAGACAGTTATTTTCAATTCATTTAGGCTTTCTTCTGACGAACAGTGAAAATGTTCGAGATATCTTTGCTCAATGAACGGAAAGGAAAACCAGTTTTTGATAGAGTGACAGCCTAAATGAGACAGTTGTTTCAATTTTATTTCAATAGATGAGACATTTTCGATCGTTAAATCTATCTATGGTCAAAACTGCGGAGGTTATTGGAGCGGTTTTTGCGTTCTTTGTGTATTTGAAGCAATTGAATGTATATTTAGCATTAAGCGGCTCGATCTATACAGCTGGAACTTACAGAGATTATAAATAGGCGCAACAGCATTCATCACGAACTTGGAGTCTATCTACCCAATTTTATATTATGCATCTACCTGACCAATTAATTTGGATACACCTGAAACAAACAATGAAAAATTAAATTAGAACTGTCTACAAAATGAGAAAATGTTTTGAAACCATAGGGACTAAGTTAATTGGGACATTTTTTTAACACTATACCGGTACAAAGTGAAACACTTTTACATAATACTTATAGAATTCCTTTTGTATAAATGAGACAATTAATGCAATACTCGCCAATCCACATCCTCAGAATCCTCAGACGTATAATTCGGTAGTTTTTATTAATGACGGGTTGCTATGGTAACGTAAAATCAACAAACTCCACACTGTCTTTACCCACCTATTTACAGTCAAATTCATTCAGACTGTAAATCGACCAAATAGAATCTGTGTCAAGTGCTTCTCAATAAGAGAAGGACGATTTCTTAAGGTAAGATTGTAACACCAGGAAACGCGCGAGTGATAGTTACTATAAATGTATTGAGTTGTTCTTGTATTGAGTTCTCCTCGTGCAAGTTCATCTCGATCTTGCCACTGTTGACGGAAAACTTTATTGTTCGGGGTACGGCAGTTGCCGTTTCTTGGCCGTGCATGCCCTGTAAGTGCAAGACAACGGTTTTTAGAAGGAATTTTAAGAATTTTAAAGAAATATTACGCCTAGCTTTCCTACGTTTTTTATGAGTTTAGACTATCTTACTTTAAGTTGAAGGAAAAATGTTTTTTTTCTTTTATTGAACAAAGTATAAAAATAGAGCGAAACTGTTATTTGCAACAATTGTTTCACATAGATGCTTGAGTTATAAGACTTCATTCTACAACTGACGTAGCTATAGAAAGCCAAGAGTTTTACCAAGTTGTATATTATTTTAATTTTTAATTGCATACTTTAATTCTGTTTTCATTTCACGTAATTCGTTGAAAAAGTATCTGAGCCACTCTAAGGACTGCAGTTTTGAGGAAATTCTTTGTTAAGTTGCTAATCAGCCACTTATTTAATTACTCCATTCAAGTGCATATTTTCTATCAATTTGTTCAGTTCTGTTTTTTTTTTCTTCTATTCAAATACACTTGTAACAACAAATTAATTTTACAAGTATTCTATCAGCTATTAATTCCCCAAATTATCCATATGAATGGTAAATTAGTTATTCTCAAATGAACTTCTATTCTCTAGTTTTTCTCCATATGGTTTCGACTGGTCAAAATATCGTAAAAACCATCGGAGCTATATATTCTGCATGGGCGAAACTCGGCAAGAAAATACAAACTACATGACAACCTTTTCAAGAGTAGGTGCATATTATTAGTTCGCAATCAGTTTGAAGTATACTCCACGTGCATGCTAATGTACCTTAAACTGTGACGCACTCGTATACGAGTGAATTAACGGTATTTGTTCAACATTTTAAAGTAATTGTAAAGGATGATTTACATGACATGATTATATTATATATTATTATATATTGATTATAGTATACGACTAGTCAGTCGATCGTGAGGCTCGAAACGTTCTAAAACTAGTCGTAGGACATTCTAAAACACGTTTTAGAGCGCGAGCGACTAATTTTAGAAGTTACGACTAGTCGTGCACTAAAAATCGCATGCGACTAATCGCACCGTGTAAATGGGGCTTAACATGCAGTTGTAAGTGCGCGCATTTTTCTGCTAACGATAGTGCGCTAAGGGGAACCATGTTATCCACTTGACTGTAACTGCATACGCAGTTCTCAGAAAGGCTGTTCGTCAAGCGTTGTCAGTGTACGTTTGTAATTGAGAAATACCTGTACCATAACTTTAGTCTTTAGACATGTTTAGAAACTAAGAATGTCTGTGTATACTAAGAGGGTCCTAATGGGGGCACATGTACCGAAATCTCATTCCCATGTTATTTTTTGTCCAAATCTCAAGTAACTACTAATTTTCAAATTTTACCTTAGTTGGGCAGACAATGCAAAACTAGATTCTTTAAATGTTTATGAAATATAAATTAACTATAAATTTTAATTGAATTGCTAATTTTTGGGTTTATTTTCATTTAACTGCTAATATTTTGGCCGAATCTCAGTAAACTATTAACCCCATTAGGACCAACCTTTTACTAAGGGTTGAGAAAGACTGTTCGTGTAGATGTGAAATCTCAAAAACTCGGTCACTGGGATGATCATTCTGTTTTTAGATCACACTGAACGACACCGACTCACCCACAGCAGGTCAAATCACACTCTGCATCTTTTCAAGACCTCACTCACCAATACAGTGCATGATACTGATCACATTGATATTTGCGCAGTAAACTATTCGGCATTGGTGAATTAGTATACTTAAAATAATATGCTGCAATATACTTTAGACCCCGACACGCCGGCTGTCTCAGTGTACACTTAGTTTATGTTGGGATGACCTTGGAAGTCTTGATATTCGTGACGTTATGAGCGATAACAAAGCAATTTGATGATAGAGTCAAATAGAGTCCTACGCCAAAAGAGAGCTGTCGAGCGACCACAGGCAGCCCAAGCTCATTATCTGTCGATATTTATAAAAATCATTTCAGGGTCATGAATAAACAATTAAAACACATTAATAATTATCGGAGAAATAAATTAACAAATGAGTCTAATTGAAATAATGAAATACATTGACGACAGCCGAAAAACTAGGAAGAAGAAAAAAGGAAATAGCCGAAGAAGAGAAAATAGCAGGAAAACAGAAAGAAAAATTGTCCTTCGAGCCGGATTTGAACCAGCGACCTAGGGATATCAGATAAGATTCTACAGTCCCCCGCTCTGCCAACTGAGCTATCGAAGGTTAACGATTTAGAGTTGGTAAACTGGGAAAGTCACTAGACACTGTAATTCACACACACTCTTCAATATACAAATATTTACAATTCGAATTCTTGAAAAACGAAAATTGATATTAAATAATTACTTTAAAGAAACATATTGTGTTGTGTGTGGTTGTAAAAATAGTGAATCGAAAACGTTCGGGTCGACCACCTGACACACTGTAAGGTTTACTGCAAGCTATTCATGATTGCAAAAAGTCGTAAAACATTTTTATGGTTAACAGTTTCGTATTTACTAATTTCAATGAAAGTTTGTTCCCTTGTGATTCAGATCATTTGTCGCTTCTGTTTTTTTTTAAAGCGAAATCATTTAGCTAGTTTTCACATTTTCCTATTCCGGTAACATTGATTATTTATTCAGTATCCGAGTACCGACTTCGGCGGGAGTCTCTCCTCAGTCCGAGCAGCACCATTCTTTGTTATTCCGCTCTTGTAGTAATAACTAGTTAGACAATTTGAGGCGAAGATAAAGTATTTAATAGAGTAGCTGATATTTTAATCATTTTTTAGTTCTGTAAAATGAATAATGAACTATTGGTAAAAACTCTATAAGGTTCTATGTGAATAATGCCTGAATTCAGTATGCACAAACAAACCCAACCAAATCCATTTTTAGCCTCCGTTGCAGACGTCTTACGTGAGGTGGTTCTCCGACAGAAATGCGAGGCTAACTCATTTTAGGGTCTGTTTTTTTAACTCACTCAACGATAGATTTTCATCAGTTCCTCGTTGTTGACCTTAAAAAATGAGTATCAATCATTATTGCGTTGATGTTAGTAACCCTTCGTTGTTAGTAGTCAAGGGGATGTATACCCCTAATGACGTCACGGACATTTTTAGCTACTGTAAATATTTATATAAAATACGTTCATTTACGTGCATTAGGCATTATACAAGTATAATAGCTTTGAGGTTGTGGAAGTATGTCAATATTATATTTTACGAAAACCATATCATAGCCAAATTACAAAAACGTTGCTCTGTGGATGGGGAAATTAGGGATATGTTATATGTTGTAAAAAGTAAATAATTTCTAACACCGTAAATTAATGTTGTACAGAGAAACTGACGTTAGCCCGTTGGACGCACCCACTCTAGTAATTTATTTATTTTCTTAATTCAAGTAAGATGTATGGTTTACTTTTGGTTTTCAGTCTTTTCGTGTGTGCGGTGTGTGTGTGTGTGTGTTTTTTTATTGCTTTTTCATTTTTGTTTCCTTTTTTATAGTTTTTTCTTCCTTACTTGGCACAAAGTGGCGATTGACAGGAATAGAGAAAACCCATTCTAGCCCGCATTCACAGAACTAGCTAGACCAGAACAGGAAACTGAAGGAAAATGAAGATAAATGAAAGATTAGATCACAAAAAAGGAGTTTTTCTAACCATCATGATACTGTAACTTACCATGTTTACCACACTCTTTAGAGCTTTCTCTTTCTTTTGGCATGAAACTGTAAATGAGTTTGTTTGTTTAAAAAGAGTAATAACGAAAGGTTTAGCTCTATAATTACATAGGTAAAGTTTCGAGTCGAATATTAATGAATCATTGCACTTAAATGTGAGACTCAATTTCCCTCAAAGGAAACGAATTTGTTTTGAAAACCGTTTTCAATATCAAGATAAAAAGATAGCAGTATAATCTTGATTAGCCAAGGAACTGAACGAAAATATTGATTTTGCTTTTAAAAATAGCGGCTCAGGTCAGACAATTAAAATCAATAAATGAATAGAAGAAAAAAACGATGCGACATTGTTGATATTTGAATATATGTTTGGGGAACCACGGGGATTTCCACCAATTTCTGGCCTGATTATATTATTTATTATTATTTTTTTTGGCATTTTGCTGTTTTGTGTATAGTTTTGTATACAGTTAGTTCAAATTAGTGATATTTGTTTGATGGAAGTCTGAAATTTTCTACAAAAAAATGAATAAAAATGATTGAATTAAAAATATTGAATTTAAATTTGAATTAAAATTTTTTCATATATGCAAAATATATAAAAATAATTTTTTATAAAACCGTACCAAAATGAATATATCGTTACTCTCTCTTTTTTATTTATTTATTACTATTATTTATTTTTTTTTTTTTTTGGTTGAAATTTCATGTTTAGAGCGTTCTGTGTGCATATGCAGAAGTGAACACAACGCGCGGAGAGTTCTGGGACATTATGTAAATATCGCTCAAGGTCTGTTGTTGCTACGTTCTCCCTCTTGACAAAATGACATATCAGTTATTGCGGAAAATTGTCACATTATCTTGTGTAATACTATCCTTTGCTTGCTAGAACTTCTAAACTAATCCTTCTACTGTTCTGTAGGGGAAATAAGCTACAGCGACAAACACTAAACGCAAAAGAAGTTGACGTGTCTCAAGCGAGTTCTGGAGAGCTTGTGTACGTGGTTTCATTGGAAGACACAACTTTCTCATGTCCTCACGGAGTAACTTATTGAAAGTCTGAATCTCCCAAGAGAGAAATACTCAGCCAAATTAGTCCAAAGACATGGAATTGCATTGTGATGGAGCAGCAATTATACTCTGGTCGAGTTTGAAGACTTTTTTCATTGTTTACTTTTAGAAATACGATACGTTCTTTGAAGCGCGATGCACAAACATTTTGCCAGGAAACTTGGCCCTTGTAGACTATTGAGAACAGAGCGAAGAAAAGTTCATTCATACTTCGTGTCGTACATAATATTTCTCATGTTGATACTTTGCGGATATTATATTTATGATAGTATAAAAAGGGATAATACGGTTCGAGAAAGTTCAACGAATTACCAAGTAGCTTCTCAATTCCATACGAGAATTCTTCTCAATATTTCTACAGGAGAGTATCCGAAAGATATTTTTACATTGCAGCAAAGAAGACACGGAGCCGTTATTCTTCACATAATTGGGTTATGCTACTTATTTCTGGCTGTTGCTTTGGCCTGTGATGAATTTTTTGTGCCCTCTCTAGAGGTCATAATTGATAGGTTAAAAATATCCGAGGATGTCGCTGGAGCGACTTTCATGGCTGCTGGCGGCAGCGCTCCGGAGCTATTTATCTCGTTATTTGGTACCTTTGCTGACCCGGAGTCTAACGTTGGAATTGGTACAATCGTTGGATCTGCCGTGTTTAATGTGCTGTTTGTTATTGGAATGTGTGCGATGTTTTCTAAGCGAATACTAACACTGACATGGTGGCCGCTGTTTAGGGATTGTATATTCTATAGTATTGCAATTTTATTGTTGATTGTATTCTTTCTCGATGGAAAGATCTTCTGGTATGAAGCGCTGGTGTTATTTTTCATGTATTTACTCTATGTAACGTTCATGAAATTTAATCATACGTTTGAAAGAATTGTGAAAAATTCGCTGCGGTCGAATAAAGTGAGTAAAGTGAACTCAGACAAGGATATGGAAGCGAACAATCCTGGCGTGAAAACAGAACATTATTTAGAGGTAAGTTTACGTTTGTTAAAAACCACTAAATGATTTTTACCATAATCATATGATCGAACATTTCAAACCACTCGAATGCTAACCATCAAATATTTCAAGCCATTCAAATGCTATTTAAATGTAATACGAACGAATAAATTTCAAGAAATGAATTTTCACGCAATTAGCACGCTTTTGTAAATAACCTTTTTCGAATCTTGTCACGTTGTATAGATTTTCAGGAAGTATTTTTCAACGATGTTGATTAGGTTATGTAATCATCAACATAACTTTAGGGACTCGTGTGGTTTGAAGACAATTCTGAAATAATTTTATCGGTTGTATATTCTCCTGTTGCTAGGAGACCACTGCGATAGCTGCGAATCTTTACGTCTAATATACTTTACGATGTTTTATCTTGTATAGTTGTATTTTATCCATAAATGATAAACTCTCAAAACTCAGAATATTACCAACTAGGGGAAAAAATGATATTTTGTTAAGCAAACAATATACCAATTGAAAAAACACCAAAATAAACATCAATGTTACAAAGGTGTTCAATGAAGTATATAGATCGTTAGACTTTGATGATTCTATTGCATGCTAAATATTTTCGTCAGTGTCTTTGTGATGTTTAGAATTCAACTTTACAATTAGCAAAATATGAGAGTGCCAATGTGCACTTTTATTGAAATTCATTTGTTATATATTTACAAGCACTCATGAATTTAGTTTATTAACCAAAGAATATAATACATGACATTATTCTAATGAATGTCAGATCCTCTTTGTCTGAAATTTGTTATAGGGAAGGCTCTTCAAAGCATGTAATTGACCTATTTAGGGATGTTTATTTTTGAGGTGTTCACCATGTGTCAATAAAAACCTTTTTAATGAAAATCATGAAAACACGGTTAATCCATGGATTATAAAGACAAAGACTGAGTCTTGATGAATTGTCAATGTGGAATTTTGAGCAGTTTTTTTATGAATTATTATCTCCAAGTAAAACCTTCCGCCATACTTTATTGAAAACAGTTATCTTTGTAATTGATCATGGTACTCTAATATGAGTGTTCCATTTATTTTGATGTATATTGCAAAAACAAAGATTATATATACTTTCTGATCTTATTTTTTCAAATGATTTATAATTTATCTGGACAATTTTAAGTTTTATTACCGTACTTGGATTAATGACTTTGAACAACATACAAACTAAAGAATATAAATATTAATTGCTAGCAAATGACTAATTAGAGAGATGGATATGTGAACCAAAATTGTGAAAAAAATTAGAATACATGCTGATGAAATAAATAAATTCATTTCTTGCAAAAATACAGAACTACAAATAAAATGCAAAGAAATGTTTGAGTAAGTAACTGTTTGTATACATACTTTTTAAATAACAAATATCTCATTATTTGAGCACTTTAGCTGAGTATAACATCATTGCATGCATTGAAGCTACTGTTGAAGGTATCATTAATCAATGTTCAACATGCATGGATGATATTGCACTTTTAAAGCTTTTATACAATTCAAGTAGTCCTCATATTGGACCCTCAGTATTCATTTTACTTAAAAGAAAGAAATTGAAATCTCTTAACAGTTCATTGCGCTCTCAGAAAAAATGTCAACATTTAAGTTTTTAAATACTACTCAGAAAGTGTAAATCACAAATGTTGCATTTTTGTTGCTTTGAAGTGTAGTGAAGAATTTATTTGCACTTCTACTTTTGACTAGTGTTTCAATATTATGCCCAGCCATTAGTTAATCAGTCATGTTTGTATTGCTCTTTGCTACCAAAATGTACAGGTACTGTACAATAAACCTTTGCTGAGACCAAGTGGCCACACAACAATAGTGTCAAGTCATGAGGCGGCTGGGATGCAGGGTTTCATAATATTTAATTCTTTGCATTTCATACACCATGAATCTGTTTTGTGGCCATGCAGTGGAACAAATTCAGGAAAAGTCTATTATGCAGCTTTTTCTTATTTGTCTTGATGGTATTGTTGTAGTCATGACAACTAAAACAGAAGTCAAGTTGTTGTTTGATTTCTCTGACTGTGTTATAGCGATACTTTATGTTTTTAAACAAATGAATTGTTGTGTTATTGTCCAACCAGAACAACAATAAGCTCTATTGAAATAACAGCCAATTACTGTCTGGTTGGCACATGAATAACAAAGGATTACGTCAGCTCAAGTATCACTAAGATAAAGTTTAATTACCAAATGAATAGACCACATAGGGGAGGGGAGGTAGGGCATTTAATTAGTCCCATCTCTTTTGTACTGTAAGCTTCTGTTATCTATTCTGTCATTCTTACTTTATTTATCAATGATATTATTATAGCATAAGTGAGTTAAATCTGAATGCACACCTTGTGGACATAAAGGATTTCAACATGTCCTTAAACCAAACTCTTTTTGACAGGTGGTCAGACTGGATGTCACCTATTAAATGAATACCAAAGTATCCAAAAACAGTCAGTAATTAACACAGCTACTATTGAATGCACAGCGTTGTTTAATAATTTATGTTTCTTATGTTCTGCAGAAAGCAATGGAATACTTGAGTTCAAATAACAAGAATACCAGTGACAGACCATGCTTTCACTATGGCGCATTGCAACTGGTTGTAAATACAATTGACCCACTATCAGATGGTAAGTATTCTGGCCTACCCCTCAAATGCATCCATAGGGGGAAGATCATCACACAATTGATGGGGAATAAGCTACAAAAGTCCTGATGTATTTAAGTCCCAAACATCAGACGTGATGTTGGGGGGAGGAGAGGGGGGGGGGGATCGGCTAACTTTGCACATGCCACATGTCCCCCACCCTTCCACCCCTTATCAAAGCAGCTCATGGTTTCACAATTCATGGTAATGGTTCATGCAAGGACGCCTACTAATTTATGCTATTAGAAGAAAATTTGTCAAACCTCTGTAATTGGATTTTCACTCTAGAATTTGATTTTCTTTGTTTCAAAATCAAAATTTGCATCCACCCCTCCCCATGTTGGCAATTCTGGATCCTGCAGAAATGCCTATAACTTTCCAACTTGCTCTAATAAATGTCTCTGAAATACTCACACACTACTTTGATTACCATTGTACCACCTTCATCTTAAATTAATAATGATTTTTCCTTCTTATATCTATACAGCTTCACTGGACATCAGAGTAAAACACTACAAACAGATCTCTAAAAATATCCACACCACCAAAATAGAGGAGCAGAAACATTCTTCTCTTGATCTACAAAAACGGTCATCTGCACACTCTAATCAACTATCCATCAATACAACGACTAACAGCACAGTTCAAACAGATTGTAACTCTACCTCTACGAGGGACAGAGGGCAATCAGTACAAACTTATGAAGACAAGGACTTGGGTGTGGGTACCTCTGTAAATGAAACCATGTCAATGACAGTAGAAATAGTACCTCAAAGTCCAGCATTACCACCACCAGAGTCTCCGATACCTGGTATGTGTATAGAGAACACAGAGAACAATAACGAGAGAAAGATATCAACAGAATCAAGACAGTCCATGACTATGCTTGCTACAACATCTTCTCAGAATGAGTTAGTCCCAGATGATGCAGATATTGATGAGGTAAATAGAAGTCTCATGCAGTCAAAGTTGCTGACCCCCTTATTTACTTGCAAACATGAAAACTATCTTTACCAAATAGTAATAATGATTAAAAAAGCAACTATCTTGGTCAAGCACAACTTTTGATTTACTGTAATAGTAGATGTCCATTGACTTGATAGCATATCCAGAATTCATGCAAATTGCTGCATAATTAGTTCCAGAAATTGTTGTAAGCCATACCCACAAAGGGATTTTCAAATTCCAGATTTTGTATAGACTGAAGGAGAATGGATGTTCTCCAGGATATGGAGGCATCTAGGTGTGGATATTTTCAGCCAATATACCATCAGAAATATGACTACAAAACGAGCTTCTGAGATAAAAGACTGTCAGATATGTTTTATGATCATCTCATTCCATGCATGACTTTATTAATTGTTCTGTTTTGTGGTTTAGATTGAGGACATTGAACCAATAGATCTTAGTTGGCCTGATGGATGGAAAGAACGCATTGTCTATGTTATCAAAGCACCAGTAATGTTTCTAATGTATTATACCATGTTTGATGTCAGACGGCCGGTAAGTATCTTTTCTCCTTATGTCTATTACAGTTGCTGCTAGTTCAAAAAGGTCCAGGCCCGGGCAGGGGGGGGTTGGGAACTCCAGGGATAAACGATCGGGGATGCTTGTCGGAATTTTTCAAAAATACTCTTAAAAGATACCGAACGTTTTTCAAAATGGCATGGCTTCACAAAATTTGCATCTATAAAAGATACCAAAATTATCAGTTTCAGTGCTATTTAACCCCTAAAAGATTACAAAAAGTGAGGATTTGGCAAATCTCATATTTTAAACCTTAAGACCATGCAAATCGCTGATTTTTACCCCCAAAAGATACGATGAGCATCCCCGATCGTTTATCCTCGGAGTTCCCCCCCTGGGGGGTCCAGGACGTCAAGGGTGTTTCTTTTAATTGCATAAACCTTACAAGTTGCGCAGCAACTATAATTAAGATGTCATTTAATTAGAACTGTTATTTAGATTGTATATACATTAAAACCGCTCTATATCGAGCCCTCAATATACTGGCATTCTCTTTAAACCGAACCATTTTTGTATGTGCAAACACAACAAAGCAAACAGTTCTTTTGATTTTTGAATTACCAGGAGAGAGCAAAATACTACCCATGGACGTTTTTCATGTCAACGATATGGATTGGTGCTTATGCGTATCTGTTAATTTGGTGGGCAAAGATTGTTGGTGACACATTTGGTATACCTACCTCGGTAAGTAAGAACAACTATAGACAGAATGATGTCTTGACCCTTCAACCCAATGTTGCTCCTCGGCATGGACGAAGCTAGGGTTTTGGTAGTGGGAACCCGACATGTATGAGAGCGATGGGGTTGAAATGTCTTCTGTAATTATAACATGATCTTTGGATCCACCCCTACAGGATCTCTGAACAACACTCTTTTTTTGCAAGGTGATTTTTCCGTACAGCCAAGAAGCGCGCGCGTTAAAACCAATTTGGGAAATCGGTTTTCCACATTTATAAGACTTTCAAAGGTGCGATTTAATGGTTACTTTAAAAACCTTTCCTATTTAAGGTCTCGGAGTCTCTTTTTCCACTGAATAATTTTGTTCATCTACCACGACTTTTGAAAGTCTCAGAGATTTTTAATCTCGATGCTCAAACATCCGTCACGGAAAATCTCGGAGGGGCCATTCGCCATATTGATAATAAGGCCGTTGATCTAACCTCTACATACGTTGTACGTAGGTTATGGGCTTAACGTTCCTGGCAGCAGGTACCAGTATACCAGATCTAATCACCAGTGTTCTAGTGGCCAGGAAAGGGTTTGGTGACATGGCTGTATCCAGTTCTATTGGTAGCAACATGTTTGATGTTACTGTGGGGTATGTACTCGCTGGTTGACATTACATGACATTCATTCATTCGTTCGTTCATTCATTCATTCATTCATTCATTCATTCATTCATTCATTCATTCATTCATTCATTCATTCATTCATTCATTCATTCATTCATTCATTCATTCATTCATTCATTCATTCATTCATTCATTCATTCATTCATTCATTCATTCATTCATTCATTCATTCATTCATTCATTCATTCATTCATTCATTCATTCATTCATTCATTCATTCATTCATTCATTCATTCATTCATTCATTCATTCATTCATTCATTCATTCATTCATTCATTCATTCATTCATTCATTCATTCATTCATGCATTCATTCATTCATTCATTCACTCATTCCTTCCTTCCTTCATTCACTCATTCATTCATTCATTCACTCATTCACTCATTCACTCATTCACTCATTCACTCATTCACTCATTCACTCATTCACTCATTCACTCATTCACTCATTCACTCATTCACTCATTCACTCATTCATTCATTCTTTTATGCATCCATGTCCGTATTGCTGAAACACGAAGCGCTTGTCATAGCTTCTTCATTTCTATCTTATTCTATAAGTATTTCCTCTAAAGTTGTCCTCTTGATTGTTTTAGACTTCCTGTACCATGGTTGGCATATTGTGGAATCTATGTAGTCAAAGTAATTGTTGTCAACCGAGATGGGCTGTTTTGTTCTGTCATCATGCTCTTTCTTATGCTTGTGTCAGTGGTAACGACTATTGCTTTGTCAAAATGGCAAATGTCAAAGCTTCTTGGAGCTACCATGTTTCTCCTTTATATAGTGTTTATTATCCTGTCTTTGCTGTTGCAGTTTAACATCATAAAGTGTTTTGAAGTAAGTGGTATCGAAAAAACAATGAAATAAACAAACAAATCAACCAACAAACTGCTAATTTGTTCCAACCAAATTAAGAAATAACGAGCAAACGACCTAGCGAACAAACCAATGAACGAACGAACATGAACGAACCAACGAACAAACGAACGAACAAACAAACAAACAAATTAACAAACAAACACGAACGACCGAGCAATCAAACCAACAAGGAAACAAATTAACAAACAAAGAAACAAATTAACAAATTAACAAACAAACAAAGACAGTTCATAAACAATCACAGTATATAATACAATGGCTAAACAGGTACACGTGATCGTAGTGGTGAGTTCAAACTCATCTAAACTCACTCTGTAAGATTCATAGCAAACACTTCAGTAAAATTGTTGGTAATAAGTTATGCCATTCACGTTCAATCAAAAACTGGCCATAAAATGACACAATTTCTGAATTGACAATATTTCAATTATTTTTCAGATTTCAATATAATGGCATCTACCGAGGAGTAGTTCTATGACGATTTTAAAGTTAGGGTGCATTTCTACGAATGAACAAGTCAATGTTAGAAATACCGAAAAATATGATATCTCTGAATCATTGTAATGGTAGATTGACATTTTTGAGTAATCATTTTATTACTTCTGACTCCATCAATGACGACTAGATATCCACGATTACATTTCTCGCTATTGAGACTTTTTGAAAATAGAGAATTGATATAAAAGATGTAAATATTTTTTGACGACGAAAAACAAATACACATATTATTGTACATAGACCAATGACAAAAAACATTGTAAGATATATTTATGCAGTACGTGTACAGAAAAAAACACATCCATGCGTTTTTAGATCTTTTTAACTCGTTCGTTTATTTAAGTCCATGTTCGGTATTTAATTTATAGAAAAAATCATGATTAACAAAGAAAGAAATCGAACAAATGATCGAATTTGACTAAAGAATAATTGATCGAAATATAAATTATGTGTTGAAAATAAGAAGTGAACAAATTACACACATTTTACATACACACTTGAGTGATTGAACTACAAATAAAATAAATGTTATAATATATCAAAAACTTCAAAGTGCGTGCGTTCAGATTTCAAGCAACGATCGACATGTCACATTAAAGATAACATCTGAGCTCACAAGCAATTACTTGAAACTTTTATAAAATAATATTTGAATAAAATAGAGCCATCTTCTGATGACAATAAAAAAGAGTATGTAAAATACATCTGATTTGTTTGTTCGATTCCCGAAGGGGGCACCTCTATCTCGGGGTGGGGGAGACTCCGATGCAAAGCGATCGGGGATGCTTGTCGCATCTTTTAGGGGTGAAAATTAGCGATTTGGTATCTTTTAGGGTTTTAAATATAAAATTTGCCAAATTCTCACTTTTTGGTATCTTTTAGGGGCTGAATAGCACTGAAATTCCCGATTTTGGTATCTTTAAGAGATGAAAAATTTGCGAAGCCACGCCCTTTTGAAAAACGCCAGGTATCTTTTAGGGATATTTTTGAAAAATTCCGACGAGCATCCCCGATCGCTTATCCCCGGATTGTCGTACGTGTAGCAAGGATACGAGCCACACGACGAATTCCGACTTTATTTTTGGTAGAAAGAATCATGTTTTTCAAAACTTGCTGTGTTGACAACATTTGCTGAAAATACATTGTAATCACCTTAAAGGAAGACTGGAGATACATTCACATTAATTACATTTATGACAACTCATCTTCGTCGTCACATCTCGTCCATATTTTTCACAATGTACGACGATCATCCCCGTTGCGTCCTCTTATAGGGGTCCTTATATAGGATTCCCCGGTTCTTTTTCTATCTGCGTTTTTCCGTCTGCCATGTTGCTTTGCGCTCCCTATAAGTATCATACGCTTCTCAGCGGCCATTTCGACGTCACCAAAAATGCACCTGTAGGATTATACAATCCCTGCGAATTATTTAGCATCGCTCATGCCAAAAGAATCAATTCCTAAGAGTTGCCACGACCGGATCCAAAAAATTCTGAAGGAGGTCACAACCTTAAAAATGACCGATCAAAATATGATCTTTAAAAATAAAGTAGATTGTGTACATCCGTTCTCACCCCTCCCCCTCCACGGGGAAAATTCGGGGAAAGGTGAGAACGGGTGCCACAGGCTAAAATATAGGACTATTTCCCAAAAGGGAGGGAGGAGAGCACCGACCCTGGCCCCTCGCCTGAATTCGCCCCTATAGTTCCTTATTGACAATTGGTTGACTTTTGAATATATACGTATATTTTATGAATTTGTGTATTTAGAGCCGTATTTAGAGCCGCATGTGAACAGTAACAGCGGCGAGCATAGTTGAAACATCTTCAAAGAAGAAAGTTTGATTTTTATCATCAAAACAAAATTCTGAGACCCCTCAAGACAAGCAGTCGTCTTGAAACTAGTAAAAAAGTCTATTTACCAATTTACGGAATCTAGACGCCGCAAATTTTTATTGGACCTTTAATTTTTCACTAGCCTGTGTAGCGTCCCGCTTGACTCACTCCTCCTTCATTCACATTCCCTCCCCAAGAGCCAGGCTACACTAGAATTTCTGCGGAAAAACGCAAGAAACTTCCTTTGTTCGTAGGGTTCGCCTTTTAGCGATTTTGTTATGAGCAGTCGTTGCTATATATATATGTATTTTTTTATTGTAACTTTGACTTCTTCGTAGATGAGTTGCTATGAGTCAGTTGCCGGTCACTTTGATCGTTGGCTCAGCGGGACTGGCGGTCGTAGTACTGCCCCCAATCACTTTTGCCTCCCAAGAGCTGCGTTGTCATGCTGATGATCTCGCACGCATATCGTGAATGAAATTATTTCTGAATTGTTGAAATACACCTATTTCAAAAAACATTGTCGGTGAGAATGATGGATTCCGGATTTCGAATGTCCATTACACGACCGGAAAGGAGTATGGGTAATGTTTTTTACTCGGGGTAACCCCCTAGGGGGGCCCGAGTCATAGTTTACCTTTCAGTCATGCAGAGTTTTGGAAATTTGCCTCGTACTGCGAATGTCACCACAGGGAGCCCAATCTCATACAGAGCCAAATCAAGGTGTCGACGAAAAGCCAAGGACTGTCAATTTCGAATCGAGTTGTTCCGCGAACTCCAACTGAACTCAAATGAAACTCGGATGAGGTCAAAGACTTCAAATGAACTCAAATCAAACTCTCTAGTCGGCACAGCGGCAACAACGCCATTTTGAATCGCTCAAGCAGAAAACAATGATATTTTGTTCATTTAATGTCTGTTTTTTTACCGCTGTATTATCAATTTTGAAAAATTTACCGGCTACATGGAGTAGTCTTCGCTGTCGAATAAATCGGCGGTTTAGGCAGGCATCGAACACAAAAAATAAAACACCATGTCAACAACCAGAAGGTTTTAAGTTTATTTTGACATAATAACGTTATAAAATTGACGAAAGAAAATGAAGTCCTAAAGTCCACATAGTATGACACAAATACATAGCAGTTACATTTACACTCAGTGTACTCATATGCTGTAGCCAGCTGCATATTGTTCATTATGCATTCAAGTCATTTACTATTTATCTATTTTAAAAAGTACTTCTGTTCTCCAAGATTCATGTTTAACTTGCCCAAGTAAACACCTACAGGCTGGATGTCTAAATTTCCTTTACAACCATCGCAGACATTATCGTACAAGAGCTAACTGATTACATGATTTTTCATAAAACTGCTTTCAGAAGAATCTATAACGTACCCCGAGTAAACGCCTACATGGCGTCTAATGAATAACTACAGAATGTACACATACCATTTTATCCACCATCAAAGATCTTCTACTTGAATAAATGATGCTGATTTGAATAAAATTCCTGCCTATTTAATATCATTGTTGGAAGATCGCAGTACCTTATTATATACATCCAGAATCCGATATTCACTTATTTTCCCCGACGATTTTGAGCCGGCAGGTCTAAAATGCAGACTGGAAAATGCAGACTGGAAAATGCAGACTGGGAAAATGCAGACTGGGAAAATGAAGATTGGGAAAATGCAGACTGGGAAAATGCAGACTGGGAAATGCATCATTTTTTTAACATGATTTGTTCACTGTCATTGAATTCGGTAGATAATTCCATAATTCGAGTTGCTGAACATTGAATTTTTCGTAGTCTGCATTTTACCGGTCTGCACTTTCTCAGTCTGCATTTTCCAGTCTGCATTTTAGACTTTCACACACGCCAGGTCTAAAATGCAGACTGGAAAATGCAGACTGAGAAAATGCAGACCGGTAAAAATACCTAATTTTTTAAATATGATTTGTTGACTGTCATTGAATTCGATAGATAATTATTCCATAATTCGAGTTGCTGAACGTTGAATTTTTCGCAGTCTGCATTTTACCGGTCTGCACTTTACAGTCCCTGAAGACTATTGATATTGACAAATATAATTGACTTGTAGCAGGCTCTTGCTAGAACTGATTCCCACTCTTACTTCCCTGGTACCTTTACTTGTGAGCCAAAAATAAGGAAATGAGAGGGAAGGCTGCCTACACTAAAGTCTAAACCAGCTTTAAGGGAAAGGATGCTGCTGTAACAAGCGAAGAGGAAGTCGGAGTGAAATTTCTAAGAAGGAGGAATGCAAGTCGAATTTGATCTAATTATAAGGCCCGGGAAGTGCTCGCTTGAATATCTTCAAGACAGGAGCCTCTGATATCCATGTAAGAAGAATCTGTAGACAGAAAAGAAGAGAAAAATAAAAGGGAGTAAAATCCACCACACTAACTATGTTAAGCATTCACAACCACTTTTATCAAATATTCTTTTATAATTCTGTGTATATCAATTCTGCCATGTGAGCAGAATATATTTTTTTTTTCACTCTCTTAAATTTCTCAGCTCGTAGGGTAGTATAATTCCAAATATTGTTTATTTCACACTTTTCTTAATTCCTGTACAAATCTCCAGTTCTATTTACGGTAATATTCCGATCTAATTGCCATAACTTGGCTACATAATCCATGGATTGATGTTTTTATCGTTTATTTGTTCTTTTGGATGACTTCCCATTGCTGTAGAGCATTCCATCGCCATTCATAGAAAAGTTCCAATATTTCGGTCGTTATGCAATACCCAAGCCAAACTCCTGAGGGCAAAGTATTTGTCATTTTTACAATTAAGATTGTAATTTTCCTCTTCTAAAAGTCAATGCATCGTCCTTTACGTTCCCAATCACCATATCTTGTAGGTTCTGGTCCTTTTGGTCCTCCTTTCTCCTTGGTTACAGGATTGACGTCGTTTGGAAATGGTGCAAACGGATCTGGATCTTTTTCTTCTTCCACAACTTCGTCTGAGCTTTCGCCAGTTTTTGACGTCTTGCTCCCTGGTTTTTCAACATCATTACTATATCTTCGTACTGAGGCAACCTGAGATATTAGTCTACCAGAATACTTAGTTGAAAAGTTCCCAACTGCGATAGTTCTTGTTAAATTTGAGTTAAAAGTTTCCAAGGCTCGATAAACACCAATTAGACGAGACGCCATTTTGAATATTACCCACAATCCCTTGAATTATGACATAACCTCGATTTGATTTATACATCCGGGAGACTGTGCACATTTCTTGGCGCTAAACTTCAAGATTCAAGATGGCGGAACTGACAATTTTATTTTGGTTTTATACGCGTCGATAATTTACCGTTTTTGTCGCCAATTTATGGTGTAAAGGCCATATATTTGGCTAAGTTAATCTATAAAGATGATGGTTTCAAGGTCTGTGGGAATTATGCCGAATCCTTTGGACACAAGAGAGATATTTTATAGCAATTTGTTGCTCCTGAATTTTGACCCAGTTGCAATGGAATCTAGAGAAAAAATACCGTTCAGTAGGTGAGAATCTGTTTGAAATGTACTTGCACTTAATCGCTATTCACTTGATCTTGAGATATTGTTGTCCAATATTATTTCTTTCAAGTTATTTCTTGTGAATGGGAGCTGAGATTTCTGTGACAGTGTATCTCAAAATAATGAAATATCCTATTAAAAATAAAATAAATAAATATATTTTTTTAATATAACATACGTTAAATGCTATAAAGTTGACATAATCTGCTATCATATTTTGTGCTGTCAATAGGATTGAATGTGTACATAGTCTGGTAAATGTTATTATATTTTAAAGATAATTGCCAATTAATGTAATTAATTTATCTATCTAGTAATCAGTAATAGTGGGATGTAAAAGGATGACTGATGACGCAGGTCACAATAATAATAATAATTTAATTCTTAAAAACGCATAATTACATTAGTCTCAATGCTTTTTACAATGAGAAAACAACTATGTACAATATATATATATAAAAAAGGTATAGAAAAAAAATTATAAAGTTTATAAAATTTATATTTTTTTGAGGTAAGTTTTCAGTAAAATGTACTTAGATAAATGTACTTAGGTAAATGTACTTAGGTAAATGTGCTTGTACTTAGGTTTGATAGAAAAATAAAAAATATATAAATATATTTATAGTAGTATGATATATAATAATAAAAATAAATCGAATGAAAGATTTTGAAACTGAATAGTGTCTACTTATTGTAAGATTTTGTGAACAGAAATGTCTTTAACTTAGATTTAAAAGCGTCAGTAGATTCAGATTGTTTGATTTCTGTTGGAAGAGAGTTCCATAGTTTAGGGGCCGCTATCGAGAATGCTCGATCATCGTATTTTTTTTGAGCGTGACTTAGGTACAGCCAGAAAGCCTTTGTTGGATGATCTTAAACATCGAGAGGTACTGTATTCATTCAGTATAGATGCAAGGTAGGTTGGAGCGAGACCGTTACGAGCCTTGTACGTGAGTAGTAATATCTTGTATGTAATGCGCTCTGTAATTGGTAGCCAATGCAAACTGCGTAGGATGTCCTGGGTGCTTTCATCGGGTTTTGGTCTTTTGACAACTCTGGCAGCAGCATTCAGCACTCTTTGAAGTTTTTCGAGATCGTGAAGAGGTGTACCGTAGAGTAAGCTGTTGCAGTGATCGATTCGGGTGGTCACAAATGCATGGACCAACTTCTCAGCTTGTTGCTGACTTAGGTATTTACGAATTTTGCTAATGTTGCTTAATGCCATGAAAGAAGCTCTGCAGCAATTGTTAATTTGACTTTTAACACAGAGATGTTTGTTGAAGATTACTCCCAGGTTGCGAATCTCAGACTTAGGTGCTATTGTTGACTCGCCAATCGTGATTCCTGGACCACTAGAAGGAGAACGGGAAAACTTGGAATGTATATGCATTACTTCGGTCTTGTCATCATTTAGTACTAACTTGTTAATTCCACACCAGGCCTTGATGTCCTTCATACAATTCTCAATAGCTGATCGAGCTGTTTCCGGTTGATGTTTAGGTATTATGGCGTAGAGTTGCGTGTCGTCAGCGTACGTCATTGCCGCTAGGCCGTGCGTTGTAAAGATGTCTTCAAGCGGTGAAATGTATAGGCAGAAGAGAACTGGTCCCAGCACGGATCCCTGAGGGACTCCAGAGTCCAAAGTGTAAGAGGACGATAAAAGGTTGTCAACGCTTATACACTGTGTCCGATTAGCAAGATAGGATTGTAGCCACGAAATAACAGTGCCCTTGAAACCAAACCTGCTTGAGAAACGCTGAAGGAGTATACCATGATCTATAGTGTCGAACGCAGCTGAAAAGTCCAAGAAGATCAAAAATGCTTCATTACCTTCGTCAACAGTGCGTAAAAGATCGTTCTGCACAACCATCCTTGGTGATAGGCCTACACTTATACATACTAAATACTAATCTCACAATATCAAAACAGAATATGTGTGCATTAGCAACTAAAACCAGAAACCATGAAAACATATGGTTTCCAGTATGGGATTATGCCAGAGCCCTTGTTCTTTGCCGCAGGCCACAAGAAAAAGCAGGTTCTTTGTACAAGATTGGCTATCATCTTGATAAATAGATGATTTATGCAGTTTATTTCATTTTTAAAATCCATAACAGAATTACTTTAAAATTAAAAAAATCAAGTTTTGAGTGTTTTTTCCTAGAAAAAGCAATGTTTGCAGGTTTGGACAATTTGTACACTCAGTTGAAAAGTTATTGGGACATCAACACTTTTTCATGTTCCCTTTCAAAACTATTCCTTTTTTATGCATTCACAGCTTTCAACTGCCTCAAATCCACCTCCCCCGATACAATGTTGCATTGGAGTTGTTGTGACATGTTAATTATCATCAAGGCTGCCAACATTGCAGAGGGGGGAGGGGTTAGAGTTTGAGAACAATACGGAGTGATTTACTTCTAAATTATGTGTAATATCCAACTAATTTTGCAATTGAGTGTCATTCATGAGCCTCCAGAAAAAAAAAACTCTTGATAAAATCCAGTATCTATTAATGATGACAATAAATTATTTATATCTTTTCAGGGATATGTTTGCTCTACCAAACAAGAAAGGAATGGAGATTGTCATGTATTTTTTGTTTTCCAAACTCAACCCTCAAATGACTTTTGAAGAGTTCAGGTAATTTATTGATCGCATATTATTTTTCTCTAATCAAGACAAAATGCTGTAAAGTATGTTATAATCTTTTGAAGAAATTTCAAATGTATTGTTGAGATTAAACAAAAGAAAGAATGCATGTCACAAAAACTTGCAGCCAGTTTGGCTATTGTAAAAAATTGAACAAAAAAAAAAATCAATCAATCAAAGAAGAAATTGGAGATTAAGATAAAGATTTTATTCACACATTCTGCTTTAATGAATGTTGGTCTAATAGTCATATCATAGTTGTAAAAGTTTCTTTTGGTCATAACAGGGAGTGTTGGCCAGTCAAGAACAAAGTTGATGAACAAAAGTTCCGTAAATCCTGTTATAACTGGGTTTCCAGGCTTGCAAAGGTTGGTACTGCACATGTATCTTTCATCTTTAAACAATGTAATTGCCTATACATGTAGCTAAGCTAATCTTGGCAATGGTTGGTCCTTGATGTGAGACAGACACTGGTCACTGCCAGAGATTTGTTTACGTCCTCAGCGGTTCTTTTACGTCCACCTTATAACATAGTCAGAGTGAAGGCAGACGGGACCTCCAGCTTTACGTCCTTATCCGAGAAGATGAGGCACTGAGAAAGTATATCTTGCCTAAGGACACAACGTGATAGCCCGATCTGGGAATCGAACCCAGGACAGTGGACCCGAAGTCCGATGCCCTAACCACTAGGCCACCACGTCTCTCTCATATAACACATGGTACCTCTTATACAGTCAAGTGAATATCTCTGTTTCAATAAGAGTGGATTTTGTATGAAAACAGGAAGAGGACTACTTTATTTAACTTCAGTAGTTCCTTTACCATATGATAGTCTTCCTGGAAGTCGGTGGTGTGTGTACCTTCCCCCCTTCATTTCATCTGCCCCTTTTTACGGGTATTACAAGCTACTACAAGCTACACAGAATAGAAAGAAGTCAAAACAAGGATGTGTCGCTAGGAATCAAACAGATGGCCACATACCAGCCAACTGGAAACCCCCACTAGTGGTAGCACCATAGTGTTACTCTAATCATTCTTTAAAAAGAACAATTATTTGACTCAATTATGAATGAAAGTTGTTTTAATTTGCCACTGTTAATTTTTTCAAATCTTAGTGCAAACACTAAATGTGTGCAACATTATCATAAATATCACTAAACAGTAATATTTGATGTGCTAATTCTGTGGTGTTCTTTTGTTTAAATATGTGCGATTTACTACTAAAATCAAATAGTGATACAAACTATTACACAAAATTATTGGTGTTAGTATAACTGTATTAGTAATATTTAATGTTTTATTATCAGTGTATATTAGAGTTGTTTTCGCATGAGTGGGAAACGGGATGGTTACGATACCACTATGATACAGCAGGAAATTTGAATGTTTTCTTTAGAAACTATATGACACCTTACTGTCCCCACTCATACGAAAACGAGTCTGTCATTCGCACTGTTGTCATAATTTCCACTGCTACTGTTTATTGCAGGAGGAAAGTGATACCTATTTTCCCAGAATTGTACAATCCTTGTTTCATTCTCCTGGAGGTAACTAGACATTTCTATCAAAGCTGATTGACTTGCAATGTCTTAAATAGTGGGTGTGTTTTTTTTTTTTTTTTTTTTTTTTGGTATTGGACTGACGATGATATTGTGTTGTATGTTGATAATATGCAACAGCGCTCAAAACAAAAATATTGGTCTGACGAAGTTTTGGTTTTTGACACTAGAAAAAAAATTTGACTTGGTATTTTTTATATTATTGGCTTATTGTGATCATTTTGGACTGCTAAAGATTCAATGTGGCCTGTCATTTGGAATGAGTATGATAAGTCTGTTCAATAGTTTAACTTGCAAGTGACACAAAACAAAAGTGTTGTTTTCAGCTAACTGACAGCAATTGCAATATGTTAAAGTGAGCTTTTGCTTGTACAAGTTGATTGATTGATTTGTTGATTGATTGATTTGTTGATTGATTGGTTGATTGATTGATTAATTGATTTGTTGATTGATTGATTAATTGATTTGTTGATTGATTGATTTGTTGGTTGCTTGATTGATTGATTTGTTGATTGATTGATTGATTGACTGATTGATTGATTGATTGATTTGTTGATTGATTGATTGATTGATTGATTTGTTGATTGATTGATTGATTGATTGATTGATTGATTTGTTGATTGATTGATTGATTGATAGATTGATTGATTGATTTGTTGATTGATTGATTGATTGGTTGATTGATTGATTGATTGATTTATTGATTGATTGATTGGTTGATTGATTGATTGATTTGTTGATTGATTGATTGATTGATTGATTGACTGATTTATTGATTGATTGATTGATTGATTGATTGATTTGTTGATTGATTGATTGATTGGTTGATTTATTTATTTATTTATTTATTTATTTATTTATTTATTTATTTATTTATTTATTTATTTATTTATTTATTTATTTATTTATTGATTTGTTGATGGATTGATTGTCTAGTAGTAATTGGTGATCTTTTATTTGATGTTCTTTTCCAGGTGATAAGTTCTATAACTTTCTACTATTATTTTCAATGTATGTGCTCAAGATTGTAATGCTACGTGATCATAGTAAGTATTTTGACTCATATTATTACAGGCTGGATATAAACATCAGAAATCAAGGCTTACTCAAATTTTCAAAAAATACAAAATTACTTTCGATCAACATCAGGCTAGACAATTATTATTGGTACAAGTAGATCATGCATCAGATCAAAGTTTTGTCCATTTTCAAACTTCCATTCAAGGTGTTCAAAATCAAGGTAACGGTAATTGCTAAATAATTTCTAAATCATCAATCAATAGAAAGGCATTCATATCTGTACAATAGTTCTCTGGCCTTATGCAAATTGCCCATATCAGACAACTTGACACTCTCTTGCAAGTTTTTCTTTTTTGGAAAACAGTTGAAATATTGCACATGAAAGAATCGTTTTCCAAGAGCTGACAGTCTCTCATTTATGCTGTTTTGCATAAGAGCCTACACATATACAAATAAGCCATTTTAGTCTCCATGCAACAAAAGTGTTTTCTTGTTACTGTGGTTTGATATTTATTGTTCATTGTCCAATAAATGGATGTTTTGTACACACAAAGAAAAAATGACATTTGGTTTATCTCCCATGTAATATAATTAATGCTTCAAAAGTGAGTCACAAAGGTGAGTCGTTTTTAAAGACAATACTCCTTTTGTTTCTGCGTTATTATGACCTTACTTGTGAGCATAAATTATATTATCCTGGAGAGAACCCTAACATTTTAAGATCATTAACTTTGTATTTGTATGTGTATGGTTTAACATTTTTTTCATTCAGAATAGCTAAATTTTCTGTCCAAGAATTAAAAGTGACATAGACTGCTGACAGGAAATTGTCAATATCATGACTATTATCTTGCTTTTTTTCTTAACTAGGTCGGCATGTCTCTATCCCTACATTTCCATCCAAGTCTATTCACAATCAAGCATTCACTCAAGTTATATCTAAATCTCTTCAAGTTCACACTTCACTGCACAGAAAAAGGTACAGTATTGTAGAAATGTGAAACACAGTGGTATGGTGTCTTCAAAAATCTTTGGCCTCATTGACACAGGAAATTTTTCCTTGACAAGTTTTCCTTGACAAGACTCTGTACTCAATGTAGATGACCAGCAAGTTTTCCTTGACAATTTTGAATAAACAAGTTTTCCTTGCTGACATACAAAAATCCTTCAAAACAAAACCTGAATAATCTTGGACCAGGTCAGTTTGTTTATGTTTATTTGTCACTCCCAGTCAATTTTCCTTGCCTTATTTTCATTGCTGTCCCTCCAAGGAAAACTTGTAATTTTTTCTCTGCTTTATTGGTGTTGCGTGTTCTATGATAATGATGGTGGTAACTGTGGTGAGGATGATTGTGGTAACCATGGTGATGATGGTAATTGTGGTGATGATTGTGGTAACCATGGTGATGATAGTGATAACTGTTGTGATGATGGTGGTAAATATTGTGATGATGGTGTTAACCGTGGTGATAATGATGTGGTAACCATGGTGATAATGGTGGTAACCTTGGTGATGATGGTAATTGTGGTGATGATGGTAACCATGGTGATGATGGTGATAACTGTGGTGATGATGGTGGTAACCATTGTGATGATGGAGTTAACCGTGGTGATAATGATGTGGTAACCATGGTGATAATGGTGGTAACCATGGTGATAATGAAGTGGTGATGATGATGTAGCTAATGTGAAATCTTACATTTATGGTGACATCTGATGGATCATTGAAAACTTTTGAAATAAAAAATAAATAACAAAAAAATGATTCTTTTATGGAGATGATGGTTCATATAATATAAATAAAACATTCAAAGACAATGATGATGATAATGTTAACTCCACTAATAATTCGTCTTTTTTTTTTTTTTTCTTGCACAGATTTTTAGAACTCACCAAATACTCTTTAGATGTCCAACAACATTGGAAAAATTATGCAATGTAAGACATTGTTCCTTTTCAATCCTGAATTGAAAAATCCTCTATTAACTTAATGGTTGAGTGACAGGTCTGTAAAAAAAGATCTTTGTTAACACCATCAGAAAATCATTTGTTGACCAGACCAGGGCCTAAACAAATACAATTTGTGGCCAGAGCATGAATCTAATATGGGACTGCCGGATTGTGGGACCAACCAAGTTCTGACCTCTTGTCCATGCTGTTCTCTATATATTTTTTCCTGATCAGAAAAAATTGTTTTGAGGTGATGCTTTCAGAAACAAGAGCAGCATGATTAATACGCAAGACGAAGAGCCAAATATTTTCTTGTATAACCTAACTTAGGCAATAAAAGTAACAAAAGCCCAAGTGTATGAAAGCCAAAAATATGAGAAAAAAATAAGAAAGTGTTTGCCCAGTTGATATGGGTATGGTGACAATTTTGTTGACCATTACATCTTCATCACCTTATAGAGAATTAAACAAAGAAAATAGAAGTCTTAAAAAGAAGAAAAAAGATCTTGATAAAAAACTACAGAAAGAAACAAGTTATAGAGGAGAACAAATGGCTAAAAGGTGTGTAATAGCTCAGAAATGGTGATTGCGACAACGATAGGCTGGGGGGGGGGGGGGGATAATAATGATAATGTAGAACAATTTAGTAATGAAATTTGACTGACCAGTCATAAACAAGCAGCAACCAATCAATTTTTTGATAAACCTTGACTAAAGCAATCAGTGTTAAAAACTTGGATGAGATGTTTTACAAAGTTTTCACAATGGTGGTTTGTAGATCATCTGTGATGGTCATATTTATTCAAGTGGGCTGGAAAGTCTGCACTATAAAGGTGTTGGTTAAATATATGTTCAGAAACAGTCATGGATAGCAGCAGTATTTTTTTTCCAAGAAAAGTTAATTTTAACAAATGTGATCTGTTTTTTGTTTGTTTTGTTTTTTTCCTTCTTCTTTCGAATCTATAGTTCATGTTATAAAAGATATAATGAAAGTAAATAAAAGATTATTGAGTTTTGAATTTATAATCCAGCGCACGAGTCTGGGCTCAAACCCGGACCAGAGCGATAAGAGGCGAGAGGCTTAACCACTTGGCCACCCATGTCATTAATAATTCCTGGCTGTAGCCACAAAAACCCTTGATTGACATGTACAAATGAAGGACACTGAGGCATGCTGACTTTCTTCTTTTTCTATTTACCCTTAGTATTGCTGCAAGTAGTGACTATCAAAGAGAAGTAGATGCTCTACAGAGAACACAGCAATTACAGAAGGTAATGGGTTGACAAATAAAAATACAGAAAAGCAACTTTAAAAAAAGCAAACAAAGAATGAATACCATCAATTTTAAACTATGAAGGAAGCATTACAAGATGCTAAGGAGATAGGTGAAGGAAGGAAGAAAGGAAGGGACAGTAAGCAACCAATGAGAAGGGAAGAGAGAAGTCAGAAATAAAGATGAAAGAGATTGATTGAAAGAAAAATGTTTGGGAGAGGAGATAGAAAAGGAAAGGGTGGGATAAAACAGAATGAATGAGAATGTAGGCTGCGATTGAAAGAAATACAAATGAGGTCACAAAATAAGGGAAGAAACAAATAAACTATCACAGACAGAATAGATACCTAATAGCTAGAAATTTGAATATGGACATTTAAGACTAGTAAAGAAAATAGTATCAATCATGAGTTCAAAGGATTGTTTGTTTGTTTTCAACTGGAAGGATTTTTTTTCAGGTCAGGTCTTTATGGCAGGGTGTAGAGGATTTCTATCTAGAACACAAACCAGAGGTATTAATAAAGTAAAAACAATTCACTATGTATAGAAGATTCTACTAACTATTTGACTGTCTATTTGGTATAATGTAGCCTTGAAATCTCATGTTATTCTGACTTTGTTTTACATGTATTTTTAAGGTTATAGATTCAGTTCTTACTAATCAAGCCAACCAACATCATTTAGATGCTACAGATGTTGATGTCAAGGTAAATATTATCTAGACGCAGATATATTTTTTCACAATACCACTTTTTTTTCTGTGACTAAATAGGACAGTATCTTGGTTAGACTTTCCTGAATGCATACATCATTGTCCAAACAATTAAATATGTAAAATAAAGCTTGAGTGGACACATTTATACGCAATTATTCAGTGTGTTTCAAACACCGTAAATCTATTAAATATTGATAGTCGTTTAATGTTATTTTATGTATTCCTTGCTAGATTCCTGACTTGCTATTAAGAGAGTTTGAAAGAGATATCCATATGGTAGGTTGATCAGTGAGAATGAGCTTTACTCAGGGACTGGGGAGGGGGCTGACAGCCAAATGATAGTAACTTTTTTTCTTAGGGACGGACCATTAGATATTTGAGGGGGGGGGGTTGTTCAAAAAAAATATATATATATTGAGCAAAGCCTTAAACAGAGAAAAAAATATTGTGCAAGGCAGCTGTGCAAATAAAAAATATCCTGCACAACCATCACATGGGAAAAAAGATATCCTGCACAAAAAATTGACCAACCCCCCTCAAATATCTAATGGTCTGTCCCTTAGGTCACAAAGAACAAGACATCCACGGCATGCATCCACATTAAAAAAAAATGATAATATTAAAAAGAATGGAAATTTTTTTTGTGGATAATTATTATTTGGATTATATGTAGTTCTATTCTTTAATGCTAAAAAGTGCTGCAGCTCCCTCCGCAGTCCCTGTTACTTTGGTTGATGTACATGCCATTATAATAGTTGGAAGACACTGTCAATCTGATTGGCCAAGAGTTGTGTGCTTAGTATTAGAGAACAAACTATTGGGAAAATGGAATCTTTTCCTTAAACAGAAGATGGTGGTGATGATAATGGTAGTGATGGGTTTATCTAACTTGTACTGTATAATAAACAGTCATTTTCCAATGTTTCAGAGGAAAGTTGGCAACACTTACATTGGTGGAAAACTAAATTTGTTAAGGTTAGAATATTATGCTATTTTATTTAACTGGCATTTTTTTGTTTACTTCTCAATATTCAACCTATACAGCAACCATGATTTGTTATCTGAGTGCATTTATTTGCAGCCTTGTTCAATTGTGGAATCTTTCTCTGAACCTGATAAAGGACAAAATACAACAAGGTTAGACTATAATTTAAATTTGGACAAGAGAGTATGAAATAAGAGAGCTTATCCTCGGACCCCATCAGGAGCTCTACTCGTCGTGCTATTTTTAGAAACTTGTTGCCAATCTCCGCACTTTTGTCTTGATATGTTTTGATGATGGCTAATCACTTTCCATTCCCGAAATAACTTCAGTTTAAAAATAGAATGAAAAGATAACCTGATGATCTCATACTCTCTTGATTTGGATGAAATGAAAATATGAATATATGAAAAAAATGTGTATAATCATTAATCTGCTTTATTTATTTGCTAAATTATCATGTTTATTCAATTGTAGAATCTTTACCAGGGTTTGATGAAAGTTCTACCAAAATCAAGAATGACATCCACAGTCATCAGTCGCTCCTAACAAATGCTGAATATCTCAGGTACAGTGATGATAATGCAGATGATGATAATGAAGATGAAAGTGATTACAATATAGCTATAGATGATGATGGAGACAATGATGATGATGATGACAATGTTAATAACGATGAATGGTGGTGATAATACTATAAATGATGATGATGATGATGACAATGTTAATAACGATGAATGGTGGTGATAATACTATAAATGTTGATGATAAAAATGGTGATAATAATAAGTATGATGATGACGATAATGGTAATGATGATGAAAATAGTGGTGATAATACTATAAATGATGATAATAATGGCGACAGTGATACCAATGATGGTATTTATCATGGTGATAATGATTATAGTGGTGGCAATGATACCAATGATGGTATTTATCATGGTGATAATGATAATAATGGTGACAGTGATACCAATGATGGTATTTATCATGGTGATAATGAAAATAATGGTGACAATGATACCAATGATGGTATTTATCATGGTGATAATGATTATAATGGTGACAATGATACCAATGATGGTATTTATCATGGTGATAATGATAATAATGGTGACAGTGATACCAATGATGGTATTTATCATGGTGATAATGATTATAATGGTGACAGTGATACCAGTGATGGTATTTATCATGGTGATAATGATTATAATGGTGACAATGATACCAATGATGGTATTTATCATGGTGATAATGATTATAGTGGCGACAATGATACCAGTGATGGTATTTATCATGGTGATAATGATTATAATGGTGACAGTGATACCAGTGATGGTATTTATCATGGTGATAATGATTATAGTGGTGACAGTGATACCAATGATGGTATTTATCATGGTGATAATGATTATAGTGGTGGCAATGATACCAATGATTGTATTTATCATGGTGATAATGATAATAATGGTGACAGTGATACCAATGATGGTATTTATCATGGTGATAATGACAATAATGGTGACAATGATACCAATGATGGTATTTATCATGGTGATAATGATTATAATGGTGACAATGATACCAATGATGGTATTTATCATGGTGATAATGATTATAGTGGCGACAATGATACCAGTGATGGTATTTATCATGGTGATAATGATTATAATGGTGACAGTGATACCAGTGATGGTATTTATCATGGTGATAATGATTATAGTGGTGACAGTGATACCAATGATGGTATTTATCATGGTGATAATGATTATAGTGGCGACAATGATACCAATGATGGTATTTATCATGGTGATAATGATAATAATGGTGACAATGATACCAGTGATGATATTTATCATGGTGATAATGATTATAATGGCGACAATGATACCAATGATGGTATTTATCATGGTGATAATGATTATAGTGGTGACAATGATACCAATGATGGTATTTATCATGGTGATAATGATTATAGTGGTGACAATGATACCAATGATGGTATTTATCATGGTGATAATGATTATAGTGGTGACAACGATACCAGTGATGGTATTTATCATGGTGATAATGATTATAATGGTGACAATGATACCAATGATGGTATTTATCATGGTGATAATGATAATAATGGTGACAGTGATACCAGTGATGGTATTTATCATGGTGATAATGATTATAATGGCGACAATGATACCAATGATGGTATTTATCATGGTGATAATGATAATAATGGTGGCAATGATACCAATGATGGTATTTATCATGGTGATAATGATTATAGTGGTGACAATGATACCAATGATGGTATTTATCATGGTGATAATGATTATAGTGGTGACAATGATACCAATGATGGTATTTATCATGGTGATAATGATAATAATGGTGGCAATGATACCAATGATGGTATTTATCATGGTGATAATGATTATAATGGTGACAGTGATACCAGTGATGGTATTTATCATGGTGATAATGATTATAGTGGTGACAGTGATACCAATGATGGTATTTATCATGGTGATAATGATAATAATGGTGACAGTGATACCAGTGATGGTATTTATCATGGTGATAATGATTATAATGGTGACAATGATACCAATGATGGTATTTATCATGGTGATAATGATTATAGTGGTGACAATGATACCAATGATGATATTTATCATGGTGATAATGATTATAGTGGTGACAATGATACCAATGATGATATTTATCATGGTGATAATGATAATAATGGTGGCAATGATACCAATGATGGTATTTATCATGGTGATAATGATAATAATGGTGACAGTGATACCAGTGATGGTATTTATCATGGTGATAATGATTATAGTGGTGACAGTGATACCAATGATGGTATTTATCATGGTGATAATGATAATAATGGTGACAGTGATACCAGTGATGGTATTTATCATGGTGATAATGATTATAATGGTGACAATGATACCAATGATGGTATTTATCATGGTGATAATGATTATAGTGGTGACAGTGATACCAGTGATGGTATTTATCATGGTGATAATGATTATAGTGGGGACAATGATACCAATGATGATATTTATCATGGTGATAATGATTATAGTGGTGACAATGATACCAATGATGATATTTATCATGGTGATAATGATTATAGTGGTGACAATGATACCAATGATGGTATTTATCATGGTGATAATGATTATAGTGGTGACAGTGATACCAGTGATGGTATTTATCATGGTGATAATGATTATAGTGGTGACAATGATACCAATGATGGTATTTATCATGGTGATAATGATTATAGTGGTGACAATGATACCAATGATGGTATTTATCATGGTGATAATGATTATAGTGGTGACAATGATACCAATGATGGTATTTATCATGGTGATAATGATAATAATGGTGGCAATGATACCAATGATGGTATTTATCATGGTGATAATGATTATAATGGTGACAGTGATACCAGTGATGGTATTTATCATGGTGATAATGATTATAGTGGCGACAATGATACCAATGATGGTATTTATCATGGTGATAATGATAATAGTGGCGACAATGATACCAGTGATGGTATTTATCATGGTGATAATGATTATAGTGGTGACAGTGATACCAATGATGGTATTTATCATGGTGATAATGATTATAGTGGTGACAGTGATACCAATGATGGT